>CM053599.1:175936579-175974503 GCA_028646575.1 Pseudocheirus occidentalis | reverse complement strand
TCCACAGTATTCAAATTGCTTCCTCTTGACAGCCTGTAATATTTTCTCCTTGATCTGGGGACTTCGGAGCCTGGCTATAACATTTCTAGGAGTTTTCTTTTGGGGATCTTTTTCAAGAGGTGTTTGGTGAATTCTTTCAAGTTCTATTTTGCTCTCTGGTTCTAAAATATCAGGGCAATTTTCCTTGAGAATTTCTTGAAGGATGCTTTCTAAGTTATTTTTTTGATCATGGCTTTCATGTAGTCCAATAATTTTTAAATTGTCTCTCCTGGATCTATTTTCCACGTCAGTGGTTTTTTTCAGGGAGATATTTCACATTGCCTTCTATTTTTTCATTTGTTTGTATCTGTCTAATAGTATCTTGATTTCTCATAAAGTTATTTGCTTCCATTTGCTCGACTCTAATTCCAAAGTAATTATTCTCTTCAGAATGCTTTTGAGATTCTTTTTCAATATGGCAAATTAAACTTTTGAAAACATTCTTCTTCTCATTGGCTTTTTGGGCCTCTTTTGCCATTTGAGTTCATCTGTTTTTTGAGGTGTTATCCTCTTCAGTCAGGTTGTTGAGTCTCTTTTCATTATTTTCTTGCATCACTCTCATTTCTCTTCTCAGTTTTTCCTCCACTTCTCTTATTTGGTTTTCAATGTCCTTCTTAAGTTTCTCTATGGCTTGTAGACAATCTTCATGTTTCTTGGAAGCATTTGTGGTGTGGGAATTCTGACTGTGTTGTCATCCTCTCATTCCATACTTTGATCCTTTTTGTCCCCCAAAAAGGATTCTAGAGTTCACTTACTTTTCTTACTTTGCTTCCTTTTCTGCTCATGTTGCCAGTAAATTATTTGTGTTTTTAGCTCTGTGGAACTCTGCTTCCAGAGGGGAAAGCTATGTCCGAAATCACTGGGGTTTTCACAGCTGCCGTAGCCATTAGAGGGCTGCTGCAGTCCCCACCAGCTTCACTTCACTGAAAATGCACCCCAGGACCACCACCCAAGACCACGATCTGGATCTAGGCTGCTCAATGCAAGAGTGCTTGGCCTCTGAACGATCATTTGGCCCCCCTGCAGTCTGCAGGCCAGGAGCTCTGAAGCAACCAAGTGGACACTGCTTCCCCTTCTGCTGCTTCCTTTGCTTCCTTGCCCTGGTGGCAGTTTGGCCTGCCAACTTTTCTCCCCCAAATTTAGCTGAATTCCACTGACCTTTCACTTAGTCCTTATTTCTTCTGGCTTGATAAATCTGGAAACTGCCACAGTTGCCGCTGATCCACTCTCCTGAAGACTCCAGCTGCGGCTCCTCCTGGCTGCCCTGGGGCTAGCCGTGGTTTCAGGCTGGGCTGGTTTTGGCTCCCAGCCTGCTGTGATGAGCCCTTTGTGCCAAGCTGCCTTCAGCAAGAGATGTGTTTTCTGTATTTTTGTGAGTTTTGGAGCCCTAAAATTTGTTTAGAGTCATATTTTATAGGTATTTGGGGTGGCTGTGTGGGAGCTGTGAAACCTTGCTGCTTCTACATTGCCATCTTGGCTCCACCCCCATGATCTTGTTATTCATCCCTAAGTACCCAAGGAAAGGTCCTTTCATCTTGACTCAGGTTGACTCCCAGATTCCATGGTTTCTCTTCCATACTCCCAGCTCTTGCCTGAATTCACCCAGCAGTCACCTGGATTCACCGGTAGGTAGCTCCCAGCCCCTGTTCCATTTCCTGCTCCAGCTCAAAGCTCATGGTGACCAGTCCACTTCATGTCCTTTGAAGTCTCTGTTTCTGGGAAGAGAAAACTTAACAGAGCCACAATACACACATCAAGCTTAGCAGAGTTACAACAATATTTACACACTTTAGTGGGACTATCATCTCAGTTCACTTTCTGCTTATGAAATCAACACACGTCAACAAACAGGCTGCTTCTATCGGACAAAGTAACACAATCAACAGATAGAATCCTTCTATCTGACAAAGTAACACAATCAACAGATAGAATGCTTTTATCTGACAAAGTGACACCATAACAAGTCAGACAGAGCACTTCTGTCTGACAAAGTATACAAATTAACAGACAGAAGGCTTCTGTCTGACAAAGTAACACAAACACAAGTCAATACAAAGAGAACAGAGTGCCAGACACCACAAGTGTTCTCCCTCTTAGTTCTGCTTGGTCCCAGCTTGTGCTCTTGCTTTTTATATGATCTTTTGGCAAGTTCCTCCGCTGGCCTTCACAGATTCTGTTTCTAACAAAGACTTGAGATAATCACAGGTGAGGCTCAAAGGCACTTGAAGAGCTGAAACAAGGTGCTAAATACTTGAATAACTGAAACAAAGAACTAAGTACTCCTTTGCTTGCCATTACAACAACATCAAAGAAGATATGCTGCAGCCATCTAGAAACAAGTAATTGAATTACTAAAGAACTACATTCAAGACCTCAAGAGATCCAGCAATTTCTGTTATAGACAAGAGATCTTGGGATATTTGCAAAAGATGCGTTACCAAGAAGAACTTAGTGAAGATGAATGTGATCCTAGAAACCCCTTGTAGGGAAGAGGGAAGAATAGACCTTTCATGGAATAGAATTTCTAATAAAAAGACCAGACTGGAATAAACACAAGTGTTTAGAGAAACCTAGAAAGATAAATTTAGATGTCTGGTTTATGTGACCAACAAGATGGAGGAGTAGGATTTTTCATGATCCTCATAACCTCCCAAATCTCTCCAAAACAGGAATTTTGTGTAAGAGATGAAGCAGTTTCTTCTGTCTTTGAGATCTAGAACATCCAAACAAAGCAACAGTTTAATCAGACTGAAAAGCAACTCTCTCACTTCTGATAGTCTCATTCAGTATTACCTCCCCCTTCCCTTAAATCTGAATTACCTAACTTTTTAATGTGAAAGGACTAAACTATCCAATAGAGGCAAACTAGGTAAGAAAAGCCAAGCAAAACCCAATCTTTTGCTTCCAATGAAGCAAACACAGAGGATAAAAATGAGAGCCTGGAAAAAAAAAATTTCTGTGTCTAAGTTGAATGCAAAAAAACAAGAACTGCCTTATTACTCTTTAATAAACAAAAGTAAAAATTAACAGTACTACTAATAAAGAAATAGATACATTATATAGGAAGGAAGCAACTCTCAGTAAGTTACTAAGCAAGTAATAGCCATATAAAACATATACATCAGTTGCATATAAATCACAAAGGAAAAATGAACCAAACCGCAAAAAAAAAAGATTACTTACAATGATAGTCTAAGTTAAACAATGGAGAAAATTGATGATCTGAACAAATTGTTGGGCAATTTAGAGCTAAAGAATTATGGCATATTTTAAGTTTTATTTTTTTAAATCCTGACCTTAAAAATCAAAACCAAGATTTTCATATACACTCATAAGACAGAAAAGATTCTATCAAAAACTAAATCTTCATTTCACGGCCTTTTGTTTTCATTTAGCATGCATAATATTCTACACAATGTTTTCAAAACTGTCCTGGCTGTGCTTCTTTTTGAACTTGCTTTTGTTCTCTTTCATACATTAAGAAAAGAAAGTTAAAATGGTTCTTCCCCCATCTTCCATTACTTTTACCTTTCCCCTCCTCAATTAAAAACAGAGAGAATGGGGAAATACCATTGTAACCAGTCAGTATAGTCAAGCTTTTTTGTTGAAAATCTCCATTGTAGAGTTAAATTTTTTTCTTTCCAAATTTGAGTTTTTTCGTTTCCTCCCTAAGAGCTATAAATTATGATAGTCCTTCCTGATTTCTTCTCCAGTTTTATTTTCTTTTTTTGATCTATTCTGGAAATTCTTTTTCCAAGGTTTTTTTAATATTATTTTACAGGATTCATAATTTCTTCACCTTCATTCATTATTGCTTCACCTTCATTTAGTTTCCAGTATTTGTTCAGAGGCTTGTAATCCCCTTAAAGGTTTGGTACTCCTTGGTTTATGGTCTTCTGTTAATTTATCTGCTCTTATGCTCTTTTATTGCATTTTCTTCTAATTGAAATCTTAGTGTTTCACTTTTCTTTGCATAGTAATAATATTGGCTGTTCCTATCTTTAATCTGCCAATTCTCATTGTGGGAGGTCAAACCTCATAGTTTTCATTGTTATTTCTCTTCCCATTAGTATTTTGGAACATGATTTCATGAAGTCATTTATAATTTGTAACTTTGATAACTTTTCCAATGCGGAATAACTCCTGATGTCATATGTATTTGTATCAATTTCCTGTATGTTGTGGTGATCAGACTTTTATCTGTTATATTTGATACAGATCTTTTCCTCTGCTCTGCTAATCACCAACCCCAACGACCCAGAATCCATCCTAGGAAATTTGGCAGGTGGGAAATCCCACTAACACAAGAGATGACCGTTTTTCCTTTGCCCCTACACCTGGCTACCCAGCACCCTTCTCCATTGCTTACATTCTCAAACTCCATAGACGAGGTGAGAATCTTCATTTCTGTTAGTTCCTGTGAAATGGAGGACTATCAGAACTTACCACCTGCCCTTCCTGTCTAGATGATCTATTATGACCCTTTGGCCTTGCTATGAGTCCTGCCATTGCACTCATAAGACTTTGCAGGCTTTCTGTGTGCCCTGAATTTGAACTTTTTTCAGGGTATTTTCATTGATTAAATTATGAGTGCCTTAAAAAAAGGACTGTTTCATTTTTCTATTTGAATTTCTATCCTTCACATGTAATAATAAGAATGTTTTTCATTTATCATTGTCTTTATTTGATTGAAGGCCTTTCAGCTTTTTGGAGTCAAAATTATATCTTTCGTCTTTTATGTCCCCTATTGGATTAAGGATTCTCTCCCAAGCCATAATTGTAAAAGGAACCTAATGTGGTTCTCTTAATATTTTGCTTTGTTGGTTTTATAAATGGGATGACTTTCTATTTTGACATGTGTCTTTTTAAAGCGTACTGTGGCAAATGTGTAATTTCCACCAATCTGGTTTTTAATTCTCATGCTGATTCTTTTCAGACAGGGAGTGCTTCTTCAAGTAATATATGTTCTTGGGTTTATCAAGGCTGCTGTTTTTATTGCTTCTTTTCTGTTCCATTCATCTCCTTTTGTATTTTGAGGTAATAAAAAGACTGGCTTTGTGATTTTAGAGACTGACCTTGTGAATTCATTGGTATGAGAAACTTTCACAAAAGGAAACATCTTCATTTAATGCAGTTTGGTATATGCTCTATCATTTAGGGGTGTAGGAAATTGGCTAGGGCACTGAGAGGTTAAGATAGTTTCTTAGAGTCATAAACAAGACTTGAATCCAGGTTTTCGTGGCTTTAAGATTAGCTCTCTGTTTGCTATGTCATGCTTCCTCTGTTATTTAACCAATAGTATATAGTTTTGATTACTACACTTGGTAATGAAGTTTAATAATGCTGTACACTCTTGATTTGTAATTTTTCTCATTATTTACTTTGATTTTCTAAGCCTTTTTGTTCTTCTAAATAAGTTTTTATATTTCCTCTACTTTTCAAAAGTACCCCATTTTAAGTAACTTGATATAAAACTAAATCTATTTCTTTACTGATTTTCTGAGGTCTCAAAGTATATATCATTATTCCATTTGCAGGTTGTAATCATTTTGTCTCTTTTTAGTCAATGTTTGTACTTTTTTTCATTACTGTAACTAATATTTGTATAACTGTCAGTTAATAAGGGGAAAGGGGGCTTTGTTTTTATTAATTTTGATCATTTTCTTACCTCTTTCTTGATCAGGTTAGTTAATGGTTAGTCAGTTTTGTTAGTCTTTTTAAAAAATCCTCCGAGTTTTGTTTTTCATTTGTATATTCCTTTCATTTTCAGTTTTTCTGTCCCTTTAATTTTTAAGATGTTTTTATAATTTGTTTCTTGGATTCTTAATTTATTTTCTCATTTTACTAGTTGCATCTGTTTACGTTTGTTTCTTTACTTCTCAAACATTCTAATCCAGGCCCCCCTTGATTTTCATTTGAACTACTGCAACTGCGTTCTAATTGTCCTCAGCCCTCTCTGCCTTCTCCAGTCTATCCTCTATACAACTGCCAAACTCATAATCGTAAAGGACAGATTGAACCATGTCAGTCGCCCACTCAGAAAGCTCCAGTGTGTCTTTTGTTTGTATGACCTTCATAATCTGACTCTGGCCTAAATTTCCAAACACAAATTCCCCTTTATGCATGTTATATTCCAGTCAAACTGTCCTATTTGATATTTCTCAAAGACTACAGTAAGTCACATGTTTTCATGCCTTGCTTTACGCTTCCATGTTTGGAACACTTTCCTTTCTTGCCTCTGCTTTTTTTTTTTTTTTGGTAGGAGACCTTTTAGAAGTAGAAGCTCTCGCTTCCTTCAAAGCTCATTTCAAATACTATTTCTTACTTGAGTCATTTTATTCCCCCTGCCCTCCACCTGCCCCCATTGCTTTAATGTAATTTATATATACTTTTTCCTTGTCATACTTTGTATTTTCTTCTAGCCCATTTGTTTTCCATGATAGAATTTAGCTCTTTGAAGACTAAGACTGTTTTATTTAGTAATTACTTTGTGCTAAGTATCTGCCACTTAATACTTAATAAATGATTTGCTTACATGATTGTTATATTACATTTAAACATTCAGAAGTAGAATTAAAAGAATTTTATAGCTAGAAGGAAACCTAGAGATCATAAGTTCAAGCATAAGGCCTTTGTTGTTATATAGCTGGTGTTTATATAAAGTTTTTAAAAAAATATTTATTTTTAACAATAATTTTGTAAAACTCCAGTTTCCTCCATTGAGAAGGCAGACAATATGATATCAGTTGTACATGTGAAGTCATGCAGAACATGTTTATATAACACTTTAAGGTTTGCAGAAGACTATATCGTTTGATCCTCACAACAGCCCTGTGAGACAAGAACTAATATTATTCCTGTTTTCACAGATAAAAACTGAGGGTCAAAGAAGTGACTTGCCCAGAATCTCATAAAGTCTCTGAAGTTGAATGAAATTTCAGTTTTCTTGACTCCCAGCTTAACACTAGCTACTATGCCCTGCTACATCCTTTTCAAAATAGGAAGAAATCAAGGGAGTCTGGGAATATCTCAGCTTTATCGTAGAGTTATTGACTTAGAGCTGGATGAGACCCTAGAATCTATGGTCCTTACTTTATAAACAAGGAAACGAAGGCCCAGAGAATTCAAGCAACTTGCTTGAAGTCAATAAATTTTAGAATCAGGATTTGAGCCCAGTTTTTTTGGACTCTAACTCTAACCTGTTTTCTGCTGTACTGCACTACCTCCTCTAATTTGGTTATACCAAAATGAAGGGTTGGGTAAACTCCTTCTCCCAGGAGCAGCCAGGAGAGTGACCAACCAAATTATGCTGACTGTATTTTGGCTTATAAATTGCTATTCTTATGGCAGAAATTATGCCTGGGAAGACTTGGAGGTAACCCACATGTTATAAAAAAGGTGATGCTGCAAAGGCCCCATTGTCTAAAAATATCTCCCTAACCCATGTGGGAGCCCCACTGTGAAGTCATTATTAGATTGAATAGTAAACCAATTGTGTTGCTCAAGATAACTCAAATAATAACAAATGTTTGTTCAGGAATAAATGTTATTTTGATGGGGCTGCTAATATCCCTTTTTAGAACATTGGCAGTGAAATATTGTTATTTGTTTGTGGAAAAACTTAGGCCTTATGTTAGGAACACAACATATGAGATAAATATTTGAAATGCACAGGGAAGGGATGGAGCCATTATTTCTATGAAAAAAAAGACTCAGAATTCTAGAAGACTAACTTAGAAACAAACTTTTAGAACACAAACTGCATAAGTTCAGAACTTAATATTGTATATCTATAATAGTATTGTTTCTGTGTGCTCTTGAAATATTTTACTCTTTTCAGTTACCTATCTTAGACTATAGTCTCTTAAAGGGAATGAACCTGGGATTATGTCAGCTTCATTCACCCAGTAAAGCATCAAGTACAGAATAAAACATTTGAGGGCAACGGTAAGTTTAGACAAACGTTGGTTTTACCTTCCATATAACAATGTCAAAAGAATGTCTAGTTGCAGGGAGTCAGCCATATTCCTCTGTAGACCAAAGTAAATGACCATTTTAACAAGGATAGTTTATTTGTTCAGAAGATAATGTGAAAGAAACTTTGTACTCATAACTGAAAAGGATGGTAGGGAAAAGAAAAAATGCATATATTCTAAGAAAGATACCTTAGATATTAGCTACAATGTATGAATAAAAAAAAGTTGTGACACCTATAGATGTTCCTAGGAGACAGAATCCAAGAAAGAAGCTTGTAGTAAAACCCATGACTTTAAATGTCAGTACACAAAGGCACCACCCTATAAACCTCAAGCTACTGGTCAGGTCCTATTGCAAAGAGGTCAGTTTGACTTCATAGATTATTCATAGTTGATAAAGTTAGCCCTATGACTAGAATTTGGCTCTGGATAGATATACTTAATTTTAAAAACAGGACAAGTTAAAAGGGGGCAGTATTTTATATCAAGGCATGATTATAAGAGCCATTCCAAGAACTGGTGGGAAAGTATTGTGGAGAACCCTTGAGTGAAGATCAGTAAAGGTAGAAATAATGGATTATTGTGAGAGGGACATTTTGCAAACAATCTGAACTCCCTCCCAATCTAAAGAAAAAGCCTGGCATGGGAATTGGATATTGCAAAGATAGGAGATATGTCATCCAAAATATACTGGAGCTGTCTTTTCTCCAAAAAGCAATCAATGATTTGATTGAAAAGAATGATTTGACTTGCCTTAAAGATATTTTCATTATTCCAAAGATGAAGGAACAAACATAGGGAAATTCTATTCTGCGTCTATTTCTTGCTAATAAGGAAGAACTGATTGCTGGGGTTGAAATTTGGGAGCCTTGGGGAGAGCAGTGTTTACTAAACTTTGAGTTTCTTATAGAAAAGATGAAAACAAAGAAAAGTGATTTGTATCCCTATGTTTTGGGAGAGCAGACTCAGAAGAAGAGTAATTCTATTGAAGAGGAAAAAGCAGATTTGCTTCTGTGGGTGCTCAGGGAACTTGTATTCCAATTTATATTTTTAAACCCTGTAAAGAAGATGAAAGCAAGATAAAGTAAAGGAGCAGTACTATAAAAATACTGTCAGGAATGCTAACGCTCAGAATGAGTTCAGACTGGAAAGGAAAGCCAAGGACTAGAAAAACTGGTTTTAAAGCTGAAAGAGAAGGAACAGAGAAAGGATAGGAAAACTGCTAGGGTGGATGAGAGGATGGTAACTGATAGAATTTCATTCTTAGTTTACTTCTGTTTTCTTTTCCAAAGTCGATAACCTTTGGACTAGAGATCAGAGAATAAAAGTCACTTATAGAAAGTTAATATCCTTGGGTACTGAAAGAACTGGTAGATATGATTGTTGAACTAACCCCCATTAATGATTTTTTAAAAAACTTATGAACTTATTCATCAGCTAACACAAAGATTTCAGTATGCAGAGAACAAAAAGAAGATTGTATATAAAATCAGGTACTTCTGTTACATGATTTGTTTTAAAAGTGTGTATTAAATATAATACAGTAATAAGAAAAGCTCCCTATTTTGTATCTACTTCTGAACTACCAGCACTGTGTTCATAAAAGGGCCCTAAGTAATATAATCCAACCTTTTTTTTTTTTTAAATGAGAAAACTGAGGCCCAAGCATGTTAGGTGACTGCAAAATCACATAGTAATGGTAGTGTCAGAGGAGAGATGTGAACCTGGATCCTCTTAACCCCAAGATCAGTTTGCTTTTTACTGTACTATGATGTCTCCCCAATCTGACCTTTTTTCATCTTTGCCAGTCAGACGAGCATGAGTTGCTTAATTTAAAATTCTCTTATTACTAGAGATTGAGTATATTCTTTCAGACAGTGGATGACAACTTGCATTTCTTCATATAAAAGGCATTTTTCATGTCTCAAACTATTTTTATTTGGGCAGTAACTCTTATTCTTATATATTTGTATCACATGCATCTTGAATACCAAACCTTCATTAAAGTAAATTGCTGCAAAGATTTGTTTTCCCAAGTTAATAACCTCCCAATTCTAACTTCATTTTTATTTTATAGAATTCATTGATAACTTGCCTTTTTTGAAAACTGCTCGTTTATATCCTTGACCACTTATCTATTTGGGAATAGCCCAGACTTTAAAAAAAAAATCTATGATAATATCCATTTGGTCTTTGTTAAAGCTCTGTGGTGTGAGATACTTGTATTACCTTAATTTCTGCCCTCGTGCTTTTCGTCATTTCCAGCAGATTTTATAAATATTTTTGCATATGCTTGCCCCAGTGTAGTGCCAATGCAATATTTATAGCACCCATAATCATGATAAAGACCATGACTATAAAATGTCGCATGACGTTCAGTCGCAAAATATGCCAGACTCTCCAGGTAGAAAATAGAACTGAAGCATTTTAGACACCAGAAAACTGAATCCCAAAACCATTAAGCCAATTCCATCATAGTACCAAAGGTATTCAGAAGCCATAATAATGCTGAGAGCCACAGCATCCTTCAGTTTTCCCACAACAGTACAAGATCAATATCTACTCAGGAACCTGTCTGACTAATTGCCTGAGCGTTGTCTCTCTCCCACCCTCCGGCTAGCTCTGATCATCTTCCTGTGGGCTCTCCTTCCCTTCAGCAAACTCCTATCACAGACTCCATGTGACCACATTCAGCCTCTCAGATAGCAGAGTTTTATGTTCACAGCCTGGAAGCTTCCTGTGACTCTGCTCCACCCTTCTGCAAATTCCTTCCATCACAGACTCCAAGTGATCACATTCAGCCTATTAGGGGGCAGAGTTTACTTTGAAAGCAGGGGAGGTCTTCAAACTCCCCCCTAGGTCTATTAAGGGCAGGGAAGATCTTCAAATTCCCATTCTCATTACATCCAGTAACTAGAATTATTCAATTTTTCAGGTGTCCATTTGCTTTTGGATCTTTTGTACCTAACCTATTTCATGGATCAATTTTTAAAATCTCAATCTTTTTTAAACCAGTGCCAAATTGTTTTGATAATTATGCTTTTTAATGAGTGTTGCACTTCTTTCCCATTTTCATTTTTACCTGACATTCCTGATTTTTTGTTACTACAAATGAAGTGAGGGTGGGTGAGTTGTTTTTGGTTTTGTTCTACAAAGCGACTTATGAAATTTTTAGTATTATACTGCATCTAGACATGCCACTTATAGTATATTGGCCCAGCCCACCCATGTGCAATTAATAGCTTTCAAATATCTCTCCAGGTTGTTCTCTGATTCTGTAAATAGTGTTTTGTTGTGTTCAAATAAAATACGTCTGTGCATTATTGTGTTGTGATCAACTGTGAATGACTTAGCTATTCTCAACAATACTGATTGAAGATAATTTCAAAGGATTTATGATGGAAGATATATCCACGTCCAAAGAAAGAACTGATGGAGTCCGAATGCAGATCAAAACATGCTATTTTTCACTTTATTTGGGGTTGTTGGTTTTGTTTTGGTTTTTTTTTTGGTTTGTTTTCTTTCACAGCATGACTCATATGGAAATGTGTTTTCCATGATTGGATATGTATAATCTATGTCAAACTGCTTACCATTTCAGGGAAAGGGAGGGAATTTGGAACTCCAAATTTTAAAAAAATGTCAAAAATTGTTTTTATGTATAATTGGGGGACAATAAAAAACAAACAAATCTATGTCTTGGCAGATGGTTTGAGGAGATGTTTTCCTTGCTTCCATTTTTGTGTTCCTATACATTTCTGATATACCCCAAGTTTGATTAATAAGACTGTCCTGCTTTTTTCTTGTTTCTTCCCTAGTGTGTATTCCAACACCACACACCCTCCCCTCTTCCTTATCTTTACTTTCTTAAAACTAAAATGCATTAAACCATAGCCAGGCCCCAAGTTTCAAAACAATGGCATACTGAATAAGCAAAGATCTCTTGTATCTTTTTAGACTTTTAAATATTGGTCATCCTTTAGGTATTTTAAATTGCCAGTATTTATCTTTCTATATTTCTCTTTTCTGCTATGTTTTCACTTCATAGGTACCATAAAGATCCCATTTTCTCAGCAGGAATGCTGAAAAGTAATCTATTAAAGGTTATATTATATTTATATGTGTGTATGTACATATTTATGTATAATATGCATATACATGCATAGTGTATGTGTGAAGTTGGAAACAGACTCTTGTTTTATGATTGCCAAGTTCATTCTTTCCATTGTACCACTTTTATATATTTATATTTATTTTATTTTATTGTACTACTTTTATCTATTTCTTTTTAATATGTAGTGTCCATTGAGGCAATTTTTACTAGTATCATTAACCTTTGCAGATGAAGGAATTTGGAGCAAGATATTGGGGTATTGGAAGCATCTTAAAGTGTAAGATCACTACCTTTCTTTGAGAACATAGGTTGAAAGACCTGCGAAAGTAACAAGAACCTGCACAGTCTAACATTCAATTTAACAAAGTGAAGCAAATTAACTACATGTAGGTCTAGCATTCAACAATGTAGTTTGGCAGAAAGAATGATTGTTTTGGAGTCAGAACATAGGTTTGAATCCCAGCTCTGCCACTGATAACCTTTATAACCTTATTCAAGTTTCTTTTTTTTTCTTTGCCTCAATTCTTACATAATTTGAAAGGTTGAGCTAAATGACCTTTAAGTTCACCCCCCACACACCTTTATCTCTTATGGTAGGAACAGTATTCTAACCCCTGCCCTTATGTGAATTGGACTAGTTTTTCCGTAAACATTATTGAAATCATCCTCTAGACTTAATTGGTACAGGGTATTGAAGGCTCAGGCTTTTGATACCACTTCCTAGTTGCTTGAGTATAAATTGCCATGAAAAGCTCCAGGCACTCACTCTCTGATGATTTGCTGGTAGACTATGATGGGCAACTCCAGCCAGGGACCTTCCCTCTGCTGAGTTGTATCCTTTTCTTGACTGTTTGAATGACAAAATACAATTGCCTCATTTCATTTCCATATTGAATGTAAACTACCAGAGGAATGGCTTTCATCAGGTCCTGCCTGGAATTGCTCTAACTATGATTCTAAAGATGTAATCGAATATTATTGTATAATAAGAAATGAGGAATATGAATAATTTAGAGTAACATGGAAAGATTTGCATGAACTGAATTAAAATGAGATAGATTACAGAAGTGAAAAAATCACTAAAAGAAGCCAAACTCTGAATAACTGAAAAACCAATAATGGTACCAGACCACAGATTATGAAACATGCCTCTCTTGTCTGGTGACAGGTAAGACCCTCTGAGAGGAAAATATTGCATATGCTATTAGCTATTGTTACTATATTTAGGCAGAGTTCATTTCTGGCTGGGAAAGGGGGAAATACTATGGAAATGACAATGAGGTAAAGACCTAAGTTATTAAATGTATTTGATCAAAAAGACTAAAAGTTTTCTGTAATTTGGGACTGGCTACATTAATTGTAACATATGACCACTGGAAGATTATAGTAAGAAACAATGAATACAAAGAATTTTTCAAGGAGACTGCAAAATTTATAGGGGTAAAGAGAGAAGGAAATAAACATTTACTTGGCTAAGTGCTTTTGCAAATATCTCACTTGATCCTCATGACAGCCCTATGAAATAGGTGCTATTATCCCCATTTTACAGTAGAGAAACTGAGGCAGAGAAGTTAAACAGTTTGCTCTGTCATACAATTAGTAAAAGTCTGGGGTCAGATTTAATTCAGTTCTTCTTAGTCTAGACTAGTGGTTCTCAACCTTCCTAATGCTGCGACCCTTTAATACAGTTCCTCATGTTGTGGTGACCCCCCCAACCATAAAATTATTTTCATTGCTACTTCATAACTGTAATTTTGCCACTGTTAGAATCATAAGGTAAATATCTGGTATGCAGGATGTATTTTCATTGTTACAAATTGAATATAACCCACAAGTTGAGAACTGCTGCTCTAGACCCAACATTCTATCCACTGCACCACCTAGCTGCCTCTAGGCAGCTACTGTTAAGGATTTAGAATTTGTATATTTACCCTACCAATGGTAAAATTTCATTTTATGAGTAGAGAAAATGGTTTTTTGGTTGTTTTTTTTTTTGGTTGTTTGTTTTTACTTTAACATTGTACAACAGTCTGGTTGTATAGAAGGGTTGTAAACCAATGGAATGAACCATGGGAAAGAGGAAACAAAACCAAACATGAAAAAGGACTATAGCATGTAGATTGCTTCAGTCTCCATTTAAATTCTGCTCTTTCTAGATCTTTCTCTGAATGTAGACATCTTCCATCCTGACACTTGTAGAGTTGTCTTATAACTGTGCGTTGCTGAGAAGAGTCCAGTTTATCAAAGTTGGTCGTCACACATACAGTGTGTCTGTGATTGTGTACAAATTTTTTATGGTTCTGCTTTTCTCATTTAGCATCAGTTTGTATAGGCCTCTCCAGGTGAATATGAAGATCGTCTCCTCCCCATTTCTTATAGCATAATAGTATTCCATTACATTTATATACCACAACTTGTTTAGCCACTCCCCAATTGATGGGCATCCCCTTAATTTCCAGTTTTTTGCCACCACAAAGAGAGCTGCACTTAATATTTTTGTACATATGGGTCTTCTTCCCACTTCTGTGATCTCTTTGCGATACAACCCCAGAAGTGGTATTACTGGGTAAAAGGGTATGCAGTTATTTATAGTCCTTTGGGCATAGTTCCAGATGGCTCTCCAGAATGGTTGCATTAGTTCACAGCTCCACCAACACATTAGTGTTCCAATTTTTCCACGTCCTCTCCAGCATTTGTTATTTTCCTGTTTTGTCATCTTAGCCAATCTGACTGATGAGATGTATTTTTATAAAAGTAAAAGAATTATAAACTTTACAATGAGCTTATTTCACAAATGTCACATATATGTGATTTAACAAGTATCACTGTCACAGCTTTTCCAGGAACTAAACATTTAAAATCTTTTATTTCTGTTCTTGTTTCTTAGATAAAAGGACACCCTTCCAACTCAGGGAAACCTTGATGATTTTGTGGTTTTGAAACTGAGTCAACAATGAAAACGTGATATCTGGGAACAAAGGAGCAAGCTGGCTGCTGACTTTTCTTATCAGAATTTCAAGTGATTGTGTGAGCAGAAACAAGCTGCAGAGGCTCATTGTGTCACCGAGCTATTGGGAGAATGTGCTACCCTAAGACTATTTACTTAACTACTGTTCACATGTAGGTCATTTAGTTTTTCTGACCATGTCTATCCCTGAAATAGTAAATAACATCCCTAGATTTTTTGTTGGAACTGAAGAGGGAGAAACAGATGAGCTAGGAGATCCCACCAAGCCTGGAGATTTTCAGCACTTCTATGGACATGCGGATGAAGAAGAAGAGGAAGATGATTCTGTAAGTTTTTGTGGATTTGGGGGGAAGAAAGAACAAAAAAAAACCTAACATAGGATCATATTTTTTCCTGGAAAGTCATCAGTACTTTCCATTTTGCTCTGCTGTTTATTATTCTGCAGTTAAGTATTACAGGCAGATAACTAGCAGATAAACTCAACCTTTGTCTTTGTACCTTTCCAGGTTGAGGGGGACGATTGAGTATTTTGTTTTTAAAATAAAACTGTTGTTTTTCTCAGTAAAAGTAAATCACCTAAAAAGTTAGTCACTTGACAACCTGTTGTCCTTAGACAATAGAATCGGAAAGCCAGTTTTATTTGTATTTGCAGTGGTGGGAGGGTCCAAGAAGTTCTTAAGAAAATTGACTATAGTTGTCTGACTTTTAAATTCGCATGTTTGCATGTATTAGACATTCATTTAGCCAGCATCTACCACATATGTGCAAGGCATTATGTAGGTATTAGGAATATGAAAGCAAAAATGAAAGTCTATGCCTTCAAGAAACTCCCTCATTCAATGAAAACAGGTAGATAAATTAATCAACATAAAATATATGCACAGTAAGGGGAGGAAGAGATTCACTAACAGTGGGGAAAATCATTGAATGCCTTATGGTGGTATTTAAGTTAAGCCTTAAGGAAAAGATGAGGAAGTAGGAAGATGGGAGTTGGGGAGGAAGGGCAGCTACTATGAAGTGTGGACAACAAACAGCTGGTGCTAAGGTATAGAATTGGGAGAGATGGAATGTTCCATATAGAGAGCAGAAAATAAACACTGTAGCAATCTTTAGTTTTCCACCTTCAGAATAAAATATTTAAAGCATTTGCTCTAAATACTCAAACCAGCTCTGTTAAATAATCTTGCATAAATTGCATATCTGCAACCTGTTGAGTTTTCTATTTGGCATAGGGATGCCAATTTGATATCTGATTCTTTATTTTCATATTTATAAATACAGCTTACCACTAAGGGATATACAAAAATAGAACAAGAATCTAATTTTGAGGCAGCAGTTTTAAAAAAAAGTATATGGAATGTAATAATTACCATAGAGGATTCCTTCCCTGCCATAGCATCTCTTTTCTCTAGGCATAATATTAAATGGTCATCTTGGAAAGTTGCTTTACTTGTCAAAACCATCACTGACCATAGAGTGACAAGTCAAATTGTTAAGATTTGCCTGTTGTAAATAATAGGCAACTAGGTGGTAAAGTGGATAGAGTGTAAGGCTCAGCTTCCTGATTTCAAATGTGGCAACAGACACTTAACTAGCTGTGCGCTTACCAGTGTTTGCCTGTTTCCTCATCTGTAAAACAAGCTATGTAAAATGAGAAAGAAATGGCAAAATACTCCAGAATCTGCTGAGAAGACCCCAAAAAAAGGAGTCAGAAAGAGTTGGACACGACTGAAATGACCAAACAACAACAAATTATTACTTAATATTACTATCATTATATTAAGTATTTCACTTTCAGAGCACTGATATTTTTAAAAAATCAGATCTGTAAACTTAAAAAATACTGATTTCCTTCTCTGATACTAGTATTTATTCTATCCTCTCTGACTTCTTGCAAGCCCTCTTCCCCCAAAAACTGGAAGTAGAAAAGAGTAGGAAGATATCGATTGCCTTAGGGAAATTCTTCATTTCTGATGGCCATAAAGAAACTCATAGGAAATTAGCCACCTAAAATAACTTATGGTATGAATCTGCCCCAATTTGTATAGTTAAAGAGTAAATTTCTTTTTTGTATCAATTTTTAGAGTCTGAAAAATTAATTACCATTAGCAAGTGAGTTTTCTCTCAAGATTGGTAGGAATAATATTTGTAAGATATTTATTTTTTTCTTACAGAAACTACAGAACACCTCTAAAATTTAGGTATTAATGGGTGTGACAACTTTTTAAAAATGTTCTATACTATACTAATACATTAGTATAGTGTATAATATGTAATATATCATACTAAAGTAAAATCATCAGGTTGTATTTATTAAGCACCTGTGTCAAGACAAGAATATTGGGGTTTTTTAAATGGATCTCATTGATAAATATGTTGCTTTGAAATATCTTTCCTTGTGAATTGGGATTTTAATTTCTTTCTTTTTTTTTTTTAATAAATTTTTAGCCACCAGAAAGGCAGATTGTGGTTGGAATATGTTCTATGGCAAAGAAATCCAAATCCAAACCAATGAAGGAAATTCTTGAACGTGTTTCCTTGTTTAAATATATCACAGTAGTAATATTTGAAGAGGATGTTATTTTGAATGAACCAGTAGACAACTGGCCACTATGTGATTGTCTTATTTCTTTCCATTCTAAAGGTAATTTTTATGTTGTACAAAATACATGTATTTTCTCAAGATCTGAGTCTGAAATAATATTGAGCGAGGATTAACACTTTCATTTTGAATATTAATAGCCTAATTGAACAATTAAAGTTATTTCTCCCCCAAAAAATTTTTAGTCAATATTGTTGCTGGAAATAAATAAGCTCCTAAGACATCTGGGTCTCTTCTGTATTTGAAATTATATCTTGCAGAGAAATTCCAAAGTTTTAAAAATTGATCTATACTAGTTCTGTACCAGTTCTGAGCTTTTTCATGTGTATCACAAGATATAATCCCTTTTACACAGATGTAGTGAATTGTTGCAAAAGTGCTGAGAAGCTCAATGGTTTGTAAAGGTGTTTTTGAAGGCAATTTACTTCTTGCTATACATGTTGAGATTTTAAATTTTAAATTGAGCTGAATCTTTGAGGTGAATAACTTTTAAAATTAAAATTAGACTAAAAAGCGTGGCTTCATATAGGAACTACACAAGAAAATATAATGCAGTTTTCACTGTAATTTAAAGTATTCATCCTTAATAACTCTGTTCTATAGAATCCAAGAATTTGTGAGTTTGGAAGTACCTCAGGGACCAACTAGTCCAATTTGTACATAAAAGGAATCTGTTCTCTTTGTAACATATACAATAGGTGATCATATAAACTGTGCATGAACATCCTTGGTGATGTGAGCCCATTACTTCTCAAGGTTTTTGGGCAGTTCTCTTAGGAAATTTTACCTGATAATATACCTAAATGTTCCTTTTTGCAGCTTCTACCCATTGCCTATGTTTCTGCCCCCTAGAGGCAAATAAAATAAGTCTCATCCCTCTTCCATAAGGCAGCCCCTCAAATCTTTGAAGACAGCTATTATGATATACTCCCCAAGTCACATTTTCTTCTGCCTAAATATGTCCAGTTCTTTCAACTGATCTTCACTCAAAATCCTTTACCCTATGGGCACTCTTCAGTTTATTAATACCCTTCCTAATCAGTGGTATTCAGAAATAAACACAGTTCTTGGAATGAAGTCTGACAAGGGCAAAGCATGGTGGAACTGTTGCCTCTCTGTTTCTTTGAGTTATGCCCCTCATTTCCTCCCCACTTCACATTAGCTTTTTTTGCTATTAGGTCTAACTGCCCATTTATATCAAACTTGCAGTCTACTTAAATGTCCAGATATTTTTGGAAGATCTGTGATATAGCCAAGACCGTCCCGTCTTCTAATGAAATGTGTGTTTATTTGTTTAAGTATAAAACTTAAAACTTAATGCTAATTGAGCCCAAAGCCCTAGCATGTCAAGATCATTATAGCTTCTGACTCTACTTAAGGATCATGTATGAGTTTTCATGTGTCTTTATCTTTTAAAATAGTACTTTGTATTAATATTGTTAGTAATTTTATTTATTAATGCCATGTTCTTTAAAAATCTTAGGCTTTCCACTGGACAAAGCAGTTGCCTACGCAAAACTCAGGAACCCATTTGTGATCAATGACTTGAATATGCAATATCGTATACAAGATAGGTAAGTAATATAATTAAGTCATCTCAGTACAATGAAAAGTACTGATAAAATTTACTCTTGTTTAAGCGAAGAGTTACTACAATGGTATTAGGATATAGAGAAAATTCAGGAGCATCCAATGTGGGTTTACAAGTAGAAAGAATAGCTGGGAATTTTAAATTAATTCTGCAGGACCATCCTGCACAAAGTTGCTCATGATAGGCACTATTCTGGACAGCAGGAGACAAAAGAGAGAAGCTGGTATTGGAAGCCCAATATGGAGCTTTGGCATATGGGCGGTAACAATATAAGGACTAATAGGGTTGCAGTTAGAAAGAACTCAACAGAAAATAGTACTGAGTTTGAAGTCAAATCTTGGGTTAATTTAAGAAAAAAAGGAATAAGAGAAAGACCTGGAAGTTTGTAATACATAATAGGAAATTAGGGACTGGAATAGGAAATAGGAATAGGAAAAGAAAAGACTGCTAAGCCATTGAAACAATATTAGCTATTAGGTTCTTGTGAAGAGAGAATCGAGATCCTCTGAGGTGGAAGCAATTTTCCATATTCCGAAAAATAAGGAGGATCTACAAGTATAAAAGATAGGTGCTTCATGTGCCAGGAACTGTGCTAGACCCTAGAATTATAAAGATAAAAATGCCCTTGAGCTTATATTCTAATACAGGAGATAATATATTTCTCTAAGTATATGAAAAACATTTACCAAAAAAACCTGGGAGGAGAGGTTGAAAGGAGCCACTGCCAGCTGTGAGGATCAGGAAGAGTATCTTGCAAATGCTGTTACTTGAGCTGAGTCTTAAAGGAGACCAGAGATTCCCAAGAAGCAGAGGAGAGAAGGGAATGCTTTCCGGGGGAGCAGCAGATACAAAAAGCATGGAAATGGAAGGTGCTGTGCCTTGTGTGAGAAAGAGCAAGAAAACCAGTTTGGCTGGATGACAGAGTGCTTGGAATGGAGTGGTGTATAATAAGACTAGAAAAGTTAGATGGGAGCAGGTTGTAAAGATGCCAGAGGAGTTTTAATTTGATCTTAAAGATAATAGAAAGGCACTTGATTCTAATAGGGGGAATGGCATGGTCAGACATGCAAAGATTAGAGTGAGGAGAGACTTGAGGCAGGGAGACCATTTAAAAGGCTCTTGCAGTAGTCCAGGTAAGAGGTGATGAAGACCTGATGGAGGGTTATAGCCATGTTGAGATAAGGTGATATATAAGAAAAATGATCTATAGGAAGAAATAGCCAGATTTTTCAACAGATTGGCTCTGTAGGGTGAGTGAGAATAGGTAGTATAGGATGAAACTGAGGTTGCAGATGTGGCTGAAAAAGATGGATGGGGAGTAGGGTGGGGAGGGACTGGGATGGTGAATTCTATTTTCAGCATATTAAATTTAAGATGCGAATGAACATTCAATTCAGAATGGCAGTTGGTGATGCAGGATAGGAGCAAGGATGGGTATACAAGACTTGTGAAAAATAATGAGAACAAGCAGAGTGCTTTTATGTATGGTGGGGACAAGAAGTAAAACTTTGGAAATAGTGAGGAAAGGAAGAAAAGAAAATAAGCTAGGGTACAGTGTGTGCCTTAAAGAATGACTCCTAGGAGCCAGACTGGGCATCTTTCATCTGCATGAGGAGTCTACCACTTCCTACTGCCACCTTGTAGCAAATCTTCTTATGTGAGAAGACACTAACTAGACCCTGGGTGCACTAGCACCCTGAGCCTTTCATCTCCTGCTGAGCACAGCATGGCCCCTGAGGAAAGGTGACTAGAATCCAAGTCAAGCATCTTCCATCTGTATCAGAACACAATATCTTCCATCTCCCAATATCCCAGCTGGGGTATGCAAACCTCTAGTGCAAAGAACAACCTTTACTTTGACTTGAAGCCTCCAATCTCCAGCTGTACATGTCATTTGAGAGTAGAAGAGTAGTGTCCTCCACTCAGTAATGAGTATTCTCAAATCTGGTCATACCCTTCACATTTCAGTGACTGAACTCATGTAGGTTATCATCCAAACCCCATTCTACTACCCCTACCACCAAATTCTTCATTCCCATCCCTCTTAATTCTCCTACCCCAAATTTTTATTCTAACTCTACCTAGACATGCCATTCCACTGTACTCTGGAATGTTTATTCCATAGGCGACAAATTTCCTTTCACTTTAAATCTATTCTGTTCCTTCCACCTACTAGTTCTTAATGAAACTTAGCTTTTCCCTGATGAAAAAGTTTCCTTGTCCACTTCTTCCAGTACTGGCTGCACCTTCGCTCCTTCTCCTTGGCTTAGTTGAAGAATGGGAGTTGAAATTAACCTTGCCACCTCTCCTTTCTACTTCACTCAAGTAACCTCTCTTCCTTTGAGGTGCATGCTATCTCTCCCAAGCTATTCCCTTTGCACTAGCCACTCTCTTTTATTCCCTTGTCTTTTCTACTTATTGAACCATTTCAACTCTATACTGTCCTCCTCTCTGAGTCCTTAGTACCTTTATCATATTGCTTACTATACTCAATGAAGCCTCAGACTTAATTTGCTACTACCATTCATCACTTTTGTACCTATACAGGTGCTGCTCAGCAAAAATGGAGAAAATCATGCAGCCCTTATGACTGGGTCCTCTACAGATTTACCCCAATTGGGCCCTCACTGTTGCTAGATAATCTTACAATATCTCCCTTATCGACTTACTATCGCTCTCTGCACAGCAGCTCTTCCAAACGTATTCATCCCTCGTCAAACTTCCTGTGGCTCCCTCTCCCCTTCTGTTTTACAGAAAACACTTCAGGCCATTTGCTGTGAACTCCCTTTCTCCTGTTCTTCCTCATCTCCTGTCACTCAAATGCCTTTTGCCTCTTTGTCCTCCTTCACCCCTGTTTCACATGATGGAGTGGCCTTACTCCTTACCAAGGCTAACCTCTCCACTTGCTCAAGCGATCCTATTCTATTCCATCTCCTCCAGCATTTTTCTCCCTCTGTCATCTCTACTCTCTCACTGTCAATCTCTCCTTCTCTACTGGTTCATTTCCTACTGACTACATATATTCCCATATTTCCCCTATCCTTAAAAATCTCACTTGATCCTTCTATCCCTGATAGCTATCATCCTATTTCTCTTCTGCCCTTTGTAGCTAGATAGCTTTTCCTACTTTCTTTCCTCTCCCTCAACACCTTACAATGTAGCTTCCTGTCTCATTCCACTGAACTTGCTCTCCCCAAAGTTACTAATGATCACTTAATTGCCAACTCCAATGGCCTTTTCTCAGCCCTCATTTTCCTTGACTTTTCTGTAGCTTTTGACATTGTTGATCACTCTCTTCTCTTCTCTCTCCGTTTTCAGGACACCATTTTATTCTGGTTTTTCTTCTACCCATCTGACCTCTCCTTCTCTGTCTCCTCTACTGGATCTTCCTCCAGAACACACCTTCCAAACATAGATGTCCCTCAGGGTTCTGTGCTGGACCCATTTCTCCCTTTATGTTATTTTACTTGGGTCGTCTCATCAACTCCTATAGACTTAATTACCATCATTATGTTGCTGATTCTCAAATCTGCCTTTCCTGCCCCACTCTCTCCATTGACCTCTAATCTCACATGTCCAACTGCCTTTCATGTCCAGTAAACATTTTAAACTCAATATATCCAAAACAGATCTCATTCTCTCTATACCCTCTCTCCCTCCTACCTTCCCTAGAGGGCAACACCACCCTCCCAGCCCATCGGGCTCACAGCCTAAGAGTCATCCTGGACTCCTCACTTTCTCTCACCCCCCATATCCAGTCTGTTGCTAAGGTCTGTCAATTTTGCCTTTGCAACTTCTCTCAAATATGCCCCTTTGTCTCCTCTGACTGCCACTGCTCTAGTACAGGCCTATGCCTTGATTATTCCAACAACCTGTGGTGGTTTTTCCTGCCTAAAATTTCTTGCCACTCCAGTTTAGTTCCTATTCAGCCACGAAGGTGATTTTTGTAAAACATAAATCATATCAGACCACCCTCTTCTCTCCCCACTCCACCCCCCCATACACATTCAGTAAATTCCAGGGTCTTCCTGTTGCCTCCAGGAGCAAATACAAAATGCTCCGTTTGGCTTTCAAAGTCATTTATGACTTAGCCTCCTCCTACCTTACCAGTCTTCTTATACTTACTCCCTAACACTTCCTCTTCACTTCACACTGGCCTCCTGGCTGTTCTTTGAACAAGACACTGGAGCTCCATGTATTTTCTCTGTGTATTCTCAGTGTCTGAAATGCTTTCCCTTCTTCAATCTATTTATTCTTCTTGCCTCCTTTAAGTTCCTGTGAGGCCAGTGCAATATCCATAGCAGCTGCTATGATTATGCATGCCAGGGTAGATTGGCAAAATAAAATAAACTCTCTTCCTCAAAGGCAAAACCAACATAATTATTTAGGACATCATTAGAATACCAGGAGGTAAGATTTAACAGGGTACTTATCACTAATTCAGGTAGCAGGGACATCTTAAACCTTCTTTCTGTTTGGCCTTCCCACAAAAACAAATTCCCCGAGGCAAAATTCCTGCCTCTGCCACCCACTCCCAGCTTGCTTTTCTCTCTCTCTGCTCCTCCCAGCTCTCACTGCTTTCTCTGCTCCTTGGGCAGCTCCTGCCATGCTCTCAGCGCTGCTGTGACCTGGGCTCCATGTGACCCAGGCTTCATGTGTGATGCATATTAATGGGTGGGAAAGATCTTCCTATTTCATTAACATTAGCTCCCAACTAAAATCTCACGTTCTACAAGATTTCCCTAGATGCCTCTTAATTCCAGTGTTTTCTCTTTTATTTCCTATTTATCCCATAGAAAGCTGGCATCTTACATATTTGTTTGCATGTTTCTTTCCAGGTTAGATCCTTCTGAATTGAATGCTCCATTTGCATCTTAAGGCCTTTTGCCTCTGTCTTTTATTTCTTTTTGTATCCCAGAGCTTAGCACAGTGCCAGGCCCATAGGAGGGTCTTAATAAATGTTTATTGATTGATTTTGATGTTTTAAGTTTCCACCATGCAGATAGCCCTGTGCTGAGCACTTTACAAACATTATCCCATTCGATCTTCACAGCAGCCCTGTGAATACTGTTATGATTCCATTCTCCACTGGGAAAAGTGAAGCTATTAACTTATTATTAAACTAGAGTTAGTTAAGTGTTATTAACCATTTTACTTTTTTTTTTTTTTTTTTTGGCTTTTTGGAGTGGGGGAAGTAGGGCAATTGGGGTTAAGTGACTGCCCAAGGTCACACAGCTAGTTTTGTGTTAAGTGTCTGAAGCTGGATTACTTTTTTTTTAGTATGGAGAATGATCTGTAGACCAGAAATGTTAGGATGTTAATAGGTGAGGGATTTGAATCCAAAAGTAAGTAAAGCAATAATAGGAAAGTATGGGCTCTTAATGACTTTGTCACCAGCTGGAAGAAAAGAACTATATTGATGCACTCGTGGCACAACTTGTTGATGTCATTATTGATCCTTTTATATTTGACATTTGAGAAATCCTGATCAGGAACAAAGATGCCTTAGGACTAGAGTAAACATGGTGGTTTTCAAAATGGGCATGAAGGATCATTTTTAATGTTTTTTTTTTCCTTAGAAAAAGAAGGGGGAAGGGAGACCTTTCAAATGTATCAGAATGTCAGAAAAGTTTGGCAATGTGTACAGTCTTCCACATCCATAGTTCCCTCTTCAGTATAGAAGCAGGGTGGGGCAACATCTCATATCTCTTTTCTTTGATATCAGGCTTGGAGTCAGTAAGTATTTCACTGCATTCAGTTTCTTTTTTAATGTTATTCTTTCCCTTTGCACTATTCTTCTATAATATGCACTATCTTTGCATTATTTTCTTGGTTTTGCTTACTTCATTTTGCAGAGAGGTTCATCTACATCAGTGGTTCTCAACCTGTGGGTTGCGGCCCCTTTTGGGGTCAAACAACCCTTTCCCAGAGGTCACGGGTTGCCTAAGACCATCGGAAAACACATATTTCCAATGGTCTTAGGAAACACAACACCATTCCTCCATCTGTCTCTCCAGGCGGCTCCACCTACATGCAGACACGACCATATACCAGTATTAAAGGGTCACGGCATTAGGAAGATTGAGAACCACTGATCTACATCTAAGCCTTTCCATTTTTCTATGCGTTCATTGTATTTATCATCAACTAATTAACTAGCTAACAATAACTAACAGTTATATAGCACTTACCATGTGCCAGGGATGTTTCTAAGAGCTTACAATTATTATGTCATTTGGTTGGTCCTCACAATAACCCTGGGAGGTGAATATACATAAAGTGTTTCTATAAACATTTTAGTTTATATCGGAACCTTCCTTTTTATCATTTATTTTCTTGGTGTATATAGAATTTCAGGGTCAAAAGGTATGGACATTTTAGTCACTTTACATAATTCCAAATTGTTTTCCAGAATGGTTGGACTAGTTCCCAGATCCACCAAGAATACACTGGATTACCTCTGTTTACAACACCTCCAACACTGAGTATTTCCATCTTTTATCATCTTTGCCACTGTGCTTGCTGGGAGAGGAAGCACTGAGTTCTGATTCTTATTTCTCTTATTATTAACTGTTGGGTGCATTCTTTGTTTGGTCATAAATAGTTTGCCATTGCTCTTTTGAGAACTGTTTGTTCGTATCTTTTGACCACTTACCTATTGAAGATAACTTTGGGTTTTGTATATTTCTTTTGGTTTCATATGTAAATTGGGTATCAGTCTCTTATCACATAGATGCATGACCACAAATTTTTCCCCCTACACAATCTCTTCTCTTATGTTAGTTGCATTAATTTTATTCATTTAAAAACCTTTCAGTTTCTTGCAATCAAAATAACCTGCTTTATCACTTGTGACTGCCTCTATCTTTGGTTAAGAATTAGGCATTGCTCTGAATAATGCGCAACTGATTCTCTTCCGTTGGGGAGTTTTTGTTTTTTATGGCATGATTTCTAATAATCAGATCACTTCCCTTTTTTAAAAGTAAGTTTTTATTGGTATCCTTTTGCTTTTTGTCACCCACATTTCCCATTGTATCCTTCTGTCCCTTTTACTCCCAGAGAGCCTTTCCTTATAAAAAAAAAAGTTCAAGAGGAAACTGGAGTCTGTACCATTCATTTAAGAAATTAGGGAACTTTATTTTGGAGAAGATAAGATGCAGGGGATAGCTGAACTGTTTTTTTCTGCTTATCCTCAAAGGATAAGCAGAAACGTTTATGTATATATAGAGGCAAAGTGGAGAAAGGCAAAGTAAAGTGGAGAGAGCCACCAAAGGTCATGGGGGGGGGAGGAAGGGAGGATGATGATGTTCATGAAGTTTATGAAGTCAGAGCCACTAATGAAAAACGAACCTGGAAAGTTCTGAGCCCTCCATAAAGGAAAGTTTTGGGAAGAGTGTATTGTTTCAGCATCATGAAGCACTCACATCAGAGGTAAGAGACTGTTGAGGGAGCTGAGAATGTGTTGAACATCAAAAGTAGAGACTTGAAGACAATCTCAGAAGTCCTGTATGAGGTGATTTAGGCTTCCAGTCATGGTTGGATTTAATGTTCTCTGAGGTCCTTTGTGACTTGGAGGTTCTGCTTCTGGGATAACCACTTTTGGATTTTACCTAGCAGTTCATGTATATAGCATGTGATCTTCATTATAGAAACAGTGGACCTTAGTTTCCTCATTTGTAAAATAAGAACAGACTGTATTATTTCTGAGGTCCTTTCTGAGGGTGAGTATATTGGTTCTGCAGTCAAAGGTTTTAATTATATTTCTGCTACTTAGTACTCTATGTTATCTTGAATAAGTTACTGTTCCTGTTGGGTCAATTTCCAAAATTAGGGGATTAGACCAAATGTTCTCTAGAATTCTTCCTTAGAAGGTAGCCAGGTGGTACAGGAGATAGAATATCAGCCATGGAGTTAGGAGGACCTGAATTATAATTTCACCTCAGACATTTACTATCTGTGTGATACATGGGCAGGTAACCAAACCCTGTTTGCATCGGTTCCTCATCTGTGAAGTGAGCTGGAGAAGGAAACGGCAAACCACTCCAGTATCCTTCTCTGCCAAGAAAACACCAAATGGAATCAAGAAGGGTCAGACATAACTCAAATGACACAACTACAATGAAGATCGCTTCTATCTATAAATCTCTTATTCTGTAAATGAACCTAACTGTAGTCCTTTGAATTTTTCAGCTATATCAGAACTTAAACAGTTATTTTTAATAATAAAGAAACCTATATTTTAAAAATTATTAAATTACATTTAGTCTCAACATCAGATCCAAAATTTGAACTTGGATGACTTTGACGAAAATTCTACTTTGATACTCTTGTCATTTTTACTAGCACCCTGCTTTCTTTTTTTTACTTCCTTTAGTTTTTAAGGTGTTAAAATGTAACTGTCTAAAAATACTCTCTCCAAACTATTATTCATGGCACATATTTATCAAAATCTCTGGGAAAAAAATGGCTTACTGATAGTTTCTCCATTAAGCACCAGTGATTATTGTTAGTATTGTTGAGCTTATTAAAATATAAAAGTATTTTCCCCTTTTTCCTTAGGAGAGAAGTTTATAGTATTCTTCAAGCTGAAGGTATTTTACTTCCTCGTTACGCAATTTTAAACCGAGATCCAAATAATCCCCAAGGTAAGAGAATTTTGTCACGAGCAAGTTGTCCCCTTGTTGTGTCAGTTGATTTAGAACTCAGCCATTCAAACAAGTCTTCATACTAGTCTCAAATAGTTGGGGGGGGGGGGGCGAGGTGCAGAGGGAGAGCAGGATTTATTTAGAGCAGAAGTCAGTAACTGCTTCATTTACCATTTCCATGCCTAGAGCAGATTTGAAGATGTGATGGCTCTCAAGGAAGGCACAAGACTATGACCAACATAGACTTTCAGTTGGTCATAATGGGTAGCAACAGTTAGTCTTGCCCTAGGGATGGGAACGCTCCAGAATGCCGTAGTTCTTAAACTAAGCACATGATCCCCCCATAGAGCAATGCCTGTCACTGTAAATCACAACTATTTTCTCTTCCACTTGACAGGGTGAAGATATACCTAAGTGCTCTAACAGACTTGTGGTTCCCTCAGAGGGTATTTTGCCACTTGTTTACAACTTAGTTCTTTGCCCTTATCCTTCATTAAGAATTCCACCCACATATTTCATTCCACTAATTAAGATCCAGATGTTATTTGAATCCTCTTCTAAAACTCTTGAGTATTGATACAACAACCTGTGATATTATAGAATTAGCAATGACATACACGTGCCTCCAATTAATGCCTGATTAGATAAGAACTATGCATTGGTATACATTGAATTATCACATTTTCTTGGGCTTAATCTCAGATTTTTTTCTTTGAATATGATCATTTTTATTAATTATGAATTTTGATGACTTAATTGGAGCTAATTCCAATCTTAAAGGTGAAAGCCAATTGCAGTATTTAAAATTAAACTTAACTGAGTGTTTTTGCAATTTCTTGGGACTTTATGTTATTTTGTATAAAACAGTGAAATAAGCACAAAGAAGAGTATTTGGGGGTGGGGGGAGAATCAGGGCCAGAACTCACATAGAAAAAAAAATTCAATTACAAGTTTTTATAGTCTGTTAACTGCAGTAAAAACTTTAACATTTTTCTTCTGAGATACTTTGTTGTACTTTGTCCAGCTCTAGATTGTTTCAGTCATTTAGAGTCAAATAATACCTCTTACTCTCTTAGTTGATAGACTTGTAGGAGGGCAGGAGGGCATTGTGTTTTTTTAATTTTTCTAATTTAAAAATACTACTGTTTTGTGTGGTAGCTGAGAGTAGCAGTCTTTTGTATGTGTCTAAGGTTAGCCATTTCCCGAGATCATTTGCACTTTCATTTAGAGTAACTCTTGTATCCAAATCTATTTGGACAAAAAAAGGTCATAGGGTGCTAACATACCATGCTCTTTCACTGGAGTTGTTTCACTTGATGTCCCTTTAGTAAGGCACAACAACCA
Source organism: Pseudocheirus occidentalis (assembly GCA_028646575.1). NCBI lineage: Eukaryota > Metazoa > Chordata > Mammalia > Diprotodontia > Pseudocheiridae > Pseudocheirus > Pseudocheirus occidentalis. The sequence goes on along the minus strand of CM053599.1, from coordinate 175,945,224 downwards.
AAAATATTTCTGATGGGAATATTGCATCATAAAGTTGGTGTACACAAAACTTTTTAGCTGATATGAACAGACCGATAACTGCTTCTTTTCTAGACCACTAGTAGCTACTTCATTTTAAATTTATAATGTTCTCATATATATATGTAACCTGATATTTTGCTTGTAACCTTTTATTAAGCATATCAGTTTAGTATTTTATTACTATGTTAACCTGAAATTTTTTCAGAAACCCAATTTCAGTGTTATGGAATCTATATAGGTAAGTTTTGTTTTGTTTGTAAGCACACGTGTGTATTTATTAATAAGTAGCATGCTATAGCAGAAAGAGCACTGGGTTTAGATTCATGTTGGAGTTAATTCTTTCTCTATTATATCTATTCCCTTTTTGACCTAAGACAAGCCACATAATTTCTTTGAGTCTCAGTTTCCTCACCTGTAAAATGAAGATCATAGACTACTTGACCTCCCAGGATGGTTCAAAGGATTAAATGAGATCATATGTTTGAACGTATTTTACTAAAATGTAAAATGTCTTTATTTTATCATTGGCATTATAGAATGCAATCTAATTGAAGGGGAGGATCAAGTAGAAGTAAACGGAGAAGTTTTCCAAAAGCCATTTGTAGAAAAACCCCTCAGTGCTGAGGATCACAATGTTTACATTTATTATCCGACATCTGCTGGAGGTGGAAGCCAGAGGCTCTTTAGGAAGGTAAGACTCTGCTATCCTAGTTCACAAATATTCTTAGAGTTTGGATGTGTAACTATTATGTATTTTTTAAGTGGCCTAGTATAATTCTATACTATATAATAATCAAGTATATATACTATATAATATCAATAATCTATACTATATAATAATTCTATTTAATAATATATATTATAATAATATAATAAATCAAGTAGAGTTATAAAATTTAGTTCTTTGAGAAACTCATAAAATATATGTCTTAACAAATTGCCCTAATGAAATCTGTATATTTAAATTTATCAAAGATTAATATTCTTAACTACCAAATACTGATACTTGAAAAAACTTTTTAAAGAACCATAAGAAGAAAAAGAGAGAATTTTGAGCTAGGAAAAATGGAAAGCACTCTTCTAGAAGTTTGTGTATTTGATAGAAAGTTTTTGTTTTAGATTGGAAGCAGAAGTAGCGTTTACTCCCCAGAAAGCTGCGTGAGAAAAACAGGCTCGTACATTTATGAGGAGTTCATGCCTACAGATGGCACTGATGTCAAGGTAAGACTGACTGATAGAAAGGTGGGGTAGTACTGTACATTGCTCTAAGGGCTTTAGGAATTAGGCTGTATCTTGTAAATTAAACACTAGGGGAAATATCATTAATGTGAACATTTGGGCTCATCAATCTTACTTGTTGCTTGAGGATCAGATATGTTTACAAAGTATCTTTTTCAGTGTTCTGGCTTTTTCTAAGAATTCTGAATTTAATTGAACACAGAAGAAAACATTTTTATATATAAAATAGAGCAGAGAAAGAGGATTATATGTGAAAATACACATTTCCATTATGTCCAGGATGTGTTTTTAAGTATATTATAAATTCGTCATGGTACTTTCAGATTTATTCTGTTTGTTTCTTTCTGTACATGTTTTTAATGACCTTTTTTTCCTTCTTTTTGGGGTAGCCCTATAACTCTTCTCTGCTCAGACACACTGCTTGTAACAAATAGACAAGGGAAGAAAAACAAATTCATACATCTGCCATGTCCAAAAATATATATGTTATTTTGTATCTTGAATTCATCATTGTTCTGTCAGATGGGAAGCATTATGGCATTTTTAAAATTGTGAAATGATATAAACCTTCATAATTTTTCTTTGCATCATATGAGCATATGTACATATACTAACTCTAGCATCAAAATTTAAAGTTTATGAGCCCTTAATTTCACCTAAGTTTTGTAAATTGAATTTAAATTAAATCACATTTTAAATGTTAAATTCCTTTTTCTAAAGCCAATAATACTCTGACAGTTTGTTTTGTAAAAAACAATTTTCATAGAGATTACTCACTTTTTTATATGAAAATATTTTTGCAGTGACAAGTTAAAGTTTTTTATATACAGAATATAAATTATGAACAAAAAATAGACCAAAAGGTTTTTTTTTTATTTAGCCAAATTATTTAGAACGAATTTCTTCCATAGAAACAGTGTTATTAATATGGTGGTTAGTTTATTGGTGTAACCCACAAAACCTTGTTCCATAACTGATGTGTTATAATACTCTACTAATGGATAAAATATAACCAACATGTATAACAATGTTTCTGTGAAGAAAATGCATTCATAGATTCAGGTTAGCAACCCCATATGTGCATCTTTGTCTACACACAGCCCTTCTTAAACTGTTTACAAACACAGTTTAAGAAACACTGAAGGTGTCATGAGTGGAAAAAGTTTTAAGAAGCCCTGGACTACAATATTGGGAGCAGGGAAAGGCCATCAGCAGAGGGTGAGATTTGAGCTAAATCTTGAGGGAAACCAGGTAGCAAAAGGAAGGAGGAAAAACATTCTAGGCCTGAGGGGAGAGTGCTGTTTTGAGTTAAGTTTGAGATGTCTATAGGACATCCAGCTCACGATGTCCAATTCAAGACTAGAGCTCAGGAGGTTAAGACTTGATACATAAATCTGCCAGTCATCAAAATAGAGATGAAAATTGAGGGAGGTCAGCTGAGAATGAGGCCTGGTCATAAGTTTTGAGTTCATTTCAGCAATCTGGGTACTCTAGTCAAGTTCTCTCTGGTTTGGTTTCTCCATCATGAGCCCTAAACTCTCATGAAGAGAATCAAGGACTAGAGTTCTTTCCCCCAGGGAGAGAAATCACACAGACTGGATTCAGTTTATATACTAAACAGAAATCTGGTTTCCTAGAAATCCTGGTTGAGTGGGGTCCTGTCTAGATGCCTTGAGCAGAACTGGAATGCTTCTAATATTCTTTAGCAAGGCTTTTCTCTAAGCTAACCTTTTTACAGTAAGGGGAATATTACATATTATTTTTAATAATTAAATTACACAGCATTAAAAATTAATTTCTCTCATTTCTCCCCTTTGATTCACCAAGACCCAGTTTCCTCAATGAATCACTGACTTATATGCCAAACATTTAATCAAAGGTTTTTAACCATAAGACTTAAGGTATTTTAACATGATGGAAGATAATGTAAAAAGAAGAGGGAGAGAGATCGACCATGCATCGACAGAAACCCTTATGGGGAGTCCCCTTTGGGAAGCAGGCCTTGCAAAAAAAGAACAGCAGCACATGGGGAAGAGATGAAAAGGAAGGATAAAGTCTTTTTCTCAGTACTCACTCCTACTACCCATTTCATCAGTCTGTCCTATCTTAGGGTTCAGACATCTCTGTCTGGTTTATGAGACTAGCTCATGGTCTGGTCCTCTGGAAACCTCTCCTTTTAGGCATTATGGAATAGGTGGGCTCTCGGAGCTTTTCCATCTAGTGAACGTGCTTCTTTGTTTCTCTGGTTCACTTGTAGAAATCCCCTTTTCTGTTAAAATTTCTGGCAAAGTAGATTTCAGTCCAATTTAATTCAGTCCCTTTCAAGTTTTGCTTTGGCAATAACCATGTCATGTGGTAAAGAGCTAACTTCAGACCTTAAAGATATAATAAGAACATCCAGTTAGGAACCTCTAGACCAGAGAATTTATGTTTTTCCATACTCCTTACTCCCCCTATCCTTATTTAGATATTGCATGCTAAAGAGAGAATCAAAAGGAATCTATGAGGATGTGACTTGTAGAATGAATTCTTCTGGTTATGAATTTGATATTTACCACTGTGGTTATGTAAGCTAATTCTAAAAGTGCCTTTTAAATTGGCATTGACTCCACCATCATTTAACTTCTGATATTCATCTATTTCATTCTTCACCTCTGTTTCAAGTCCTGGAAAGGGATGAAACTTTAGTTTATTGCCTATAACTGCCTTGTGATGTAAATTAGCAAATCATTTTATTGATATATTTAGGAAATTTAAATAACAGCTAGTCCTCCTAGATTGCCTGATTTGTACAGAAGGTAAACAGTACAGTTGCATATATAGAATTCCAAACCTAATTCTAAGAATGTGTTATTAGAACATTTCAGGGTTTTTGTATCTCATTAGAAACATTTACATTTGATACATATAATCTTGGTATTTTCTTTAAAAATATATACTTTAGCTATTCATTTTTTACTCTGGTTATTTACTTTTAGCTTCTCATTCCCCCCACACACTAGGGGAATGAGATGTTAAGGATTTAATCCTATACTGAAACATATAGGTGGCAGCAGCACTCTTTGTAGGTTAAGTCCCAAATGAATTTACATAGGAGGCACTTAGTTTATTTCCATTGTAACCAAAGGCTATGATGGGATATATTCCAGATTGTATGGAATGAGTTGTCTATTATAAAACATGTTCAGTTACTAATGAATGAACTAGGTTCAAATGAACTAGGTATTACACCTATGTAGAACACTGCTTTCAAACCATCTTTAGGCTCTTATATAATTTGCTTGCATTCCAGAGCATGCTCTATATACAAGTGTTAATCCCACATTAAATAATAACCCTGAGTAAATTGAATGTATCTTTGAGGTAATACAGGAGTCTCCCCTAAGAGAGCTAATTGCACTATTTTCTTTCTATAACACACAACAGAAAACATATGATATTAGCCTCATTAAACAATAGAATTATATCCTGTTTTCACAAATCATTGCTTAATTATCCCCATTCAGTTGTGAAATACTTAAAGGATCTTAAGCCTATACAGGAATATATAACTAGTGACAGGCATATGACAAACCTAAGTACCCATCTACTTAGTTGTTTAGGCTATAGAGAGGACTGTAATTCTAGACTGTTTAACTCAGATCTTAGACACCTTCATCTTATTAGAGTAGCTCACATATGCTCCAATTTTAGCCGATGAGATAACAATCTAATCATGTGTTCATGTATTCCACTGATCACCTGCCATGTTTATAAAAATCTGCCATAAAAGCAAAATAGGAATGTATCTATAGTAAGGGAAAAATGCTGCCCTAATTTCATGTCAGTTCTAGGCAAGAGCCATATAGATATCCAGTTGTATCGAGATTTTCATGATCAGGCTTAGAGTCAACCAGGTAGGAAACTTTCGATTCAAGAGGAAATGTCATACTATGGAAATCAAGTCAGAAGAATCCTACCTTGGCTAACGCCAAAAGTTGCTCTCCCAGCTTTCCCAATGAGACAGAGCTCCACCTGCTGTTCATAGATGTCTCTCTGTGTCTCTGTGTGTGTGTGTCTCTCTCTCCCTCTCTCTGTCTCTCTCTCTCTCTCTCTTTGTCTCTGTCTCTATCTCTCTCTCTCTCTCTCTCTCTCTCTCTCTCTCTCTCTCTCTCTCTCTCTCTCCCCCTTTCCCCCTCTCCTACCCCACGTCCCTCACCCATATGTGTACTGTCATTATAGATTATTGACTATTATTGACTCAACAGTATTTCTTGATCATACCTGGAGTCAGATTCAGAATATCATCAGTTATAGTCCCATAAGATTTTACATTGGATAGCAAATTTCACTAATCAAGCTTAGAGATGAATATAAGCTACTCTTATATTGTCATAATAAATTAACTAGCAAATAAAATTTATCAGGCCTTCTTTAAAAAAAATCACAAAAGAAATTTTATGTAATATTTAGTATTTCTGCTCAAAAACATTAAAATTCATCCTAATGTAAAAAAGGCAGTCATTGGAATCTAATGAAGTAATACCATTCTGTAAGTTCCCATAATAATGACTATATGATAGTTATAAACCTCCAGACTGACAGGTATCTATCTCTTATTTAACTCTTAAAGCAAAAATAAATATTTAAGACTGGAATTTGTTAAAACTAAGTTGTTTAAAATGTACCTTCAGCATAGACCACTCCAGACATAACTTCATAATTCACAATAAACAGTCTTATACTATAAACAAATTCCTAATTACACCCCTCCACCCCCTGCCCAATCAAGAAGTGTTTGCAGTGGGGAAGCAGATTTTGTTTTCTAAATAGAAAGCCAATAAAACTTCCTCTTTCCTGTAGGCAACCTGGAACAAACAACTAAGTTTCTTACAATACTTCAAAATATCAACAGTTTTCAGACATTTTCTTTTTCTTTAAATAGTTCAGCTTGGAATCTAGCAACATCCAGTTTAGAAAAGAAGCTGTGTTACTAACACCTTATCTACACAGTATCATAAGCAATACTGTGGATTTGAAACATGAAATGTTTCAATTCAGTTCAATTCAAATGAAACAAAACCCATTTCCAGTCAGGTGACCTCAGTTCAGTTGAATACATCTCCAAATTACATAGAAAATTATTATGAACAAAGTGGAACTTAATTCCTAAACTTCCTCTTTCTAACTCTTTTCACCTCTGTAACTCAAGTTTAAGCATTATAGAACTTAATGTCACACATCTTACCAGATAAAACAATGAAGTATATTTTCCCCATTATTGTAATCTGAATGAAATCAAATACCTTTAACAAAGATAAAAGCTTTTAGACAACTCTTTTTTTTTTTTTTTGGCTCTTTGGAGGGCAATTGAGCTTAAGTGACTTGCTCAAAGTCACACAGCTAGTAAGTGTGTCAAGTGTCTGAGGCCAGATTTGAATTCAGGTCCTTCTGACTCCAGGGCTGGTGCTCTACTCAGTGCACCACCTAGCTGCCCATTTTTGTATTGTTGTATTGTATTTTTTTGCTTTTTAGACAACTCTTTAGCAACTGAGTTTATAACTTAATGCTATCTAAATTATAAGAGAATTATTTTCCTATCTACTTTGGTGTTACCAGAGTTTCACAGTATAGATATGTATTTAATTTTACATTACAATACTAGGAAATGCACATACAGCACTACTTGTTTAAATTCACACCTGTTATTCTCAGGTCTGCTGTATTAAAAGATTCTAGATGACTGATTTTCCACACATTTAGAAAAGCTCTAAGGATTTGGGTTAGGTGCTAACAGGGTGTGGCCCCCTTTCCCTAAACCCAAATCTTTGAGAATCTCCTTACAAAAGGTCCTGAAAAGATGGATGAGCACAGCTAGCAGATGCTTATCTCCCTTCACTTGTAGCTCACTAAGAAGTTAGGTACTGTTGTATAGTGGGTAGGGATTGAATCTTTGCCTTTTTTAACTTCTAGATCTCAGCTAAAATAAAATCTCAAACCCAATTAACTTCAAACTGTTAGTCTTCTGCACTTCTAAAGAGTTTTTTTAAATTATATCACTTTAACAATTAAATATGTAACCCGATAAAATCAAAGAAGAGTTTTTTTTAAACCTCATTTCTGATACAATGGATTATCACATTTCTACCAGACACTATTTTTATATAGCTAACAGATTGGTAAACTGAGGCAAGCTGGCTTCAGACCACACAGTTAACAAATTTCCAGATCCATATGTTTTCCTAACACTTTGCTTTAATGCCAGATAATAAAATAGACTTTTAATTCATGCCATATGAGGAACAGTTGAAAGAAGTAGGGATGTTATCTGTGGGGAGAGAAGCTTCAGTGGTAACATGACAGCTATCTTCAAGTACTTGAAAGGCTCTTATGTGAAAGAGGAATTGGACTTATTCCAAGTGGCTTTTTAGGGCAAATAGGCAAAAGTTGCAGAGAGGCAGATTTGGACTTGATATCAAGAAAAAAATAAAAAGCTTAACAGGGCTATCTATAAGTGGAATAGGTTGCCCCCAAAGGTACTGACTTTCTCCCTCATTTGAGATTTCTGTGCAAAAACTTCACAGCTACTTATTGGGTATGCTGTAAGAGGGGAGGAAGGGGAGGAGTCTTTTTTTAAAGGTATAAATTGAATGAGATGACCACTGAAATTCCTTCCATCTTTGAAATTTTGTAATGCTGTGATCTCCTTTTTGTATGTGAGGTAACTCAGAAAGGTTAAAAGATTTGTTCATAGGGGGCGGAGGCGGCACGCAGGCCCCGCATCTGCGTCTGCCTCTGTGACTGTGACCGTGAACAAGTCCGTGTGTCTGTGGCAGCCCAGGCGCCAACATGGCGGGCTGTGTAGCCCGGGGTGCTCTGGCTGTGGGCTGCCGCTGCTGCTGCTGGTGGCCCCGGCCCGCTGGTCCAGAAACCGACCAGAGGGCAAAGTGCTGGAGACAGTTGGCATGTTTGAGGTGCCAAAGCAGAATGGGAAATACAAGACGGGCCAGCTCTTTCTTCATAGTGTATTTGGGTACCGAGGGGTTGTCCTGTTTCCCTGGCAGGCCAAGTTGTATGACTGCGATGTAGCATCTACTGCCCCAGAAAAAACAGAGAACCCAGCTGGCCATGGCTCTAAGGAGGTGAAAGGCAAAACCCATACGTACTACCAGGTGCTGATTGATGCCTGGGACTGCCCACACATATCTCAGAGATCTCAGACAGAAGTTGTGACATTCTTGGCCAACCATGATGACAGTCGAGCCCTCTATGCCATACCAGGATTGGACTATGTCAGCCATGAAGACATCCTCCCCTACACATCCACTGACCAGGTCCCCATCCAGCATGAGCTATTTGAAAGGTTTCTCCTCTATGAGAAGTCCAAAGTACCACCCTTTGTGGCT
>CM053599.1:175894201-175936479 GCA_028646575.1 Pseudocheirus occidentalis | reverse complement strand
TGAGACCCTTCGTGCTTGGCAGGAGAAGAATCACCCCTGGCTGGAGCTGTCAGAAGTCCATCAGGAAACCACTGAGAACATCCGTGTCACTGTCATCCCCTTTTACATGGGCATGAGGGAGGCCCAGAATTCCCATGTCTACTGGTGGCGTTATTGCATCCGTTTGGAAAACCTGGACAGTGACATCGTACAACTTCGGGAACGTCACTGGAGGATATTCAGCTTATCGGGCACATTGGAGACAGTTCGAGGCCGAGGGGTGGTGGGCAGGGAGCCTGTCTTATCCAAAGAACAGCCACCTTTTCAGTACAGCAGCCATGTCTCTCTGCAGGCCTCCAGTGGGCACATGTAGGGCACATTCGGCTTTGAGAGGCCTGATGGATCTCACTTAAATGTCCGAATTCCCCCCTTCTCCCTGGAGAGCAATAAGGATGAGAAAACACCTCCTTCTGGCCTTCATTGGTAGTGCAGCTCAGGATCCACATCCCTGGCCTGCCTCAAGAGTGACTTGCATCTCACAATGGCTGCAAGACATTGGGCTCTTCCTTCACTTCTTGTGGGCCACCATGGGTTTAGGGTCTCTTATGCTTTGTTCCATTTGGTTGTTTTTTTGGGGGGGGTTGTGTAACTATTTTCTCTAAAGACCCACATTGGGCTCCTCTAAAACCAGCCTTCCGTGTCCTGCTCGTACCATGTTCCAGTAAACCTTCCCAAGCAGGAGCTCAGCCTGTTTGGCTGCCACAGGAAACAGGAGGGATACCCCTGCCCATTCTGTGAGTTGCTTCGGACTGCAAGATTTGGTCAATAAATCAATGCACGCCTGGCCACACCCTTTCCATTTCTACATCATGGCACTGGCTCACCCCCTTCCAGCACCAGGTCCTCTGTCCTTTCTGACAGCAAAGAAACCACCAGAACTCTGAGCACGATCTTTTTTCCCCGGCACCCTTCCCCTGAGGAAGCTCCACTCTCCAGTGTGGAGTCATTAGTTAGAATGCCATATGATCTGGCCACTCCTGACCTCAGTCTCTATAATAAAGCAAGTATGGAGCCGGGCAAGGTCTTTCCCGTTCTCTTCAGTTCCTGACAGCAGCAGGATGAGAGCATGGAAGTCACGGAGAAGTCGACTTGTCTGGGTTTTAGGTACCATGTCCACCTTTCTAAGAAAGGCTTTTGAGGACACAGGTCACCCAAGCTGTCTGGGGAAGGTGACCCATAGCTTCTGGGGGTAGGGTTGGTTAGCAGTTTGGATTCCTGGGCCAGTATGGAAAGGAATTACGAAAGGGCAACCTGGGTTTAATTCAGTCAAATGATTAGAATCAACACAACTGGCCCCTGAGGCCCCTCCTGAGAACATATTTTCTGTCTTGTCTGGAAGGTGAAGTGTATTTTTCTAAGTAAAATAAAAGTGGGGTTGCCTTAGCAGCAGCAGGGCTGTAGGCAGTCTACCCCCTTCCTTGCCCTGTTTAAAAAAAAAAAAAAAGATTTGTTCATAGACATGTAGGTAGTTAATGTCAGCAGCAGGATGCAAAAACCAGGTTTCCACTAATTCTGTCTACATTTTCCATAGAAATTAGAATGAAGAATTTAGTATATAAAAAAAAGCAAAGGACCTCCAGGTTCAGTGCTAGGATATTGGATAGGGGGCTTGGGATGTTCCACAATTGACTGGATAACCATGGATGGAATGGGGGGAAGAAGGAAAATGTGAAAGTTAGTTTCCCCCTTCTTTCCCAAAGACTAGCCTATCAGGAGAGGAAAAAGAAGGAGGGAAAAGTGATAAAATTTGGAGTGTTGTCCTTAAATATGTAATATTCAGCCATTTGTATGTTTATTTAGGAAACCTAGGTATAAATGAGGGGCTGCCTTGCTTCAACTTTTTTTAAGCTTAGTTCTGCTTTTACTACTATTTTAAATAGCAAAGCTTCCCTGGTGCATTTATGATAAAATTTGATTTACACTTAATCAGAAACATGTCTGTTGTGTAGGAAATAGCTGTTCTGTGCTGGTTTTTCCTGTTGTTTGTTTCCCTTAGTTTGTTAACCACTGACTTTTTCCTAATATTTTCTAAAGGTTTACACGGTAGGTCCAGATTATGCCCATGCTGAAGCACGGAAATCCCCTGCACTTGATGGCAAAGTAGAACGAGACAGTGAAGGAAAGGAAGTCAGATATCCTGTTATACTCAATGCTAGAGAGAAGTTAATTGCTTGGAAGGTCTGCCTTGCATTTAAGGTAAACTGAAATGAAGCATTTAAAAACATTTAGAATCTCAGTTCATGAATGTTTTATACTAACATTTTTTAATTGGCATGGGTGTTGAGAATTGTACATGGTAACATAAATCTAACAATGTATGTTTCATCCTTGAATAATATGTCTGTTAATATTTCAAAAGCTCTTGTAATGCTACCAGTCCCATTACCTTTTCTTCTATTTTTCAATGAAACTTTACTAATTTGGACCCTTCTTACTCAGTATTTATGATGCTTCATGTAGGATTTGGGCTTAAATTTCTATTTGCTAAGCAAATAATTTGCTTAACTATAAGGAGTTGAAATTTTTCATTCTGCCATTTCAGCAACAACTTTACATTTGTTATGCTGAGGACAAACTATAGTAGCTTTATATAAATATACCTGTATTCTTATGGTTACAAAAGAAGCTTTAACTAAAAGTGTGCCAAACTTAGATGAAATTTGATCCTGTAATGTAGAAGAGCACGCAGTTCCTCTCCTCGCAATGAACTCGTGCTTTTCTGTCTGCTTCAGTTCCGCAGAAGTAATAACAACATAGAATCACGTCAGGTGTTTATTCCCCTTTGGATGGAACTCTCAAGTGCCATATGAAGAGAGACTGAGGGCATTTAGCTTATAGAAAATCAGATTCAAGGGCAACATGGTAGCTGTCTTCAAATGTTTTAAGAGCTGTCATCTGGGAGAGACTATAATTCTACTTAACTTCAAAGGATAGAACTATGAGCAATAGGTAGAATTTGCAAAGAGACAGGGTGGATGTCAGGGAAAAAAAATACATCCTAACAATTAGAACTTTCTGAAAGTTGAATAGGCTACCTCAGGAGGTAGTGAATACCTCCTCCCTGGAGGTCTTTAAAGCAAAAGCTAGATGGACCACTTATTGGGTAGACTCTTTCCATTGTGGTGTTTAGACTAGATGGCCCCTGAATTCCCTCTTAATTTTAAGATTAGTGGGAAAGAAAATGATTAGCCACCTCCAAGTGTTTTATGGACTATCATTTGGAATAAGCATTAGATTGCTTCTGCTTGTCCCTAGTAAGCTTGAAGATACAGAGATAACTTTGCAACATAACTTAAGAAAACATATGCTAGCAATTCATTTCTGTGCAGAAGAGGAATGAAATGATTTAGTAGTGGCTTCTGAAGCCCTTTCCAACTTTAAGATTCCATAAAATGCTGCTCATCTTGAGATGTGTTACTCTGAAAATTTCTTCTTTTCAGGTAACAATAATTAAAAGTTTGCTCTTTTTGGCTCTGGTCAAAAAGATCTCCATTACTCAGTATATCCTTAAGGGAAAAAAAACCCTCTCAGTTAAAAATTTTAAAATATTTCCTAATTTTTTTGTGGACCTTGCTAGCCCAAATAAGCTTTAAGGTTCATTGTTCTACATCTATTATTGTCCAAGAATTGTCAACAAGTAAAAATAAATCATGGATAATACTGCTTTAGTTAAGCTAAGTTGCAGATAAGCAATTTTTTCCCCCTGAAATCGCAAGTAAATAGTTTTATGAAGTATTTGAGCATTCACTACTTGTTATGTTATCACAATACTTTGAACTTACAGAAATGAAGGTAGGAACTAATGAAAATGTTTCTGTTTATTATTAGAATTGTAACATTTAAGCTCAGAGTTTTAAATTTAATTTTAATAGCAAACGGTTTGTGGCTTTGATTTGTTACGTGCCAATGGACAGTCCTATGTCTGTGATGTCAATGGCTTCAGTTTTGTGAAGAATTCTATGAAATATTATGATGACTGTGCAAAAATACTTGGGTAAGAATGTGTTGTATTTTCATTCATCCCTTTCCCCCTTAAATATAGCTAATGTTACAGTATACTGTCATTTATTCAATTAGCTAATAACTAGAAAACTCAAATAAGAAGAATGGTTTTTGGCATGCTGTACAGTTATAATTGATTTTCTCTTAGGTTACTCTGAGATATTGTAGGATACAGAAGGGTTTCTTTAATAATGAAATTTCAGTTATACAGTACAGATTTAATATGAAGTGTATTTCGTTTTATTTTGATTCTTTAAATTTTTTAATTCAGTTAAATAAAATTAAGCATCTACTATGTGAAGAACACTGTGCTAGGAACATCGCAACACTTTGCAGTCTGGCTTCTGTCCTTACCACTCAACTAAAACTGCCCCCTCCAAAGTTACCAGTTACCTATGTTTTGTTAAATCCATTGGTGTTTTTTTTTCTTCCATTCTTGATCTCTCCAAAGCATCTGAAGTTGTTTACTTCTCCTTTCTTCTGGTGACTTTCTCTTGTCTCAGTTTTCTCTGAGCTTAAACTGCTGCTGCTTGGTGTTTTCTATTTATTTCACTTAAACTTCTCAGTCTCCTTTGCAGGATCATTCACATCTTGCCACTTGTATGTAAGTATACAAAGAGACTATCTCCTTTTTGTTCCTGTGAGCTATGATTCTTTTAATGGAACTGAAGCTTGCCTTAGCTTTGTCCTGGGCCCACTTCTCTGCTTTCTTAGCAATCTTATCAGTTTCCATGGATTCAGCTATGGTCTATTCAAATGATATGAAAATTTTCATGTCCAGCTTTCATCTCTCTCCTGAATGGCATGCCTAGTCCATTACCAGCTGTGTATTAAACTTCTGCTTAGGTATCTTAAACTCAGCTTATCCAAAACAAGTTTTCTTTTTTCCCCTCACTCCATCCCTCGTTTCTGTTTTACACATTGACATCTTCCCTGTCACCCACTTGTCATAGGCAAGGCACGCCCTCAGCGATTCTCAGAGATTCAGGGAACATTTGTTGTTTAGTTGTTTTTCAGTCACGTACAGATCTTCATTACCGCACTTGGAGTTTTCTTGGTGAAGATATAGAATGGGTTTGCCATTTCCTTCTCCAGTTCATTTACAGATGAGGAAACTGAAGCAAACAGGGTTCAGATGACTTGTGCATGGTCACGCAGCTAGTAATTGTTTAAGGCGGTATTTAACTCAGGAGTCATCAGGCTATAGTGATTCTCTTGTCCCTAAAACCAACTCTCAAGATCACTGACTCCTTATAGGTTATTCTTTTCAGAATAGCCACACCAGTGGCTAGAACCATATGGATCAAAGAACTCTTAGGGACAGTTTCCTTGTCTTTTAGTTGGGGGGGAAAAAAAAAAGCAAACAAATTCTAGCCTAGCCTATTGGAGGGACACTGGTAGATACTGCTCCTACTAAACCTAGTTTAACCACTATTCAATAATAACTGTTCTTCCCTTCCCCTTCTGAGCCATTTAATCAGTTGCCAAGTTTTATAGATTCTAGCTCTGTATCTTTTGCATTTGTCCCATATTTCCATTTGTGGTTACCACCTTAATTCAGGTGTTCATCACCTCTCATCTGGACTGGCTTTTTCTTGCCTTTTTTTTCTTTCTCAACAAAACTCCTTAAAAAAAACTGTATTCCACTCTTCTCAATATTTTAAACTCTATTAAATATGACTTCTGCTGTGCTTATTTAACTGTTAGTCTCTCTCTGTTTGAAGTTACCAATGATCTCTTAATTGACAAATCTATTGATCCCTTTGCAGTATTTACCCTTCTTGATTTCTTTACAATATTTGACATTGTCGACCATTTTTTCCTCCTGGCTACCCTCTTTCTCTGCGCTTTTTTGTGACACTATTATCTCTTGGTTATCTTGGCCATTCCCCAGTTTCCTTCACTGATTCTAGATCCATGTAATTCTCACTAATTGTGTCTCCAAAAAATTTACCCTGTACCTTTCCTTTTCTGTCTGTATTCTCTCACTTAATTTCATTTAGCGAGCTTCCATAAGTTCAGTTAATCATTTGTATGCATGTGATCTTGATAACCAGTCCTAGCCTATCCTGTTCTGAAATGGGAGTGCCCTTTTTTCCTCTGCTTCATAGAATCCCTACCTTCCTTCAGGACCTCAAACGTCAGCTCCTATATGAAGCCTGACCTAATCCTTCCAGTTGTTAGGGTCCTTCCCTCAAAAATTACTCTGAGTATATTTTTATCCATGTTTATGTTCTCCACTCACTCTCTTCCTCAGCCCCTCCCCTCCGCCTGCAATAGAATTTAGGCTGCTAGAAGACAGATGTTTCATTTTCATATTTGTATCCCCAGCACTCAGTGTGGTTGGTTACTTGTTGTCCTTCATGCTCCAAGAGGACCAGAATGACATCACTATATTGGGGTCAAGGTACAATGTGTCTGACTGGCTGTTAAGACCAGTCTGAGATCAGAAGGCTCTGCCACAAGTTGGGTACAAATAGTCCATATGAACATTTGAAGTGGAGCTGTCTCGAAATTTGTACATTTCACATTTCTTTTGAGCTACTGCAGTTCTTTGTTCATAGAGCACAGTGCCTTCTTTGATACGGGCACACAATGTTGCCAGTATCTCCTGTGTCTCGTAACCAATTCCAAAGTGAACAACAAAAACACTTGGTATAGTGCCTGAAAGGAAAATATTAGGCATCTCATGAATGCTTGTCAAATTCATTAGTTAATGGTGAACTCCCTCTCACTGATGCAGAGTAGCAGCTGAGAGCCTTAGAAAGTTACCTGGATAACCAAGAGGTTGTGACTGACCCATAGTTACATAGGTAGTTGGTTTCAGAGCTAGACCTTGAACCCTTTCTTCCTGACTCTTCTGCAAATTCTTATGGCTTCTCATTTGTAGGTTAAATGTGTTTAATAACAATGGGTAAAATTACTTTAGAAGCCTATCTTTGATATCAAGCTATTGAATCTTGTTATAAAAAGCTAGGGTACTTATAAGAAATAATTTTTAAAAATATTTACAAATGCTAAAAATATGTAGAGTAGTTTTTAAACTGCTCAGAATTAGTTTCAATTTTTAATACTTTCAGTTGTCATTTTGAATAAGAATGAACCAGTAGCTTGGTCAGTGAACTGGTAGCATCATTTTAACACTTAGTAACCAGTGATTTATAAACTGAGTCATAATAAAGTATCAGATAATCCTAATTAAGTATATTGATTTTATAAAGCTTTATTTTTATATCAATAAGCACATGCAATATGAGATGGAAAGATGAAAAAGGCATTCTCTCCCTTCCCTCCAGCCCTGTTCTACAAACCTTACAAGTTAAAAGATGTGTGTACAATACAGCCAGTCTAAGTTCCTGGTTGTCTAGATACAGTGTTCTTTCTCCAGTCTCACTTCTCCAAGTGCCTCTCAGAAATCTCAAACTGGATATTCAGTAGACATCTTAAATTAAGTTAGTTTAAGCTACGTATGTAAGAAGCAAGATGTTGGGGGGCCAATTTCTCAGACTGTGAAGACTCGCTGTAAATGGCAGTTTAATAAGCATCTTTAGAATCTTGACATTTTTATACTTTACTAGGTCCAATTTTGAGATATTAAATATATTGTTTTATTTTATCTGTGTGTGTGTGTGTTTTTTTTAAAGCAACATTATAATGCGGGAGCTTGCTCCACAGTTTCAGATCCCCTGGTCAATACCGTTAGAAGCTGAAGATATACCAATTGTACCAACAACATCTGGAACTATGTAAGCCTTTATTATTTATTGTTTTCCCAGTATTCGTTTGAATTGTTGCAATGAAAATGAAGTTTTCAAAATTAAAAGTGTTAGTTTCCCCCTGAGTTTTTTTAATTGTGGAGATTCAAAATTCTGTGGTTCTATGACAAGATATCACAGAGGATAGAGTACTTGGAGTGCAAGTACTAGGAATCAAGAAGACCTAGGTTAAAAATCTGACCTTTGACAATGTCACACTAGCCCAGTGACCATGGACAATAGACTTAACTTCTGGGCCCCATTCTCCTCTTTAAAATGGAAATGATGATGATAATCTATAGCACTTAGTTGATGTTCAGATAAGATTATGTATATAAGAATTCTTTTTGAACTTCAAATATCAACTATTATTGTTAAAATCTAAAATATTGGGAAATACCTAGTTGATGAGTTGCTATTTCTATAGTTTTAGAGTAAAGGATAAAGTGGTAGGTAGAGGTTTAGAATAAATCAGATACCCTGACTGAAGGTATATATTTTGTTATTGTATTAGAGTATATTGGGCATGGGTGTGTTGAGTATATTGATGCTGGGATTAGAGGGAGTCTCAGACTAGAACAACAACAGGTCCAGTACATAATAGAATGAATTGAGTTTTTAAAAAATTGGTATATACCATTTGAAAAACTTTTCTCTGACTATTAAACTTAAAAGTACTTTTTATTGCTACTTGGTAAAATTGCAAGCTCTCATATATAACTTTATCCTCATCCATTTTAACTTTATTATAATCTCTGCTGTTTAACAGATTTAATTGTGATCCAGGGTCTTCTTGTATCCTAAATTTTTTTAACTTTAAAAGACAAGTAAATTCTCAAGATCATTATCATCTTGAGAAATCATTTCATTGAGAGAAGTGCAGAAATGTTCTTGTATAGCTTAATGTCTCATTTTCCATAGTTAAGTAATATTATTCAGATTTGTTGGGGATGATCTCCCACTTTAACATTTGATAGCTCTAAATACGTGTATATAACTTGTTTAAACCTAAAATTTGCAATGTAAATTTTAGGTTCATGAAACTTAGCACATATTTTTCTATTTCAGGATGGAACTTAGGTGTGTTATAGCGGTTATACGTCATGGAGATAGGACACCAAAGCAGAAAATGAAAATGGAAGTGAGACACCAAAAGTAAGTGATAAATAATTTGCCACACTCAAGACTCCTTATGAGAATAAGTGGTATTTAGCTCTTTCTTAGTTTGCTATGTTGACTGATTTTTCCTTTCCTACAAAGTCTATATTAATTTATATTAAAAACTTTCGAATTTGTAAAAAAAAAAGTGCCATTTAAAACTTTTTTTATCTTTGCCAGAATCTGAAAAAAATGGAAAATATTCACAGGTGATTAAGAAATAATCTCTACTTATATTCATCTTTCGTTATCAGAGTACTTCTGAACTTAACTCCATTTCCTCCTTTATTATCTTTAGTTTTGTGCAAAATAGTATGATAGCAGGTGTAGAAGTTTTTGCAATTTATTCTTCTAGTGAAAACATGAGCACTCAGGTAGAATTGCTTAAACAGTTTTTTTATGTAATAATCTCATTTTAGAGACTGTTTAGGGATTGTTTGTATATTCTGTATTATAAGACATTTGATTTCTATCATGAGAGAGTAATCTAAAAGTAATTTCCTGAATATCAGTTTGGTGAGCATCAAAGGAGGTATACATTTTATCAAATGAAAATAGACTTTTTTGTTGTTCAACTAATAATATTCTGTCTTCTCTTAAAAGATTTTTTGATCTTTTTGAAAACTATAATGGATATAAAACTGGGAAATTAAAATTGAAAAAACCAAAACAATTACAGGCAAGTTTATTTGATCTTTTTTTTCTGGTCTCATAATTTATATAGCAACTGTTATGTAAATAAATATTTATATGCCTTAATTTATTTGGTAGGAAGTGTTGGATATTGCTCGACAGCTTTTAATAGAACTGGGACAAAATAATGATTCTGAAATTGAAGAAAGTAAAGCGAAACTTGAACAATTAAAAACTGTATTGGAGATGTGAGTATTTTTAGAATAAGCCTATCAGAATAAGCCTTTTTAGTAGTCCATAGTCATTTCAGAGAATGTTTTTCAACCTTATCCTTTTGTCCTTTCGTGTGTGTGTGTGTGTGTGTGTGTGTGTGTGTGTGTGTGTAGTGAGAAAATTATTTTCCTGTTGAAAAAATGTGTGTTGAAATAGAAATACTTCTTCCATAGTATTCCCAATTTACATAAGAAACAGAGCGGAACTCAAGTGTGAACTTTCTCTTATGTAATAAAGAATATGACTATTAAGTTCACAGAATCATAGATGCATAGATGTAGAGCTAGAGGGGACCTTGAAAAGTCAGCTAGTCCAAACTCATCACTTTACTAATAAGGAAACCGAGACCTAGAGAGAAGTTACTTGTTCAAGGTTGCACTGGTAGTAAGTGACAGAACCTGGATTCAAACCCAAGGCCTTTGACTCCAGATTCAACATTCTGTATATTATACCATGAATTTGTTGTTTTATCCTGATCAGTCTGATATAGTTTTCAGTAAGACTTTTCTTAGCTAAAATGTGAATAAATTAATAAACTACAAAATCATTCATTAAATCTCTACTCTGGAATGCTTTTTGATGACATTATAAACTCTACATATTGAAACCTTCATCCTAGTCCCATGATCACTATTATGTTTAAAGATATCTTCCCCATCGCTGATAGCTTTAAATTTTCTTTTTTAAGTTTATTTTTAAATTTGAATTTAAATACCAAAAAAAGAAGACGTGTGTCTACCTAACAAAACATAAGAGAATTCTATGTGAAACCATCGATTTCCATTTCATTCTTTTTAAAGGTACATCATAAATTCTACATTTTACTTTCAGAACTGTCTTGTTTATCTCTGCTTCCTTCTGAACTTTTTTTTTTATGCATTAAAAAAAAAATGTTAACAGTGACCTTTTTTGGCATCACTGTTGCTCTCTTCCTCCTCTCCATTTAAAACTGGAGCGAAAGAGGGGCAGCTAGGTGGTGCAGTGAATAGAGCACCGGCCCTGGAGTCAGGAGTACCTGAGTTCAAATCCAGCCTCAGACACTTAACACAAAAACCTAGCTGTGTGACCTTGGGCAAGTCACTTAACCCCAATTGCCCTCCAAAAAAAAAACCCAAAAACAAAAGTGGAGAGAAAGAAAGATAAAAAATTTTTTTACAACAAACAATAGTAAAGCAAAACAATATCGGTTCTTTGGACCTGAGGTACCCCAATCTGAGTGCCAGTCACTGCCCACTGCTACTTCTTAAGACTTCCAAGGCCACTTTGCTCTCATGCTGGGAAGTTACCTTTCACGGGCTTTGCTGATCAGATCTCACTTTGTTACTGCCCTCAGATTTCTGGCTGACTTTTTGTGCAGTTGTAGGATAGGAGAAGTCACTATAAATCTCATTCCATTTCTTGATCCTTTTTTGGTCCAATGTGAACTTTAGGGTTAAGTAAGTATGTAAAATCTCAACATTGTTTTCCACTACCATAGCCAGAAATCGAGCTTTATATTTTCTTTCTACTCTTTTATCTTATCCAACAAACATTTTTTAAAGTAACTACCACATGCAAAGTACTACCCAGGTGGTGGCAATAGAAATAAAGAAATGCATAAATCTTTTTCCAAGAAACCTTTAATCCAATAAGTGTATAGAGAATATAAGAAAATTTCAGTAAGAGAGTATTACAAGGCTATCTTGTAGCAATAAGGACCCAGTTGGTGAACATAAATTTGTGGTGGCCCTAAGTAACCAGGTTTCATGACTTTCTTTAATTCATCCTCTTGAGTAGATGTTGGAAGAGCACAGAAAAAGCAAAAGGTTAAAGAGATGAAGGATTTCTGTTTTTAGGACAGAGCATTATTGAAATAATCTAATAGAGAAGACTGGGTGGAGAGAAAAGTGAAGCCAAAACAGAGTTGATAAATATTCTAAAAGAGGAATTGAGTATTATCATGGACCTTTTTGGTAGTCTGGTGAAAAATTTGTATTCTTTCTCAGACTAATGTTTTTAAATATCTAAAATAAAATGTATAGGATTAAAAAAAAAGAAACCAAATTATACTGAAACACAGTTATCAAAATAAAGGTAAAAAAAAGCAACCTTTAAAAACCAGGCCACACACCGTATATAGGTTAACCCGTGAACTAAAAAAGTCAATTGATATCTCATTTTCAAAATTCTTTAACTTTGGGAAAAACAAATGTATAGAGAATGTAATTTTAAAAATTTAAAGGCTAGTTTAATGATTAAATTTCTGCTGTATTTTTATTTGTTTTAGCCTAGGTGTTTTTAGCATACTTTTATTTTTAATTCAATTTTAATTTTCAGTTCTAAATTTTCTCCCTCCCTCATCTGTTGAGTAAGGAAGGGGGAAAAAAGCCCATTACACAAATGTATGGTTATGCAAAAGAAATTTCTACATTAGCCATATCTGAAAAGAAAGAAAATACTTAGCATGATTTTCATTTTTGATACAGCCAACAGGCTGTAAACACAAGGGAAGAAGACGTATTTGGGACTGAAATACATAAATATTAATAATTTGTTATTGAGGAATTATTTTTCTGTTTGCTCTTTTAATATTAATTTTATGTGTTTGAGCAACAGCTAAAGTCCACATCCTAGCAATTGTGTCATTTGTTCGGTTATTATTGATCATTTTTAATTTTTACAACATTGGGATGTATCAACATTGTATATACATATTTTAGACTTTCTACAGCTGTATTCTAAATCACCTGTTTTTATATTTCAGGTATGGTCATTTTTCTGGAATAAATCGTAAGGTCCAGTTGACTTATCTCCCTCATGGTTGTCCTAAAACATCTAGTGAGGAAGAAGGTATGACATTATTAATATTGTGTTTGTATGTTTTGAATTTTTGTATTGAAGCAGCTTGTCATAGTTGCTAAAGGGTTTGACATGGAATCAGGAACACCTAGGTTCAAGTCCTGCCTCTGATGCATACTAACTCTGTGACTACAGGCAAGTCACTTAATTTATTAGTGCTCTAGACAACTCTCTAAGCACTATATGTTACAGAGAAGACCCCTAACTTCATTGGAGGTTAGAGTTTCCATGCCTAAGAGATTCTTGCCTCAGTGAAACACAGGTCTAAATACCCTTAGTTACCCTTTAAAATGTTGGATATACATGTGGGTATATGTGTTATGTAGATTCTATGTATAGTTATATTTACATACATACATAATTTTATGTGTCCATAAGTAGAATTATATATAAATTATCTAAATATATATACAAGGTTAATCAGCATTGATTATCTTGTGATTGACATCAGCTTTAGTAACTACAAGAATGCTAGCTTAAGGATGAGTGTATATTATGTAATATTATATACATGCACACATACATACACAATGGATTGCCTGTTTGCCACTTTTATTCACTTTATGAACTGAAGGGAACTTATCCTCTGACATAATTCTTGTAGATTGTGAACCAGGACCTCCACCTTTAATCTTTTCTCCCCCAATGGAGATATTTCCTATTTTAACAGAGGAAGGAGGAAATGGAATACACAAGAGGAAATGTCAAGAACTACAAATTGGCCTGACAAGGGAAATGTGCATGAGATATACATACATAAAACTGTATACATAAAACTTAGAGATCCAAAAAAATGTTCTCCTTTGGAAGCAATATGCATAGTTTTAACATGTTTCCATTGTTCAAATCATTAGACGTATTCTACCTTTTTGATAGGATTGTTGTGAGAAAAGCATTTTACAAACACCAAAATTCTGTCCAAGTGGGAGTTATTCTTATCTTTACTACTGAAAGATCTTTGGTCTTTGAGTATTTAATTTACAGAAATGGCCTGGAATCATTTGCTGCCAAGATGTATAATATTTCTTTTAATAAAAAATGAGATGTACTAAAAAAAACAAAAACCCTATTTTCTTGTATGGCTTATAAACTGACTTCAAAAGCACATATAGAAATGTTTTGAGCAATGTCAACACTATTGGAATATGTTTCCCAGGGTGATTATATATATTATATTTGAAATATAGCATTTACCCAGGTGAATGTATATATTTGTTAAAACATCAGTCATATAACTTTATAGTCATTTTACAGAAAAATATCCATTTCAAAGAGGTCATTTCATTATGAGGATTAAGGTTTTTTTTTGGGTAATTAACCCAGAGATGTAGGATTGAGGGGAAGTCATATGTGTTTCCTTGATCCATAATGTTCTATATAAAAACTTCAGCTACAGACTTTTTTTTAATCTGCCCAGCAAATCTTAGAACTTTACAAATAACTTGTTGCTAGAATGCCCCATCATTGATTATAGAAAGATCCGGTCCTCTGTATTCCAGAAGGAATTCCATTGCATAACAGTAGGTAGGTAACAGACCTTGAAGCCTGTATATCCATGAAGATATATGAATATATCATATGAAGATATATGAAGAGTTTGGATAAGAAAAATAATTTTAATCCAGTTTTTAAAAAATATATATATTTCTTGGTATTTTAAGACAATCGAAGAGAAGAGCCATCTTTACTTTTGGTTCTGAAATGGGGAGGAGAATTAACTCCTGCAGGAAGAGTCCAGGCTGAAGAACTTGGAAGAGCTTTCAGGTGTATGTATCCTGGAGGACAAGGTAATTTCTTCAAAAATATTTTCATTCTTTTTTTTAAAGACTATTTGTTATCATTTCCTTAAACACATTGATAGTGGATGAAACTTGTTTAATTAGCAAAATTCATTAGTTTTATCTTTGACTTTTAAGTTATGTTCATAAAAATACAAAATTCGTTGGATAAAATTTAGCTAAAGTGATTGGAATGTCTGTTTTTAGGTGACTATGCAGGATTTCCTGGCTGTGGTTTACTTAGATTACATAGCACCTACCGACATGACCTCAAAATATATGCTTCTGATGAAGGACGAGTTCAAATGACTGCAGCAGCTTTTGCAAAGGTATGAATTTTTCCAAAAACTTATTTCTTGCTTAATAAAGTTAACATTTTGAAGGCCTTTGACCTGAGATAATTCTTGATATAATTTTTTAAAATTTAGTGTTCATGTAAACATTTTAGAATTTTCAAAATTCAAAACTTTAAAGTAGAAAACTTAGGTGATTATAAACTTTGCTAATAACTGGATCCTCTCCTCTATAAAGTATTTAGCTTTCATCTCACAAAAATCATTTAGAAGATAAAGAGAAGTATTATTACTCTTTTTCCATTTCTTTGTATATTAATTACCTTTATCTCTGTTGATTGATTTACTATGTTCAGGGTCTTTTGGCTCTAGAAGGAGAGCTCACCCCCATTCTTGTCCAGATGGTAAAAAGTGCAAATATGAATGGACTTTTGGATAGTGATAGAGATTCCCTAAGCAGTTGCCAACATCGTGTGAAAGCAAGACTTCATGAAATACTTCAGAAAGATAGAGATTTTACTCCCGAAGACTATGAAAAGGTGAGACATTGTAATGTGCTTTCCCCCCTTTATTCCATTGCATTCCATTGGTCAAAATTATTTTCACCTGAGAAGAATCAGTAATTGCTATCTGAAGGTGACCTGTGACTTGCATTTTAAAAGATAAAATAGTAGAAATTAAATAGGTGTGGGTGACATGTACTACTGAATTGTATTTAAGACCTTAGAAACAATGTCAGAAAAAGCCTTCTGCACTGAGGAAATGCAGCATCACTGACTATTGCCTCGGTAACTTTCCTGTAGACATCCTGTCCATGTTATTGTTTTAACTGATTTCCTACGTGAGTCATGTGAAAGTTTGGTGTACTTTGGCTATCCTTCTTGGTTATATGAATTTTTGTCATGTGCAGAAATGTTAATTTTTTGCATGTTCTATTTTTAGCAAAATCTTAATTAGGCACAACTAAGTATAAAACAACTTCATTTCTGCAGCTTACTCCATCTGGCAGCATTTCTGTTATCAAATCAATGCAATTAATTAAAAATCCTGTGAAGACCTGTGACAAAGTTTACTCTTTGATTCAAAGTTTGACTTCTCAAATCAGACGAAGAATGGAAGATCCCAACTCATCAGGTAAAAGATGTGTTTGAAAATACCTGTCTTAGTCTTTGGACTTGAGATATATATATATATATATATATGTATGTATGTATGTATTATAGAACAATTTGATGCAACAAACATCCTTATCTTTAGTAATTTACAAATCTGCAGCCCTCCTGAAAACTAATTACATGTAACAAAGTTTATGTAACAAGATATATAGCCAGAATAGATTTGCTTTTTTTCAGAACTCCTGACTAGATATCAGATTTGGCTTCTAGTCTCATCTCAGCTCTGCCACTTAACTATTTGACTTTGGGCAGATAACTTCATTTGATTTCAGTTTTATAATAACATTAGGAGAGAACAGCATGCTCCGGTGATAAGAGCACTATGGTCAAAAGATCTGTATTCTACTTATAACCTGTGTGATCTCTCTGGGCCTCCCTTAGTTTTTCATGTAAAAAAAAAGGTTAGATTGCATGTTCTCTAAGGTCCTTTCCATACTCCTCTGGTAGAGGAGGGGAAGGAGGAAGCTGCTGCTGCTGCTGCTGATAGCAGCTAGCATTTACACAGTGGAGTGTATGGATATTCAGGGAAGACTAAGACTGCTTTCTACCTTTGTTTTCACCTACCACCCAACTCTCACCTATTGCTCCAAGAAGCTGTAGCATGCACAGCAGCCATACCCAGTAAACTATTTTGGCAGATGGGCTATACCAGGTTGAGGCTGATCAAAGGGCGTCAAACTTATCGATGAGTTAGGGGGTGTCTGTCCCAAGTATATGAAGACTTCCTTGGAGGAATAGGTAGATGTAAACAATTTGTTTCAATATACCATGAAGGTGGCAGAAGCAGACTCTGTGGAGACTTGTGAGCTTGATTAGAAATCAGAAATGCTAAGGTCATTCACTGCATCCTGAGCCACTGCCAGTCACTTTGACTTTTGTCTTATCATTGGACTTTGATGACTCTGGAAAACGAGAACAACAATTTCCTGCAACTCTGCCTCATTCAAATCCAAATTTTGCATGAGTCAAAAGACATCACCCATACCATTTTAAAAATATGGCTCTTTAAGGTTTGAAAATCATTTTACCAATATTATGTCATATGATTCTCATAGCAACTCTGGGAGATAGGTGCTGTTATTATCCTGAATTTACAAGTGAAGAAACTGAGGCAGGAAAAGTTTAAATAATTGGCTCAGGGTTACATATCTCACAAGTAATTAGGGCCACATTTAACCTCAAGTCTGCCTGATTCCAGTTTTAACACTTTATTTACTGTGATGCCTAGTTTATAGTTATCTAGATGATCACTGAAGTCCCTTTTAGCTATCTCTGTTCATCTACCTGGTTTGATTAAGTGAATCTGAAGAAAATAGTACTTTACAAGCAAATTAAAAGTTAGTTTGAAGAGTTTCAGTTTTACTAAAAATAATATATGTAAACAGTTCTTCACAAGCTACTTCATAATGAAATATTTGAACTTGCACATATAAGAAATACATTTCATTTTTAAAATTTAGTGGGAGTAATTTCCTAATTTATTAGATTTCTAAACTGATTTTTAAATCACTAAAATGTATATTAATTAGACTGATATTTTAAAATTGGAATATTGAAATGTTTGGCAATTTATTTCCTTGTTTTAGACATCCAACTTTATCATAGTGAAACATTAGAACTAATGCTACGTCGATGGTCCAAGTTGGAAAAGGACTTTAAAACAAAGAATGGAAAATATGACATCAGTAAAATCCCTGATATATACGATTGCATAAAATATGATGTTCAGCATAATGGCTCCTTGGAATTAGAAAATACGATGGATTTGTACAGGCTTTCAAAGGCATTAGCAGACATTGTTATCCCTCAGGTAAGTACTAAAATGTAAGAATCACTTATATTGCAATGATTGGTAAATAGGTGGCATTATTAGGCAGGTTTTTTCACTTTAATGAAATATTTTTCTATGTCCAGTGTCATGGTTATTAAAATGATGAAGCAAAATAAGTAAGGCTAAATAGATATTATAAAATTGTAACTATAACTTAAATAAAATAATTGATAATGTTTTAAATTCAATTCTAATTCTAAATATACTTGTTTTATTTTAGCTAAGTAGGGTAAATAAGTTTAAAAAGTTATTTTTAGAAGGTAATAGTATGTTAATAAGCATAGTGACTAATGAGTACTGTATAGTAGTTTTTGCTATGTGCCCAGTGCTTAAGCAATTCAAAGGGAATTATCACATTCTCCAACCACATGATTAGTTTGCCAGCTCTTCAACTTTGTTATTCCAAGTACTCTAGTTTTAGAATTTGTTTCTAGAGCTTAATATATATTGGAAGTTACCTGCAAATATTTAGATATTTATTTTATTGAAAAAAGGACTCTTTTAAAAATAATTTTTATCATTCTCTAAGAACCAATTAACAGTAGTATTTCTATGTTCAAAAGAGGATTTTACATGAAACCAATAAATTTCCATTGTAAACATTTAGCCTTCTTTAAGGTATGTGATAACTTTAAAAATAGTCTGCTTGTCCATGTCTCCCTCTCAGGCTTCTTCTATTCCCTACTGTATTTTTTTTTTTAAATAATACTACAGTGATCTTTTCCTTCCTTTTACTGTAAGTCATTATTCTCTTCATGCCATTTCACCCCACGGGAAATTTTTTTTAAGACCTCCTTTGTGACAAATAGCCATAGTCAGGAATAATAAATCCTCCTATTGGCCATATCCAAAAATATATATTTCATTCTCCATCTCATCTCCATCACTGTCATATCAAGAGGTGGACAGCATCATTTGTCAGTGTACTTTAAAGTTATGGTTGGTTATTTACCTTGATCAGAGCTCTTAAGTCTTTAAAGGGTTTTTCTTTAAAGTGTTGTAGTTATTGTTTAAATTGTTTTTCTGGGTTTGCCTATTTGAGTTTGCATTAGTTTCTGTAAGTTTTTCCATGTTTCTCTGAATCCATCCTTCTTACCATTTCTTATAACACAGCGTTGACCCCAAAAACAGTTGGATCTAAGAAATATAAACTAAATTATGTTGGGTCTACGTTCTTATTTCTCTCAGTTACAGTTCACGACCAGCTCAATTTAGGGGTCATCCAGTTTATATACCTTTTCAACAGGGATTGATATCACCCCACCATCATTCTGCCTCCTCACAGAAGAAATACTTATTCTATCAGATCACCACTGTACCTACCAGACCGCTCCTAGCTGTGGGTTATCTGGCAATAGAATCTGTCTCCACCCAAACATCTTCTAATGCAGTCTTATTATCAGTAATGTCCTTCTGAAGAACTGGCAAAGCAGGCTGATATGTTTGGGGTGGGAAGTTCTGAGTCTCCAAGATACTCAGAAAAATCATTTTTCACAATAGTAACATAAGGTTCTTATTAAAGAAGAATTCAAATAATTGACTAAATGTATTTGTGTCCTCAAAACCCACTGTAGTAGCAGGTCTACTAGAACAACCAGGATGGCCTGCTAGCACAGGTTCTTTGATCTGCCTTGTTGAAGGAAAGACAATTTTTAAGGGGGTCAGCAATTTTACTTTAATTGCATTCACTAGTTTAGGGGAAAGGTCAGCACCCAGAATGTGAAGAAAATACAAACAGAGAAATTAGCACAGAAAGGACCCCTGCTGTCTGAACAAATTAATACAACCGCCTATATACATCACTGGATCAAGAGAGCACAAACCTCTTAAGTCATCTGCGTGGCTCTTAACAATTCAGAGTCCTGTCCAGGGAATCAAAATATCCTTCTCATAAGTGAGTCTCCAAAGCACAATGCTAACCTCCCAGAATATATAACAAAGATTCTGCCCCTGATTGGCTCAGAATCAGAAGGCATGAACCTGCATGACTCAGCACAGCTGTGAATTATCAGGGTTCAAGGGAGATTAATCCTTCAGATGTTTACATTTCAGCCAGAGTCTAGGAAACTGAACTCCAGAAAAAATAAAACAAAACAAAAAATCCCACTTTATTTGTGCTTATACCCACCTAACTGAAACCTGCATTAATAATTCAAATCAACATAGTTCAGCAGCTAGGAGGCTGGATGATCACTTGTTGGATGTGTTGTAGAAGGGATTCTTTTTCTAATATGGATCAGATGAGATGTTTAAGATTCTTCCCAGCTTTGAAAATATGTGATTCTCTAAAATCATGGCAACTAATGAGATCCACAAAAAATGGTTATAGATAGAAGAGGCACCTAGTATGGAGCTTTGGAGGATACCTATAATTTAAGGGGTGCTACATGAATGAGAATGGAGAATAAAGGAGAATGAAAAGTGGTTGGGCAGGTAGGACTAGAACAGAAAGAGAACAGTGTCACAAAACCACAAGGAAGATTGTTTAGGAAGGGCTTATTATCAGACAGTTCAGAGAAGTCAAAAAGAATGAGATTTGGAAAAAATGCCACTGGTTCTGTTACTGTTACCAACATCCTTTCCAAGGCTTATTTCATGTTACTTCACTTCACATAGTCATATAGTTCAACCAAATTGGCCTGCCTGCTGTTTATTGAATTTGGTGTCTTGATTCCTGTCTGCTTTTGCTCAAATTGTGCCTGATTTACACTCCCTCCTCAGTACTACTGATTGCCTCTTAGAGCACCTAGATTTCTTCAAGGGTTAACTCATAAAATGATTTTCATTTCTATCTCTCTACCTCAGGCTCTTTTACAAAGCTCCAGTAGCCTTGGGTAGACTGCTTTAGCACATCACGCTGCCCAAAATGGAAATCATTTTATTTTCTCTTTAACCAGTCCCTCCTTCTTACCTGAAGGTACCACCGTTTTTCTGGGCAACCTTATTTAAAACCTCAGAGTCATCCTCAATTCTGTCTCTCAATCCATCATCAGATCAGTTGCTAAATTTTGTTAAATTTTATCTCCATTACGTATTCTCTTATTAGATTGGTAAGATGGAAGAAAATAACAGTAGGGTAATTTGCTCATAATTTTTATACATTTGTATTCTCATTCTCTATACAGATATTGGAGTCCCTTCTCTTCATTCATATGGCCATAAGCCTGGTTCAGGTTCTCGTGCCTGGGCTACCAAAACAGCCTCCTATAGGCTTCTAGCTTCTCCCCTTCTTCAGTCTTTCCTCTGAATAGTCTTACTAAAATAGTCTTACTAAAGCACAAGTCAGCTTCTTCATCAGGAAGTTTCAGTGGCTCCCCATTCGTCTGAGATAAAATGGAAATTCTTCTACCTTGGCCCTTAAAGCCTTTCACAAGCCTTGGATCCAACATCCTTTCCAAGGCTTATTTCATGTTACTTCACTTTACATAGTCATATAGTTCAACCAAATTGGCCTGCCTGCTGTTTATTGAATTTGGTGTCTTGATTCCTGTCTGCTTTTGCTCAAATTGTGCCTGATTTACACTCCCTCCTCAGTACTACTGATTGCCTCTTAGAGCACCTAGATTTCTTCAAGGGTTAACTCATAAAATGCCTTTCCTGTCAATTTGCTTTCTATTTATTCTCCCTTCTTAAGAATCCTGATTGTACTGATGTTTTTTTTGTTATTTTACCTGCAAATGCTCTATCCCCCTTTGAGCCTCTAAAGTACAAGAATTTAAATCACTTTTTATTGTAATACTTACATTGGAGACATTTTTCGAAATTCAAATAAAGAAATGGTAGAATTAATCCTGTTTATGTTAAAAGGGTCCTTGAAAAAAATTTCTATGCAGTTTTGGGTTACTCATTTGTAGTACTGGAGGCATCAAAGTATTGTAAAAATTTATCTTACTTGCCTGACTTTGTTTAAAGAACTAATATTTAGCTTTGCATTTAAACTTAGGAAGTAGGTACTTTTGGAAGAAGCAGTGTAAAATGAAACTCCATTTAAGTGAAGATGCATGACTGATCCACCATTGATTCACCATTTTATTTCTCCTAGTTATAGATCAATACAAAATGTATTAATAAATTACATATTATTTTTAATATTCTTTGAAGTCAACTAATGTCCATGCATAAATATTATTTATAACTTGTTAAATAGAAATTATACTAAATAATTTAGAAAATATTTGTAGGCACATAGATTCAAACTCAGAATGGTCTCATGCTCATATATGAACAATTCAATCTCCCTGGTAATATATTTTTCTGTCATCACTATTTTTCTTAGTGGTGTTTGCAATGCCATTTTTCTAATACTGTTATTTTCTTTCTCTTCAGGAATATGGCATATCTAAAGCTGAAAAGCTGGAGATTGCCAAAGGCTTCTGTACTCCCCTAGTTAAGAAAATTCGATCAGACCTTCAGAGAACACAAGATGATGACACTGTAAATAAACTTCATCCTCTGTAAGAGACATTTTTAAAATTGGCGTGTGTGTGTGTGTGTGTGTGTGTGTGTGTTGTGTATGTTGTGTGCAAAATTCATTAACTCTAATTTAGCTACTAGGATGAATGTAAAGGTGTCAGAATACTGCATGTAGAAAGTATTCTGATCTAAAGTTTTAGGAATTTATACAGTATATAAAACAAATTTATTTAGTATGTTGGAAGATTAAGCAGTACTAAGCTGTCAAGTATTACAGGTAGCAGTCAATTAAAATTCTTTTTGACTCCATCCTGGAGGGAAATTTTGATGGGATAATAGAACAGAACCATATTTTTTTTTTACCAAATTAAATCAAGTCACTAAGAATTTAGTGTCAAGCATTAAGTACCTAGCATGTCTCAGGCAATGTGACAAGGAGAGATACTAAGAAAGTCAATAATAGCCCCTACTTTCAAGGAGCTTACAGTGTAATGGTTGAGAGAACATGCAAACAACTACAAACAAGATACGTACAGAGTAAGAGAATGAGGGGACACCCCCACCTCACCCTTTTGTGGAAGTGGGAAGGCCCTAGATTTTATGATTTATGCATTTTTGGAGTTTTTCTGTACATTGATTGGTGGTGCTAACTTTTCTCTCCCTTTTTTTTTTTGTCTTTAACAAATACTCTTGTTATGTGAGATGGCTCTGTGGGAGGAGGAGGGATTCTGGGGAAAACTGTGATAATAGGATAAACAGAAGATATCAATAAAAAAACTTGTTTACAATACAGAAATAAAATATACAAAATAAATTTGCAAAAACAAAATATACATAAAAAATGTATACAAAATAAAGTGGGGATAATCAACAGAGAGAATGCATTAGCATTAGAGGATATTGGGAAAAGCTTCTTGCCGAAGGTGGAATTTTAGCTGTCACTTGAAGGAAGCCAGAGAAACCAGGAGGAAGCCAGAGAAACCAGGAGAGGCTGATGGGAAAAGGGAAAAAATTCCAGACATGGGGGGAACAGTCAGTGGAAATAGGGTGTCAATAGAGTTCATTGAATAGGGTAGGGTAACATGATCATATCTGCACTCTAGGAAAATCAGTGACCAGTGAGTGGAGGTTGGACTAGAGTGGGAAGAGACTTGAGGCAGAGGCACTAACCAGAAGGCTCTTGCGATAGCTCAGGCATGAGGTAATGAGAGCCTGCACTAGATTGGTGACAGAATCAGAGGAGAAAAGAGATTACTAGAGGAAAGATTTTGTGAAGATCCTATCATTAGGACTTGACACAAAAATGGTTATAAAGAGTAAGAGTGACCAAGAAGTGAAGATGACACGTAGGTTGCAAGCTTTCTGGGTGACTGGAAAGATGATAATACCCTCTACAACAATAGGTAAGTTAGAGAAAGAGAGAGAGGAAGGCTTCAAGGAAGAATGAGTTCAGTTTTGGACATGTTGAATTAAAAATTATATATAATTTAAGATACCCAACCCGCATTGTGAAATTCAAGCCTAGAGGTCAGGAGAGAAGTTAGGACTGGACAAATAGGTGGTAATTGAATCCCCAGGAGCTGATAAACAAGTGAAATACTATAAAGGAAGAAGTGAAAAGGGCCACTACAAGCCTTGAGGAACTCCCGTGGTTAGCAAGTGTGACACAGATGAAGACTCGAGAAGGCGTGGTCTGATGGGTGGGGGAGAGAGCTCGGTGAGAGTGATGCCCTGAAAACCTAGAGATGAGAGTCTCAAGTGCCAGCTGAGTGGCACCTGGCCTGCTATTAAAATATGTTCCTAGGCTTTTCTTTTGGGGTCAGAGCACTTTATTTCATTCATCCCAGCAGTTATCTGGTAAACCTTAACTGGTGATAACCCTACTTAGTTCTTTTCTAATATATCTGAGTAAAAGAATGCTTTCACAATTGCTTTCTACTACATTTGTGGTTTGTTTCACTGTTAAAGTCTTGCTCTCTAGAATGAAGATTTATGCTGCAAAAATATCTGTGTGACTTTGTGATTGATGATCACAAGGCTTTGTGGTTGGTGTGTGATGTCAGATGTCATGACTTTTATGTCATTTTAAAAAATCATATTTCTCATAATCATATAAAATAGATCATGACTTTGTTATGTCTTTAAAACACTCTTTGCTTCTAACTTTAGGTATTCCAGAGGTGTCATGTCCCCTGAACGTCATGTCCGTACTAGATTATATTTCACCAGTGAAAGTCATGTACATTCCTTACTGTCCATCCTTCGTTATGGTGCCTTATGTGATGTAAGTTTAATTACTAGTATGTTCCTTTCTGTTTTACAAAAGTAATGCCCAGAGCTTGGTGATATTAATTTTGAACTTTTTAGTTGCCAGTTAGACATTTTTTCTCAGCTGAGATTTTTCTGTGTTCTTATGTGCAGAATTTTTTGCTGTTAAAGTCTTTTTTTTTCTCTTAATGATAAGATGTGGAATAGGGGAAAGAGCACTGGCCTTGAATTGTGCAATTTGGGTTCAAGTTTCAGATCTCTAACACTTGACAGTGTGACTACCTAATAAAAATCAGTTAATATTAAGTACCTATTGAATGCCAGTTTTGTGCTGAGCACTGGGAATGGAAAGAGAGGAAAAAGACAGTCCTTGCTCCCTCACAGTACAATGGGGAAGACAATATGCAGACAACTATGTATAAACCATGTCTATATAGGGAAAATTGTTTGACTTAATCAGTAGAAGGAAGGCATTAGAATTAATCAGGAAAGACTTCCTGTAAAAAATGATCTTTTAGCTGGGAATTGAAAGAAGCCAGAATTCAGTTAGTGAAAATACCTGTGTTTGGGAGGTGAAGTGCCTTCTGCAGGAAGATTCTTGTGATTAGATGGGGAAGGGGGGCAGGGGGAGAGGAAATTGGAAGAGAAGGCCAAAGAGGTCTGTAAAGGTGTAAGAAAACTAGAAAGGAAGGCAGGTTGTACGTTATAAAAGTCCTTAAATACCAAAGAGAAGATTGCATATTTGATCCTTTAAGTGATAGGGAGTCACTGGAGTTTATTGAGTAGGGGGATTTACATAACCTCTTTGATTCTCAGTTTTCTCATTTCCAATCCAAAACAATAAACATTTATTTATTAAATACCTACTACATGCCAGACACAGGCAATTAAAAAACAGTCATAATTGCCTTCACAGCACTACTGTAAAGTTAAAAGCATTCTGTAAATTAAAGTGCTCATAATTATGAGTTATCTAAAATCCAATTCATGGGGTCTTAATGCAGTTTTCCACTCAAATTATCCTATAAACAAGATAGCTCCCAAAGTATCTTAAAAGAAGTGAAATCTTTTATTCACTTTCTTTCATTGTTATGTCTTTACTTATACATGCATATAAATAAATCTACATTTATGTTTGTATATAGATTTATATATTCATTGCTGAAGCTTGGAAAGTGAAATATGGAGATTTTGCATTTAGAATCACCTCAATTCATATTCCATCCTTTTACAACCTTACTTTTATTCTTGCCCTTAGGGCATGGTGATGGCCTTGATTTCACTTTTTCCCTAGGGCTAATACAGTTTCCCTATTCTCTCTGTGTATGTGCGCTGCTACTGAAGGTAACCGGAATAGGGACTTTGTCCCATAAGTTCCACAGTAGAGTATGTGTTCCATGCACTGACTTCATGGAACATCTTCCCATCTTCTGGGTCACTGATTCACTTCTCTTCACCTATAACCTCCTAAAAACAGAGAAGATGGATATTCTGCAGGAAGATAAGATGTCGGAGCTTTAAGGGGAAACTAATGGATCCTTTTAGAAAATGAATAAACAATGCCTGATTTCTCTGTCTTTATAATCATGGACTTTTGAATGCCAGCTCTTGTTACCAATTGGGTTTTGAGAAAATTATTTTAACCTCTTTGAACTTTAGTTTCTCCATTGGTAAAATAAAAGGGGTCCCTTCGAGCTCTAAATCTATGATCCTATATTAGATTTTCTTGAAAACAAGACACAGTGTACCAAACTTCAAACTAAGAAAGCAAAACTTCTCTGAAGCAACAAGGTAAGTTTGTAGCAAAATATGATTTAATTTAGAAAAATTATTTTCAGACACCTTTATAGAGATATACATGTGTAAGTTACATTACATATTTTCTATATGCATACATTTGTATGTATACAAATAAGTACGTATGTGTAATTGAGGGTCATCAGGGCATACTGGATAGAGAGCTGGCCTTGAAGCCAGAAGACTTGGGTTCAAGTCCTAAATATTGGCTGTATGACCCTGGGGAAGTCACTTAACCCTTCTCAAGTACTCTAGCCAACTAGAAGACTCTTAAGTGCTAACCTTAAGAGGGTAGAGGGAGTTTCCTCATCTGAAAGTTCTCTAAAGGAATAAAATCGCAGGTCTAGTACTTATCCCTATATATAAAATTTTTACATACACATGAGGTTATTAACAGGCATCACAGAAGGAGCACTGAACTGTAAGCTGCCCATGTTCTGGTCTTACCTCTGACAGCTATATAACCTTAGATAGATTACTTTTCTTCAGCTTCCTCATTAGTAAATTAAGAGAGTTGGACTAGATGATCTCTAAGGTTTCACCCGGCTCCAAAATTCTAAGATGATAGTTTAACACGTATGGAGGGGCAGTTTTAGAGTTGGGAAGTTCTGGATTCATACCTCATCTCTAGATACATATTAGTTATATAGTTGATTGTGGACAAGTCATTTAACTTCTCATTGCTCTAGGTCACTTATTAAGATTATAAATTATAAATGAGTTGTTGATCTACCTTTGTGGGAAGAATTTCTACACTATGAATTCCTCAAAAGGATGAATCTAGGACCCCCCCCCAAAAAAAAAGCTTATCTCTTATTGTGTTCAGGGTGTATAGTACCATATTAGAGGCTGTAGGATTTTCATCGTTATAATGGGACCATCTCTGCCTTCAGATCTTACGTGATCAGTAAGTAGTACATTATTTTTTTTTAGATTATTTACATTGTATATATTGATACATAGGCTCACTGATTCTGGTAATAACTGTCATAGCTGTTGGATAATTTTTCAAATGTTATACATAAACCAAAATAATTTGAGATGTTTAATATTACATGTGTATTTTATGCACATGAATAGGGGAAAAAAGGAAAATTTTAACAGCAGAGGAACTCACATCACAACCCAAACTAGTCTGAGACAGATGAATGCTGGAGAAAGGCCAAAGTATATAGCAGTGACTTGCCCATGGTTATATTACTAGTAAATATCAGAGGTAGAATTGAACCCAAGCCTTCTATTTTCAAAGTTGAATGTTCTATTGAGTAAGCCAGGATGCTACTCATATTTTACTTAAACAGAAATAAATAAGGCCATATAATCTATTATTTGTGAGATTACAATGAGTTATACTGAAAAATAGTGGGCTTTTATGATTCATGGTCTTTCCATTTTGTCTCTTAGAATTAAAGAAAGAATACTGAAAAATAAAATTATCATTTAGAACCTGTGACGTTATAAACTAGAAATGGTATGACATGTAACTTTTGTTTAGGAATCAAAAGATGATCAGTGGAAGCGTGCTATGGATTATCTAAATGTTGTCAATGAACTCAATTACATGACTCAGATTGTTATCATGCTCTATGAGGATCCAAACAAGGTAACTTATTTGATTATTTTGTTCTGTATTTTTTCCAAAATAAATAACTCTAAGTCCCTCATTTTGAGAGAACATTTTCTTACTTTTCTCAGGATCTGTCCTCTGAAGAGCGTTTTCATGTTGAGTTACACTTTAGCCCAGGAGCCAAAGGCTGTGAAGAAGACAAAAATTTACCATCTGGGTATGGTTATAGACCCGCTTCAAGAGAGGTAAATTCTTTGAAATCCTGTACATGGGCAAGATTTTATTA
Source organism: Pseudocheirus occidentalis (assembly GCA_028646575.1). Classification (NCBI taxonomy): domain Eukaryota; kingdom Metazoa; phylum Chordata; class Mammalia; order Diprotodontia; family Pseudocheiridae; genus Pseudocheirus; species Pseudocheirus occidentalis. Next base: position 175,908,373 of record CM053599.1, on the reverse strand, counting down.
TGGTCATTGCTCCAAATCTTTTCTTAATTTTTTTTTTGACCAGACACTTTGAAAAGTTTAGCTTGGACTGGCATATCTTCATAAAGATTAAAACAGCTCTAAGATTCAGAATGTAATCAATATTTTTTTCCTAATGTACTATGTTTATAGTTGATATACAGTTTGTTTAAAAAAAGATTAGGTCAGTGTATTTGGTGTATTTTTAAAAACTGTCATTGAATATTTCACAGTATTGAAAACATACACATTTTTAATCTGATCAGTGGTCTGGTTTGCCTTGGTAGAATTTATATGTTCTTTCTCCCATTATATACATGTAAAAAGTCTTAAAAGTGTAACCTGGGGGCATAAGAGGTTAAATGCCTCAAGGGAATCATTAAATCAGTATGTGTCACATATGGACCTTGATCCCAGGTTTTCTAGAATCTAAGGCCATGTATAAAACAATCGCAAGACAGTTGCCAGTTTATGGCTATATAAATAAAAAAAGGTGTGATATAATATTATATTAATTAAAGGGAGTTTTTCCCCCTCTATGCTCCATATACTGATGAAATTGTAGTCTTGGACAAGCAGAAAAAAACTGTTAAATATTTGATCTTGACCCAAATTAAAAATCAGTGAATAAAAATAAGTTATTTAAGTACCATGAAAAAAATTATTCTTGAGTATGGGCAACTGTAAAGCCAATCACAAGCAGCTCTCCTAAGGACTGCTGCTCTGAATAACTTTAAGGTTTTGATGGCATAGTATAGTGAATGCTATTTATTCAGCAATAAACTAAAGCAAAGCATTCACAACTATATAACAAAAGAACTTATTACTAAAGTGGCCACATAGTCTTAAACAAAACATTCAGTTAGTCACAGTCTCATCAATCAGTATTGAGTACCAAGTAAAAGTCTACTTTCATCTTGACTTGAGTCTGACTTCCAATCATCATTAAGCCAATCATCCTTAAGGGGTAAGAGGAAAGTACAAAGGCCATCCACCCAAAGGTCACAGTAAGTCATAATCTCATCAGTCAGCTCTAAGTACCCAAGTAAAGGACTTGTCAGCTTAACTCAAGGCTGACTTCCAAACTCCATGGCTCCTCTTCCATGCTTCCAGTTCTTGCCTGGATTTACCCAACTCTTGCCTCGATTCACAGGTAGGCAGCTCTCTACTCCTGTTCCATATAGAAGCTCATGGTAACTAGTCCACCCCAGACCCTTTGTAGTTTCTGTTTCTGGGAAGACAAAGCTTAACAGAGCCACAATAATATTTACACACATTAAACTTAGCAGAGTCACAACAATATTCACGCATATTGCTGGCACTCTCATCTCAATTTGCTTTCTGTCTGATAAAGTAACACAACAAAGCCTCTGTCTGAGAAATTGAACACAAATCAACAGTAAAGTCCCAGGACTTCTGTAAATAGCAGTAAAGCCCTCTTTCAGGACCTCTGTAAATAGCAGTAAAACCCTCTTTCAGGACTTCTGGATCAGCAGTAAAGTCCTCTTTTAGGACTTCTGTGTAAAAACGAGACAAGGCTTTTGTCTGACAGACCAACAGACAAGAGTGCTGCAGAGTGCCAAAAGCATTCTCACTCTCAGTTCTGCTTGGTCCCACCTCCTGTTGAAGTTTTTTTCTGCTCTTCTCCTTCCTGTTCCACCCTTCTTATTGCCTCCTTCCTGTTTTGTTCTTTTGGCAAGTTCCTCCCACCATGAGCTCCATATGATGATGTTAGGCCAATTAAGGACAACACACTGTATACTATTTCCAACAAAGATTTGATATAATCACAGGTGGGGCTCACAGGCACTTGAATAGCTGCAACAAGGAGCTAAGTCCTACTCTACTTGCCATTACAATAACTGAAACAAGGAGGAAAGTACCTGCTGGCCATTACAGCAACTCTTGTTTTGAGGCTGCTTGTAGATGTTTTCAAGTCATTGTCTTCTCAGTTTGTTTCTTGGACTTCTCTGCCACCATAGAAGCTTTTTATGGTCTGGTTTTCTTTTTGTTGTTTGATCCTTTTTCTAACCTATTTCTTGATCTTGGACTTTGTGTTAGAGTTGTTCTCTATTCTCCTATGGATAGAGAGTGACTGACCTGATCATCCATCTTTTTTGTCCTACTTCTGCTTTCAAAGTTCATTCTGGGGGCCTGTAAGTTTTTAGTACTTCCAGCATGGTAGGATCTTAGAAGAGGTTTTTTCACTGCACTTCTGGTTTATTTTCTGCTCCTTGCACAAGTAGGGCCCTACTCCCTCAAAACTGTGACAAAGGCCTCTACCCTAGAACTGTGACCCAGAACCAGGTAATAAGAAACAGAACTGCTAGATGAAAGCTCCCTATAGTACTAAGGGGTCCGTCCCGTGGCGTCTCTTTCTGCCCGAGTGTTCAGTTCTGTGAATGGGTACTAGGGCATTCTCCACTGTGGCAGTGCTACTTCTGCCATGCTTATGGCCAGCCCCAACTTCAGTGTCCCTCAGCCTCTATCTTCTTGAGCTGGACTGTGCTGGAAAAGTGACTCATTGAGACTTTTTCTTGACTTTGCAACTCAGTTCTGTTTGGTGTATTTTCTAGATCATTGTAGAGGAGATTTGGGAGCATCCGAAGCAAAGTTATTAGCTTTTGCTCTACCATCTTGACTCTATTCCCAAGTTCTGTCTTTTTAAAAACATTGCCTTGATGCTTTTTTGACATCGCTGTCATTTTATAATAACCTAATCCTACATTTTCTTGAAACAAAGAAATACAGTTAAGCAAAATTGACACATTGATTACATATGACAGCATATCCCTCATTTTGTATCTCTAGAATACTCTTTACTGGGGGAGAAAGTTACATTTCATTATTGGTCATTTGGAGTCAGAATTGACCTTTATATTCATCTGAGTATCTACCTTATTGCCATTTTTCTTTGTTATTTTTATCATTGTGTCTGTTGTTGTTTTCTTTTTACTTACTTGCTCTCTATCCAAATGTCCTCAGGTTCTTCTGTATTCTTCATGTTTGTCCTTTCTTTTCACACAATAACATTCATCTTCCATTTTTCATTCAGCCATTCTCCAATCAAGAAGCACACACAGTTTTATGCAACCATATAAAGTACTACTATAAATATTTTTATGTTTGTGAGACCTTTTCCCACTGTATTTAATCTCTTTGTAGTTTATTCCATTCCTAGTTACTTCAACTCCTCAATTAGATTGTGTTCCATGATCTATTCTTGGAAGATCCTATTATGAATTAAGGGGTGTGAGGTATGAGAGAATCCCTCCTAAGCTTTCTTCTAGATCAGCGGTTCTCAACCTGTGGGTCGCAACCCCTTTGGGGGTCGAACAACCCTTTCACAGAGGTCACAGGGGTCACCTAAGACCACTGGAAAACACATATTTCCAGTGGTCTTAGGAGCCGAGACACCGCTCCTCTATCCGTCTCCAGGCGGGTCCACCCACATGCAGATATGACCACATATAAGTATTAAAGGGTCGCAGCATTAGGAAGGTTGAGAACCACTGTTCTAGTTTGTTCTGCACGTTCTATTTAAGCCGGGAGGGGAAGAGCCTCAGGGTTACTGTTGCAAAGAGAAACAGTTACCATTGACATAAATACAGCCACCAAGTGGAGCTTGGGCAGGGACCTATTTTGGATCAATCTATGAGCTTCAGAGTGAAGTGAGTTTAAGGTTTTGTGAAGGAAGGAAGGAAAGAAGTAAAGAAGGGAGGAAGGAAGGAAGGAGGGAGGGAAGGAAGGAATCAAGGAATGTAGCCAGTCATAGAAAATATTTGTAAATGTTTTGTAAACCTTAAAGTACTATATAAATGGTAGAGGTCATTATTATTGCTTTTTAAAAAAATTATTAAGAACATGAACTAAAGATCAAAGTATAGGAATAAGTCACTGCTTTCATACCTGGCTATAGCACCAATGCAATATTCACAGCACTCACGATCACTATAATGACCATAACTATAAGTATCCAATAATGTTCTATCGCAAAATATACCAGATTCTCCAGGTAGAGAACAGAACTGAAACATTTATTTAGATGCCAGAAAACTGAATCCCAAAACCAGTAAGCTGATTCCATCATAGTACCAGAGATTTCAGAAGCCATAATAATGCTAAGATCCACAGCATCCTTCAGCCTTCCCACAAACCAATACAAGATCAATATTTACTCACAAACCTCTCTGTCTCCTTAATGATCATCCTCTCTCCCCCAGAGTCTGGTTAGCTCTCTCCAGCATCCTGTGGGCTCTGCTTTCCTTCAACAAAACTCCTACCACAGGCTCCATGTGATTATGTTCAACCTGTTGGGGGCAGAGTTTACTTTCAAAGCAGTGCAGGTCTTCAAACTCCCCCTAGATCTGTTAAGGGGCAAGGAAGATCTTCAAATTCCCATTCCTGTTATACTGGCTTCCTAAAGATTTAGTCCCGTAAAATACTGGAAACACAAAATATTACTCCCATCCTCCTATATGAATGGAAAGCACAGGGAAGAGTTGACAGTTCTTTTCCTATACAAAATATCCCCACCTGTTTTATGTTCAAATCTTAGGTTATATATCCTCAAAATGGAATAATTACTCCACTTAGGGAAGGGAAGAAGAGACTCAGGCAGATACTTTTCATTAGTCTTTGGTACCAACGATACTCACAAAGCAGTAGGAAAAGCTGGATGACTGACACAAACCTAATACTACTGTTTCATCTCATACCTTATTGCATCCTTAAAGGATTCGCTTGCGGATAAAAATGTTGGTGCTAGAACAAACCAGAACCAAAACAAAACCCAAACCAAAAATTTAGGAAATAAGGGTTTATTAAATTTGCCAATGAGGCAACCTACCCACATAGGCTGCCTGAAATAACAAAATGTCAAATATTATATGAGTTTCAATTTAGACAAGAGGTGAATTGGATATGGGGTACCTTAGGATTGGACAAAGTCTGTCACTAGGGGTTTTCAGGGTAGAATAGGGGATGTGGTATACTTCGATTGGACAGGCCTTTTTCTAGGCTTATAATAAGAAGGTTCTTCTTCAGGTATTTCTTGTAATCACATCCTAATAGATAGGACTGCTTTGCTGATTCAGCAATAAGGAAGGTTGCAAGGTTGGAGTTTGCAATACATAGGGTCAGGGGCAAGGTAGAGGAAGTGTAAACAAAAAGTTGCTTTAGCTTTTCTGCTATCCTCACTCTCCTTTCAAGCCTCGGCACTTGGACATCTTAGGTCTGCCTAGAATATCTTGAAACAGAGTCACCTTTTGCCCTATATGCTTCATGATTGCCATTTAGACTACTGAGACTTTAATTATAGGACAGAGTACCAAGACCAGTTCTCAAATTGAATAACATGAATAGACTGAGATCCCAAACTAAATGAACAGCCTATCTGTAAACTCATACAAGTAGCTCTTGAACTAGAGTACAGTATTACATTTCTCTGAAATGGACCATGCAACAATAGACTTCCCAGGGAAACTATAAAGACTCTTTGATTCTGTTTAAGACACCTGTTAAAAATATCTTATTATAATATATGCACTAGTGTAACTGAGAGTGGGAAAAGACCTTAGTTGTCATCTGATTCAACCTATACAAGAAATGAATCTCCACTGTGTACAGCAAGGAGTCATTTAGCCTTTGCTTGAAGACCTCTAATGAGAGTAAACTAACCGCATCTGATGTCAACCCATTCCACTTTTGGATAGCTCTCATTGTTTGTAAGTCAACAAAACATCAAACCTATCTATCTCTTTATGTCTTCTTTCCATTGACTTTCTACCCTCCCTCACCAAAAAAGAACAACTCTAATCTCTCCTCTCTGTGACAGTCTTTCACCCATTTGAAATGGCTGCTGTTTCTCTTCTAAGTCTTCTTTTCTCCAGACAAAGTATTGCTATTTCCTTCAGTCAGTCTTCATACAATATGGACTCAGGACATTTCCCCATCCTGATTACCCTCCTATATTCACTTTCCAGCTTATCTAATTGTACTTAAATTCAGAACTGAACACTAATAAGCCTAGTGTTGTTAGGTAAGGGCACAGTACAGTGAGGTTATTACTTTGCTATTGCTGGAAGAAAAACTTCTCATAATGCAGCCCCAAATTAAATTTGCTTTTTTGGCTCCTACATCACACAGCTGACTTATCGAATTTACAATTCACTAAAACCCTTAGATATGTTTCTTTCCAGAAAACTGATTTCTAACCATATTCTACCTTCTATTCATGTACTTAAGTGCAAGATAGTTATCCCTATTAAATTTCTTCTTAGTTTCTGCCCAGTGTTGTTAGCCTATGAAAAAGATTTCGACTCAGTTTGACTCCAGTATTTTAGCTGTCCCTTTTAGCTTCGTGTCCTCTTCAGGTTTGATGAGGATGCCATCTATGCCTTTTTCCAGGTCATTGATGAAAATGTCAAAGAGAACAGAGAACAGGTCTCTGAGATGTTCCACTGAAGACCTCCTGCCATATTAACTCTTTTGAGTATTGTAATCCAACAAGTTCTGAATCATTTGAATGTGTTACCATCTAATCCATTTTTCTCCTCAAGACTAGTCTAAAATACTTTATCAAAACCTTTACCAAAAATCTATGTATATAAACCGTATCCACAATTTTATCCATGAGACTAATAATCCTATCACCGTCTCCCCCAAAAAAATATGGTGTGACTTTTTCATAATAAAGCCATGCTGACTTTTCTTTATGATTGCTTCCTTTTTTAATTGTTCAACAACCATCATCATCAGTTCTAAAATTTTCTCAGGAATTTAAGTCAAACCAACTTGCCCATGCTCTGCAGACTCTTTTGTAATTTATTTAATTCATTAGGTGTCCTTACTTATCCTGGGTATCAATTCCCTTTTGGTCATTTTTGTTCTGTCATTTCCAGTATAAAGGTTGTTCTCTCTTGCAGAGGAAACAAAGAAAATAACTGCAGTTGTTTTTTTTTTCTTTCACAAAGAGAAAATCCTTGTTCAGGCCTTGCCTTGGTCAGTAAGGTGACCTCAGGAAATAAGACAAAGGAATTTGTTAGCACACCAAGGCAGTAAGCAGTTGTAGTACTGCCAGCATAGATTTCAAATTATAGACTACCTTTATAGACAGGATTAAACAGCTTCCATATCAGGGCAAAAGTATATTGATTGATACACATCTAATGAGGGCATGGGATTTGTGCCAGCTCAGCTTCTCCACCATGTCTAAGTGCATATGCTCCAAAGGCTGTGTCCAAACTTCCATCTCCTGCAGACTGGCTGTGTACATATCCAAATTTTAAGCAAGGTTTTAAACATGGGGTCACTCAGACTGACTCTACACAAGTGACCATGTACAGTCCCCACTTTGGTGCTAGCCATACTCATAGTATAGCACCATAATCAGACCTATATTGCTCCTCTGTCTTCAGCTACACCATCTTAATCTCAGCTGTGTGAAATTTGGAATTAGACCTTGGGAGTAGTTCGTTACACCAAGAGAGACACAGTAAACATACACAGCAAATGATCCCTCTAAGGAAGACTGATAGAAAACTTATAAACAAATATTTCGGCCATGGAAAATGGATTAGTCACAATGTTAGCCACTACCAGGGAGACCAAGGCTCCTTTCTCTCCACCTGGAACTTATTCCAGGCTTTCCGAATTTTGAGTCCAAATGGGAATAAATGCTGAAAAAGTTGTCAAGAACCCAGGTGCAGCACTCTTGCTTTATGAAAATGCATTCCCCTTCCCTTTCTGCCAAGAGGAAGTCTAGAGATAGCCTGTTTTGTAAGGCTACAGCCCTGAGTGCATGAGCTGTGGTACTATGTTCCTTCCACAGCACCTATGGCCTCATTGACAAAGACTTGCAAAACTCTGTTCATTTTTTTTAGGAGTGCTAGGCTACATTTGGCCCCATATATGATTACTAAGGCACTGAAGGTGCACTCAGATTCTCCTACTAAAGAGGATAAAAGCACATACCTAGATACCTGCATGCTTATTTGGGTGTGCTTATAGATAGGGCAAGTGTAACCCAGTGGCCAAAAAGAATCTTGCCCATCCTTCAGGGTTCCTGCCAGTTTGGGGGAAGCTAATAGTATGCTTTGTTATTGTACAAAACATGAAATCCCAGAAGGGCTATCTTAAAAGCATTATAGGCTTTGTAGGCCTTGTCCTTTGGAAAGAAAGCATTCTTTATATATCCCTGGTCCCCATGGATAGTCACATACTTATGTATGGACATGATATAGTTCCATCCTGTCTGCCGTCCCATTGCCTATTTGTCTGTTCTTTTCATAACATAGTAGGGGTAACCCTAGAGTATAGCCCAGCAGAGGTGAACATGGGGAGATGTGACTACTTTTCTTCCATTCTAATATAAAAGCTATCGAGGAATTCTCTTTCTACCCTATGACACTACAATTAGCTTTGTGCTAACAGTTCCCCATATTTTGGTGACTAAATAGTCACACAAATCCTGGCCATCTTGTCCCACTCTCACCATGGGTATCCCTTCCTGTAAGGTTAAAGGATTATGGGTACATATCCAATGATTAGTCCAATTAAAGTTGTGGCTGGCATTTTGGCCTCCGTTCCCCCTATCCCAAGTGTGTAAAACAGGGCAGAAACTGCAGAAAACAAATGAATAATAGGTTATAGGTGAGGGATAAATAAGGTCATAATTATCAGGGTCAAACAAACAGATGACTAAGGATTCCTGATTAATAGTGGGGTTCTTTTTTTTTTTTTTAAAGCTTATCTGGGTTCAGGGACTGATCAGAGGCTGCATCCTCTGCTGGGCTAAAGTCAATCATGGCAGACTTCACATGGAAGTGATGTATCCAGGTCATACAATTGGCAACCTTGGCGGCAGTATAACTGCTCAACAGGATCTGAAAAGGTCCATTCCAGGAGGTCTAATACTAGAAATCTTCCAGAATTTGAGTATCTACACATAGTCACCTGGTTTGAGTGAATGCACCAACTCTTCTAAAGGCAGAGTTTGTATCAAAGCTGCCTTCTTCCAAACCTGTGATAGAGAATTGAGAGCATTTCAGCTTTTCTTGGCATGGTTTTCCCAAAAGGTTCTTACTTTCCCTATTTGACCACTCCCACCTGATAATAAGGTAAAGGATATACAGGTTCAGAGTTATCCCAAAACACTTGGAGAGTTGTTTGGTTATTTCCACAGTAAAATATGACTCTTGGTCACAGTCAGTAGTAGATGGCAAACCAAATCTTGGGATTATGTCCTTGATCAGATACCTTGCTACTATGTATGCTGTGGTGTATAGCACTGGAAAAACCTCTACCCAATGACTCAGTTGGTCTTTGTATACCAAAACATATCTGTAAACCGTAATCTTTGGTAAATCAATAAAGTCAGTCTGTAGGTATTTAAATGGTAGGGCTACTCATTTTCTCCACCCTTTTGTCACAGTTTTTTTTTCCCAAAATTTTATTAGATTAAAACACCAGAACATAAATACAGAATAGAAAAAAGAAGCAAAAACATATCATAAAATTAAATATTGGAACTTAAATATAAAGTTGGGGGAGGGGAAGCATGTCATGTGCATAGCAGAAGTTAAGAGAGGATTCAAAATATGTAACAATAGATTTTCATTTCCAGAAAGCCTGTATGATAAATATTATTCGTTGTGTTGAGAATTGTTCTTCTTTTCTTTGCTTCCTTGTGAGTTTTCTTTTGTTCTCTGCTCTGTGCTTTTTTATTTTGTTCTTTTTTTTCCCCTTTCCCCAATTTCCCCCCAGAAGGCTACAATAAAGTTTAGATATGTTTCTCTATAACAGTGGTTCTCATATGTGGGTGTATCTGCATGTGGGCAGACCCACCTGGAGACGGATAGAGGAACAATGTCTTGGTTCCTAAAACCATCAGAAAAATGTGTTTTCCAATGGTCTTAGGTGATCCCTGTGACCCCTGTGAAAGGGTTGTTTGACACCCCAAGGGGTTGCAACCCACAGGTTGAGAACTGCTGCTCTATAGCTATAGATAAATACATACATCATACATACTTAGACATATGCTTTCCCAAACCTATTCTACCTGACCTTTGCTTTTTATGTATGATTATGTCTCTTGTTTCTTATTGCTTCTGCCTCCTCTACTCTACTTCTACCCACCACCTTGCCCTCCTATGACTTACCTACCCCCTTCCAAGGATTCTTCCCCTATCTTCCCATTGCCACAAATCTAAACACCCTTCTATACCTCTATTTTACCTGTTCCTTCACTCTCCCCTCCTTTGTCCTCTCCCTACCCTATGCCCCTACCATTTCATTTCTTCTGAATTTAAAAGATTTTTATATTGTTCCCTCTTAAGCCCATTCTCAATGAAAGTAGGTTGTCAGAATTACCAGGCCTCCTCCCCTATCTAATTCCTCTATATCAATTCTCCTTTTTGCACTTCAAATAATTACTCTTTTAAGCTGTTCTTTAATGGTTTTACTTTTAAAATTCATATCATTCTCAGGTTTACCCAAATCTTTCTTATAAACTACTCAATTGTTGATAAGAATCTTAGACATACATTTTACAATTTATAAACATAAAAAGTAAAGTCTGTCCTTATAGGTCCCTTATATTAAGTCTTCATTATATACCTTATATTTCTCTTGGTTCTTCTATGTGAATCTTCTATTAAGTTCAGGATTCTTTTTTTTTAAACAAAGACTTGGAAGTCTGAGAGTTTATCAGTTTTTTTTTTCATTCAGGATAATATTTAATTTTGCATGATATGATACCTTGGCCAGAGCCCCAGTTCTTTTGCTCTTTGATATGTTGTGTTCTAAGACCTACGGTCCTTTAATGTCTCTGCTGCTAGGTCTTATGTAATTCATATTTAAATTGCTTTAGTCTTCATGCCTTTAACATTTTTTCCTTGAGCTGGGAGTTTTGGGATTTGACCGTGATATTCCTATGAATTTTCCTCATAGGATTTCTCTTAAGTGGTGATTGATGGATTTTTTCTATTTCTACTCCCCTCCCCACCCCCATTCTAATGCTTCAGGACAGTTTTCTTTGATTATGTCTTGTATTATTGCGTCAAGATTCTTTTCTTGTTGTTGTTATAACTTTCAGCTGGGTCAATTATTTAAAAATTTTCTCTTCTTCATCTATTCTCCAAATCTGTTGTTTTTCTTATAAGATGTTTCACTTTGTCTTCTATTTTTCATTACTCATATTTTGTTTAATCATTTCTTGATCTCTTATAACTTCACTGGCTTCATTTTGCCCAATTCTGATTTTCAAGGTGTCATTTTCTTCCTTAAGATTCTAAATATCCTCTTCTAATTGGTTAATTTTCCTTTTATACCCTTCTTATTTTTCTTGGATCATTCTTATTTTCTTTTTCAGTTTTTCCTCCATCTATCATTTGATTTTTTAAGTCTTTTTTAAGATCTTCTATGAATTCTTTTTAGGTAAATGTTCATTTGACATTGCTCTTTGGGGGGTTCTTTACTTCAGTATCTTCCTCTGAGGATGAAGCCTGGTCATTTCTCTTCCCATAATAGATTTCTGTAGTTGGATTCTTTCTCCTTTGCCTGTGCATTTTTTTGTGGTAATATCCTAATTATTTGTAGTCACCTCTAACCCTAGGGCCTCTTGACCCAGATCTTCAGTTCTTCATTTTAGCCTAAAGCCAAAGTGAAACCTCCAACCTCCTGTAAGTGCCCAAGGCTAGGGGATTTCTGCCCCACTGTTTCTGCAGTCACCCATGTGTACAGGTTCCTTCTTATCCTTGCCGGCTCTTCACAACACAGCACAGCTGGGTCTGCTGTTCCTGGTCAGCAGACTTTCCCTCAATTCCTGGGTTCAGATGCCCAACTCCCCTTGCTATCCCTGGGGCAGAAGTTCTGGTGGATGGGCTGAGGCAGCCTCCCAAACCAACTAACCCCAGGGCTTACTGCTTGCTGTTAAAATGGAATCTAACCTGGAGGTGTGTCCTCTTCATAGGTACAAAGCCTCATCTTGGGATTTTTCTTCTGATCTTTTCAAATTGTCCCAGGAAGACCACCATTATACTCTCCTTCTTATTTATCTCTACCTATACTTTGTTCACCCTAAGGTGCTATTTTAACTCTTTTGTGGGAGAAAATCTTGAGAGCCTGGAATTTTCTCACCTACTGAGCCACCTTCCTCCACGGTTTTCTGAATTAACAACTATTGATAAGAAGGGCAGCTAGAAACCACATATTGAAACACTGGAGACAAACCATGACCAGCAATTTGCAGTACAAACACCTCAGTTCCCCTTATGTTTTCAGGACATGTAGTTGCTATTTGTGACCATGAACAAGGAATTAGATCCTTTTTACAAGTTCAACAGTATGCCATGAGGCCCAGAGATACCTCCATAGCATCTCACTTGAGCCTATGGATAGTCTCACAATTTTTTAAACTAATTCCCAAATCAGTGTCAGTCCAAGCAGAAATTCTAAGCAGCTTGCAGAATAGACAACAGGTCCATAACTTACTTATAGAAAAGTAATAAAACAAGCAAAATTACAATAGAATGAATGCATTTTAGTTGCGGCTATAGGCGTGTCAGTTCCCTTGGTAGCATCCATGATCTCGAGGAGCCTGGCAAGCCCTTCTTATGCATCTCTCAAACATTTGGACATGGATCGGGGCAGGTTTTGTGGAGGTATTTCTTCAACATCTCCAGGTTCTAGGTCACTTATAGAGATTCTATTAGTATGTAAGACAGTGTGATTTAGTAAAATTTAATAAATTTAATCATACTGGCCTTCCAGTAATGAGTTCATGTGGTGAAAATAAGTTCAGATCTTATGAAGCTCACCTTATAGATAGTAGAGCTATAGGAAGAACATCAAAATATGGTACCTTTTCCTTGCATGCTGTTATAGCAATTCAGCAATTCAAAGGTGGTCAGATATCACGACACAATTCATATTACATATACATACATATATGTATATTTTTTAAATTACAGTTTTCCATCTCATGGCTAGAGAAATTTGCTATTTGAGGTAGAAGCAGCAAGGTCCCGCAGCTCCCACACCACCACCCTAAACACCCATAAAATATGAGCCCAGACAGACTCTAGGACTCTCAGACTCAGAAAAATATAGAAAACACATCTCTTGCTGAAGGCAGCTTGGCAGCAGGGACTCATCGGGGCGTCCGGGAGTGGAGGCTGGCCCAGCCTAAAGCCGAGACCGCGGGGCGGCGGGAAGGAGCTGAGCTGAGCCTAACTGAGCTGCACAGCAGCCAGTCTGCAGGAGAGATCTACAGCCTCCAGCACCTCCACATCTGCCAAGGCGTGAGGAACAGGATGGGAGAGGGGCAGCTCGCACCAGAGCAGAGACTGGCCCAGCCCAAAACCGCTGTGGCCAGGCCAGGCCCCAGGGCAGCCACGAGGAGTGGAGCCTCCCAAGCCAAAGCTTGAGTCTATTTCAGAGATCTGTTGCACCTGAGGGAATCTTCACATATGCAAATCAGGATTAGAAAGTCAGTGAAAGTGAAACTTTGAAAATTAATTTGGGGGAGAAAAGAAGTTTGGCCAATCTATCCCCAGGGCAAGGAAGCAGTGGGGGAGGGGAACTGCTGGAACCGGCAGTGGCCCACACTGGGCTGCTTCAGAGCCGCTGGCCTACAGACTCCACAGGGGGCTGAATCAATTGATCAGGGCCAAGTGCTCTTGTGTTGAGTGGCCTGGATGCCGATCGTGGTCTTGGGTGGTGGTCCTGGGGTGCACTTTCAGCAAAACAAAGCTGAGGGGGACTTGCAACACACCCCTAATAGCTCCAGCATCTGGGAAAACCCCAGCAATTTGGAACAGAGCTTTCCCCGCTGGAAGCAGTTTCACAGAGCTAAAAAACACAAACAAACAAACAAAAAAACCAACCAATTAACTGACTGGCCAACATGAGGAAAAGGAAGCAAAATAAGAAAAGCAATAAAACTTTAGAATCCTTTTTTGTGGACAAAAAGGATCAAAGTATGGAACAGGAGGAAGATAACCCAGTCCCAACTTCCACACCAAATGCTTCCAAGACACTTGAAGAATGCGTAGAAGCTATACATCAACTGAAAAAGGACTTTGAAACCCAAATAAGAGAAGTGGAAGAAAAATTAGGAAGAGAAATGAGAATGATGCGAGAAAGCCATGAAAAGAGAGTCAACAACCTGACTGA
>CM053599.1:175866636-175893701 GCA_028646575.1 Pseudocheirus occidentalis | reverse complement strand
TTTTCTTTGAGAATTTTTTGAAGGATGCTTTCCAAGTTCTTTTTTTGGTTATAGGTTTCGGGTAGACCAATAATTTTCAAATTGTCTCTCCTGGATCTATTTTACAGGTCAGTGGTTTGTTTTCAAGGAGATATTTCACATTGCTTTCTATTTTTTCATTTGTTTGTAACTGTTTAATAGTATCTTGGTTTCTCATAAAGTCATTAGCTTCCACTTGCTCCACTCAATTCTGAAGGAATTATTCTCTTCAGAATGCTTTTGAGATTCTTTTTCCATCTGGCAAATTCGACTTTTTAAGGCATTCTTCTCATTGGCTTTCTGGGCCTCTTTTGCCATTTGAGTAAATCTATTTTTTAAAGTGTTGTTTTCTTCAGTCAGTTTGTTGACTCTCTTCTCATGATTTTCTCGCATCATTCTCATTTCTCTTCTGAATTTTTCCTCCACTTCTCTCATTTGTTTTTCAAAGTCCTTTTTCATGTGATCTATAGCTTGTAGGCAATCTTCAAGTGTCTTGGAAGCATTCGGTGTGGGAGTTCTGACTGTGTTGTTTTCCTCTTGTTCCATGCTTTGATCCTTTTTGTCCACAGAAAAGGATTCTAGAGTTTTATTGCTGTTTTTATTTTGCTTCTTTTTCTTCATGTTGGCCAGTCAATTAATTGGTTGTTTTTTTTAGCTTTGTGGAACTCTGCTTCTAGGGGGGAAAGCTCTGTCCCAAATTTCTGGGTTTTTCACAGCTGCTGTAGCTATTAGTGGTGTGCTGCTGCCCCCACCACTTTTGGCTTGCTGAAAGCACACCCCAGGACCACCACCCAAGACCACAATCCGGATCTAGGCTGCTCAACACAAGATCCCTTGGCCCTGATCAATTGTCTCGGCCCCTCTGTTATCAAGAATAAGATCAAAAATGAAATTTCCCTTTGTTGTTTTATCTCTCTTTTGAAGGATGAAATTATCACCAAAAGAAGTCAGGAAGTTCTTATTAACTGGTCTGTTTTGGAGGATAAGGAAGGTAGAGAAAGACCTTGCTGATTTCCATGAAAGTGATAGTTGACAGAAATACCTGAATAGAATTAAAAACTTAGCATGGCATAAAAATCACTCTTAAAAGAAATTACTTAAGACTTTAATAATAAAATAACATTCACAGTTTTCAGTACTGAGAACTAATAAATGTTTTGAACAATCTGGGAAATCCATGTGAAAATCAGCAATTTTTTGTACTTATGTGAAATGAGGTAGTCTTAGGCATTCTAAATTTCTTATTTCTTAAATAATTGTAATATTATAAGTAAGAACTGTGGTCAAGGAAATAATAACTTATACATTTTCTTAAAATTTCCACTACCAACTCATTGTCTAAAACTGTAATACACAGACATGAAAATGAGTGTTAGCTACACATCCTGCTACTTTAGTACTTTATTACATTATGATCTCATTGGTTTGTGGGATCCTTTAGTTGTGAAAATATTAGCCCTCTCAACTTTCACATTTTTGTCCATGTTCTTTCATAACTACTGAAGTTCACCCTCCCCAAAAAAGCCTTGGAGAAATGAGACAAATTGGTTGCTTGAAATTATCTTAGTCTGTTCTTCAAGGCAGCTGGTGGTCGTATGGATAGAACCATCACCTGGAAGACCCGAGTTCAAATCCAGCCTAAGACACTTCATAGCTGAATGATTCTGGCAAGTCATTTAACTTTGGTTTGCTCCATTTCCCTCGGTTGTAAAATAAAGATAATTTAACAACTACTTCCCAGAGTTGTTGTAAGGATCAAATGAGTTAATATTTATAAAAACTGCTTAGCACAGTGTTTGGCACAAAGGTGCTACATAAATACTTTTCCCCTCCCTTCCCTGTTCTACATTTATTTTCATATTTGGCAGTTTCTCTTTTCCATTGTACAATTTCATTTTGGCATTTGATTAAATTAGTTTACTGCATAGTATATTATAATGTCTTGATTTTTCCATATGTTTGAGTCTGATCTCCCCTCAAAAGATTAAGTTCAGAAGCTAATTATCTGTATTGCTTCCTTTGTTGGTATGTAGTTATTTCTTCAATAACACTTATTAAGTTGAATTTATCTATTTTTATTTGAACAGTTCGTGTGATTTTTGCCACTAGAAATATAAATGTTTAGATAATTATAGTAAAGTTTTTGTCTTACCTAAAGTAAAATTTATAATGCTTTTCACTTGCAGAATGAAGACAAAAAGAAATTCTCCAAAAAAAGTGAATATGATGATGAAACATCTAAATCTAAAAGAGATGAGCCTGATAGAGCTGTAGTAATTTTCAAACCCATGGTATCAGATCCAATTCACATACATAAAAAATCTTCCCTTCCACGAAGTAGGAAGGCAAGTGAAGTAAGTATATATGTTACAGCATGTTCTCCCTAAAAGAAACTTAACTTTAGTTTAATAAAATAGAAAAGAAAATACAGCTTAAATTTAATTGATTTGGGGATTTAGTAGAAATTCTGGATAAAAATTTTGTTTATTTTTTAAATAAATCTATAAAAGTATGGAGGCATTTGTAAAATGTAGGTCTCAGAACTTTATATTTTTCATCTTTGACAGAAAGTATTTAAAGCTACCAAGAGCTACCAAGATAAATCCTTGCTAAGATGCTTACAGATTTTCTGTCTCTTCTCATTGTCACTGGAGGCTACTGTGGTATAAGTTGTTTTGTTTTGTTTTGTTTTTTAACCTAAAAGAACCTTGATGAGACAGGACAGATTTTTGGTTGGGTTTGGGAAGGAATTAGTCAAATTGCTTCAGCAGCAATTGACTTGAATAGTAGCAGTTTAAGGTAAGGAAAACCAAGTTGATAACTTGGCCTAATGAATACAAAACTTCAACATTAAATGAATTTTCCTAATTCAATTAAATTGCAATCATTAATGTTAAAAATTAATAGATACCTTAGTAACCTCCTTATATCCAGTAGCAAAAGTACTTTGGTAACATTTGAAAAGAAACTTAAGTACCTTGAGCATCATAATAATGCCTGTGATATAGTTCATTTACCTATAGATTTAAATTACTTTCTTTTGGAATATTTGTATTCTGTGAGTATTCATGTCTCGCAGATTGAATCAGGCTACTACTTAATTTGAATAATTCTTTGATAAAAGCTCAAGGCTATGAAGAAATCATCAAATATTATTAAATTGCAAAAAAAAACATTTACAGGAATTATAACAATGTACAAATTGTGAGTAGTAATACCTTGGGGAGGAAATATATTCAGTTTCATTTTTAATGATGCTCAAAACAGTATTTCCATTAGTCTTTGAATTTGACATGTACCTGTACTAGTCTCTTTTATTATCCATAGGTTCTAAGTTGGTAGTAGAAGTTTTAAGGAAATATTTACCAGATATTGTTTCCTTGACCATGGTTCTTATTTGTGCTATTATATTTAGTTAAGAAATAAGTTTAGATTGGCTAAGGCTATTTCATTTCAGAAAACTTGGGAAATGACATATGGTAATATAGCCTGACTAAGTTACTTTTTGTGTGAGGGCAGTGATTTTGATATGTTGCTGGGCAGAGTAGCCTTCCATTGTTCAAATTCTTTAACACAGTTATTTTAAGACCATAGTAAAACCTTCACTTCTGCACTCTAAATGGTTCAGAACACTACCATAGCAAATACATCAATAAGCATTCATTTTATGTCTGATATATGGTATTTGCAAAAGTCTGACAAAATCACTGCCCTAATTAATTTTTCATAATTTGGACAGCACATTTGTAAACCTTTTGTTCTATAGAATGCTTAAATAGTTGTTTTCAAAAGATATTTCTATGCCATGCTAAACTTTTACTTCCATAAGGTAGACTATTCAAGTAAAACATTGAAGACTTTTTCCAGCGCCCATCACCTCCATGGAAATCAGAAGTTTGTACTTCCTAAAGACACTCAGAGAAACAGACTATTCTCTTCATTTGGTGCAAGTAGATTTTACTCTGTCCTCACTGTCTGAAACCTGAACATGCAAACATGTAAAATGGGAATGTTTGCTGCATGTTTTACCTACTGAACTCTTCAAAATAGTCTTTGGAGGGGGTAGAAAAATAGATAGCTTGAAAGTATAAACAAGTGCAGTTTGGTTCCATTTTATTCTGTTAAAAACCTTTTTTTCCTTTTTTTTTTAAGTTTGACAGACAGTAATACTTTTCATACTTTGAAATATCTTCACTCCTTAGCACAGTTCATTAGGGCTTTGGGTTGAAAAATCCATCCTGTAGAACACAAAGCCTCTTGAATAAAAATAAATAAGATATTTAAAATGTATAAACAATCTACTGAATAGAAATTGGGAATGTTTATCCTGTTGAAAGAGGGAGGGAAAACTATTAAGCAGTACAATATGTATGCAGTAAATGATTCCTACTTTTTTTTTCTCAATTAGAACTGAATATGCATTTGATAGTTTTTTTTATAAAAAAATGTGAAAACATTAGATCTGAGGATGAATTAGTGAACATATATCTGTTGAGCTATCAAATTAAATACTGAAATATTTTGATACCCTAGTTACTGTTTAATAGTTTTTTAGAAAAGTGAATGAAAGAATACAAACTGTATTTTTTTTTCTTTCTGAACATTTGACTCTATTGTATCTAACTGTGCATGCTTTGCTGTTTTGTGTTTTTTTTTTGTTTTTTTTTGTTTTTTTTGCCCCTTTTCTCACTTCCAGGAAGAGAGCCCCCTGAGTGTGTCTAGCCCAGAGGGTACTGGTACCTGGCTGCATTACACCAGTGGTGTGGGTACTGGGCGTCGAAGACGCAGATCAGGGGAACAAATCACCTCTTCCCCTGTCTCCCCTCAATCACTGGCATTCACATCCAGTATTTTTGGCTCATGGCAACAGGTTTCTAAACTTTACTTCATTAAACATTTTTATGCATTCAGAGCAACAAATAACTGTCTTTGAGGACATCTAATCCCTTGTGTTTTCTATTGAAATAAATCCTTCTGTTTGAATTTGATTTGTACATTTTTAAATGCTTGTGATTTCTAAGAACTTTTGAGGGAAAAAAAACAACTGCATTGTTTCACAGCATTTTCTCTATTTTAAATTTCCAAGATTTGTTTTCTTTTAAAATTCTAAATTTTTGGAATTTCAGCTTGACTAATAAATCAAACTCTTATTTTGGCTTAGTTGTCCTTTAAGACTTTAAAATACTTAATTTGGTGGTAGGTAAATTTAATTTTTTCTCCATAATTGAAAAAATTAGATGTTATTTAGAATTTGTGGTTTTAAGAGTTTACTGTATATCAGATTTTCAGTGACCCAGAATTAACTATGCAGAAGACAGACTCTAGCACTAATCATTCTCTTCCTCACAAACTTCTTTATTTGGAGGTTTTAACTTGAGGAATGTTTTTTTAATAGTATTACTTCCATTGAATTGTACAATATTTTGAAACTTTCCTCCCAAAATAAGACAAAAAATTGGATGTATCAACAATATTTTTGATGCTAAATAACGTAAATCCTGGGAAAAAAATTGTCGTTGAAATTCACAATATTGTATAGGCTTTTGTTTTTGTTTTTTACAATGGAAGATGTGCTGTTATTTATGACTTCTCTGAAAATTTCAGCAATTTCCATTTGGAATTTAAAGGAAGTTAATTATAGAAAAAGGGATTATGGTATCCATTAAGGCTGTGTCTATGTAAAGGTTACTCTGATAAAGCCCATGCATGGAACAGTAATTAATTGTATGGTGACCTCAAATGATTGTCTTTCCCCTTTTTTGTTGTTGTTGTTACTGTTTCCCTCCCACCCCTTTCCAGTACAGGAGCTGTTAAGAGTGGGCATTTGGTTTCTTTTTAAACAAACCAAAAATAAATAAATAAATAAATAAAGAATTCTGTTGATCTATAAAAGATTTCTTTTCATCTGTCTCGGTTCATACATGCCCTCATTCTGAATGCCTGCTTCGCACCACCTCATTGCAAGGATCTCATGTGAAATGGACTCCCTTCAGAAGGGGATCTTGCATGATCTTTTGTGTTTTGTGTATTTCTACTAATATTTATCATGCTTATTAACCCTTGTCTGTCTGGAACAGGCTGCTGTATCAAGTATAATGGTGTATCAAGTATAATTTTTTTCATAGTTCTGTTTTGCCTCATTTTTTTTGCTTTACTTATCCAGGTTGTTTCAGAAAATACTAATTTTATGAGAAAACAAAGGAGTGTGGACCAAAAGCAGAATGCAGTAGGTATGTTGGTTGATGGAAATGTTATTCCTTTAACAAGCCTAATATTATACACTGTCTTGCACACATGTAAATTTTTTAAGTTGTGAAAGCATGACCAAATGCTATGCTTACTTTATACTTTGTACATACCCATTCAGGAATAATGAGTTGCCCAATATTTTGCTAACCTAAGTTCACAAAACACATTTCAATAAAGTGAACAAGGACAGTTAATTTTCTTATACTCCCTAGCTATTAAACCATATAAATTCAATCGCCCCAACCTATAGCACACTATTTAGACCACTGAAAGATAAAATCTAATTAGATTTAAACTTCGTGTTCTGAAACCAAAATTTTTCCTCAGCTTTATATAAAGCCTCCTTAGAAACAAACTAACTTTTGATACCTAGATTTTTTTTTTACAACTTCCAAGAAAATTTGATGGTTCGCAAAGTTCAAACTTTACTTTTTGTTCATTTGTAAAATTTCCCCTAATATTTTCTTACTCACATGCTAAGTAACAGTGGAACAATCCTTATTCTCTGTGATAAAATTATAAACACTAGCCTTTAAAATTCATATAGTTGAGAAACTATATGAATTTATGTGGTGTTTACTCTAATTAGCATTTACCTATGTAGATTTAAGATAGGATTAAATTCATGTAAGTTCAAGTGTTTCTGTACTGCGTTCTCTGTATAATGGATCTTAATTGTTGTATTATGCCTACATATTTGTGGTATTTTTATGTTTCTTCTTTCTCTAGTCAAATGAATACATTTAATGATGATAGACTTTAATTTTCCCACAGTGTCTTGCTAGAAATTTATATGATCTTCCTTTTCTTAATTGATGTAACATGATAGTGCTGGTGAAAACTGATAGATGCATTGGTGAAGGATTTGCTTGGATATAAAAACTTGCCACAAATCAGGCACAACTTATTCTGGCTGGGATTCATCACATATGCTAGTAATGTGTTTTATTAGATGACCTTTTTTTTTAACAAAGGATTTGTTATTTAATAGTAGAAATTCCAAATGATTTAGTCAGTTTTCTTAATTCACATATAATAGAAAACCAAAAGTACCTCTTACCTCTACAAGTAGTAATTTATCCTTGATTTTTGTAGTATAATAAAAATAAAATAAGTGGAATTTTATCCTAAGATTTAGAGAAAACACTTAGTTGTAGTTCCCTTATACACTGAGCATCTTTTATAAGAGTAAAACGTATCATATTTTAATATGCCATACTATAGTTTTACTAAAAGAATCTTTCTCATAGCACAAATGAAAAAGTTTATAAGATTCTTCAAGATATTTATTTGCACACAAAAAAAGAATGACAGATTTCTAGAGAATCTTAGGCTGTTAATTTCTTTGGGTTTTTTTAATTAGTGTGTTTTAAGTTTTATATAAAACTAAATATTTTATGGACTTTTTTTGCCCTTCAAAGATAGCTTTAAGTTCCCTTGTTAAATTTCCTCCTGTTGTATGTGTATTAAAGTCTGTGATATTTAAATATAATAAATTAAAATAATTATTCCACTAAGCCATTACCAGCATATTGTGAACCTGAGCCATGTTAATTGCATGTTGCATGCACCCCAATGTGAATGGAAGAACACCGGTTGCTGTATGTATTTTCTCTAACTCCCATCAGGGTCTCACTGTGCGAGCCTGTTTAGCACCGCAGTGCTCGGGGGTTCTTCAAGTGCACCTAACCTACAGGATTATGCTCGTACTCATCGTAAAAAGCTGACTTCTTCTGGCTGCATAGATGGTATGTGCAGACACGCACGCACGCACAGATACAAATGTGCACCCACGCACACACCCATGAGCACACATTATTCCTCAGTGACAAGCCTTAGGCCAATGACCCTCTCTGCCTAATTGTATGAGTTCAAGCTCTCTTCACTGTGCACAGCTTGGATATGTGTTTGGCAAACTTTTTTGGAGTTACTGACTTCAGGTTTATATACAATATCTGTATCCTAGGAGTTTGTTGACATGTAAACTCTTATGCATTTTTTTGTGTGTGGGAGGAGACTGGTTAAATGAAGAGAAATTTTTCTGTGATCATTGAAACGTCTGTCTGTTTTCCCCCTTAAATTCTTACTGGTATTGAACTAAACTACAGTGAAAGGAATTTGTAAAAGAAAGGAAAGAAATGTCAAGCTGTTAATGTCTTAAAATAATGACAGCATAGGATGAAAATTCTAGTATTCCTCATTAGAAAACTTCCTGCTTTTGTCATATATTTCTTTTAGTTATCATATATTTAGATATGTGTGTATATTTTAGTTTTCGAGGGTCTTTGAAGTGTATAGAGGCTTGTTCTTTTTTGTAATCTCAGCATTTGGAAGCTCCAAGGGGTAGGTAGTTTTTCATCCTCAGGTATAGTAAACTCCACTCCACACAAATTTACTTTAGCCAGTGCAATTTTGTATATACCAACATCACTTGCTCATCTCGCTTCTCCTTCTTTCCTACACTTCCTTAAATGCCTTGCAGTTTTCAGCAAACCTGTTTAATTCTTGTAACCAGTATTTTGGCCTACAGCCTTCTTTCATGATCCCTTCTGCATGTCACTGGATTCTAACCTTCTCATCTTTTGTCCCTCTTTTTTTTTAAATGTCCCTCTTTTGGTAGCTGTTGTGAATTTCAGGTACCTGTTTTTCTCTTTCTCAGACGCCACACGTGGTTCTGCTGTTAAAAGGTTTTCTATCTCATTTGCTCGACACCCAACCAATGGTACGTTTTTTTTTTTATTTTCAAAGATATTCCCTTGCTTCATCCATTTTTTACTTTATTTCCAAATGTGGGGTATACAGTATCTGTCCTTTAACTCCAACCAGCACACAGTTCTAATTTGTTACATATTTAAAATAACAATACTGTGTAGCTCCCTTCCTCACTTTGAATTTACTTAAAGATAATACTACCACTTGTGACATTTTAAAATTAAAATTAATTCTAATTGCCCATATTGAAGATCAATTTAATTCTAAATCTACACTGGAAATTCCTTTTCTTTTTCCAGTTTACCAAGTGATCCAACCATATCCTTTTTATAATATCACAATTAATTTTACTTAATTATTCTTAATTCTTAATAATTTTAATATCCTTTAAACTACCTTTTCCCTGATTCCTTTTTTCTGGTCACATAGATATTTCCATTGAGATATTTAATCATAGATTATAAGTATACAAAATTCACTATTTTCTGTCTGTGGTGAAGTTCAGGCTACCAGAGAGTTCAGATTTCATCATCATGTGGTGTTATGCTTCCTTGCGGTAGGGCTTTCACAATTGCATCCCCCATCACCCAGGATTCCCTCATCCTGGCTGGAATTAATGGGCTGGCTATGTGATGGGCTACTTTTGAATAGCAACATCCTTTTGTACACCACTACTTTTTATCATTTGAAACTTAGGGGTCTTCTGACAGAAATAAAACAGTTTAAAATAAACTGAAAAGCCTTATTCTCTCTGAAGCACAATTTTTATGACTGAGCTAAAAATACCTCAAAATAGAGGTGTTTTGATGTAGGAGAATTTTTCTTTTTTTCTACTGAAAGTCAAGGCTCACAGAAAGTTGGATCAAATGGATGGATTTGAATAGAAGTTTAATGTTTTTTTTTCCTTCTTGTAGTCTGCAAATTTCCTCGTAAATGATGCAGTACCATTTCTTGAAGGCCTATGGTGGTGGAGTAAGAAATTAAACTCAACATATGAAAGTTTGATTTTAAAGTTTCACATTTTTCCTCCACTGTAGCTGTTTAAATACCACTTTTTGGAGAAATAGTGCCTTATTTGACACAGCTTCAACTCCTGAAGAAGATTCCTGTAGAGGAGCTTTTTAAAAGAACAATATAACAGAAAAACAAGATGCAGAGTTCTGAGACTTCACAAGGTTACGATAGTTTTGTTGGTTTTTTAATCCTTGCTTTACAGTAAGGATAGAGAAGCGTGTGTGTACAGGAAAACCTGTGTAGACTGGCCTTAGTGTAGTGCTCTTGCAACAAATAGAAGCAAATAGAACCAAAGATAATCGTTATATCCCAATTCGGTTTTTAAAAAAATTTCTTAACCTAAATGAATTCTCTGCCCCCAACCCCATGATATAGTGCATGTTAATATGCAATCTTTTGAACTCCTGTAAGTATAGCTTTTGGGTGTCCAAGATTTCCTGCTGTTTCCAGCTTTCTTCTGTCGTGTATCTGTCCTGTGGATTTTATTTGAGTCTCCTTTCACTTTTATTTCCTTTGACTTTCATGTTTCCTCCTTTAACTCATTTCATGGACTTAAACCTCCCTTCATATTTAGTTCGAGGAACATGATGAAACAAGTATCTTCTGACAGTACTCTTACCTTATTTTCTGGGCCTCAATGCAGAATACCCACACCTCTATAGGTGGTGGTCTATTTCCTCTGTGGAATTACTAGGCTCCAGGGGTATGTTTTTGTAGCTTCTAAACATGACAGCAGGGTGGCTTTTAAAAATTGCATTAACCCTTTCATTGTCCATTAAAAAAACATATAAGGAGAAAGGAAAACTAGATAAGGAGCATCCTGAATATATTATCATTTACTTGTTACAAAATATGACAGGTAAATGCAATTTAAAAAACCTCTTTGT
Organism: Pseudocheirus occidentalis; assembly: GCA_028646575.1. NCBI lineage: Eukaryota > Metazoa > Chordata > Mammalia > Diprotodontia > Pseudocheiridae > Pseudocheirus > Pseudocheirus occidentalis. The sequence goes on along the minus strand of CM053599.1, from coordinate 175,882,821 downwards.
GAAGTTGTGATTAACATTTGGGGAAGGATTCTAGATAGATTTTTTTTTTTAATGCAAAGAAAGGGTTTGCGCTTGCTTGCATGAATCTTTGTATTTTTAAAGTAGTAATATTTGTGCCAAATAAGTGCTTAGAGTGGGAGTTTTTACTCACTGTGGTGATAAAGATGGTATGTATGTTTTGATATGGTATCCTGTTTTGCATATGAAGATCAAGCTGCTGTGAACTGTTTTCTGCTTATGTACTTAAGTACATTTCAGCTACTTGCATTATAGAAATAGGTCTTGTCTTAACAATAGAGTTTCTAAATTAAGTTCTACATAAGATATTGTTTTGGTCAAAATGTAATAGACTTAAGTTAGTTAAAAATTTTCTAAAGCAAAACCTAACTGTTAGAGTGGTGTATCTAGTAGCAAATAGTATTTGTGTTAACCAGACAATTGCTTTTTAATTAGAGACTACATTCTTTATTTCAGCATTATTTTTTTTAAGTATTGCAAACTTTTGTCTATGAAGAGAATGAAGTTGTTTAATAAAATGTAGTTAATACAGAGAAAGATTTGTGGCATAACAATATACAGATGCAGTTTTAAACAGGAAATTTTAGAAAAATGATATAGTAAGAAATATACCTGGTGTTTTTTAAATGTTTTTTTCATGAGTAGCATTAAAAATAAATTATCTGCATGTTGGTTTGACCAGCTGTTTGTATTTTTGTGGAAATGTTACTAAACAAGAATGTAATTGTATTTTATGTTAAATTTGAGTACAACTGATGATTTATAATGACAAAAATTGTTTCATTAATGCAGTAAGGTAGGTGAAAGTTGTGTTCTTGAATTTAAATCTGCTTTGAGTGAAGAACTATTAACAATGTTTGTGTGGAGTCTTATAATTAAGAGGATATTTTTTACTATAGTATATCCCTGGCTAAGTTGTTCTCCATAAATTTTAATTCATAACTGTCCCTAAATTAGAAATTGGTGCTATTATCATATTATCAGTAACACAAAATAGATTCAATTTAAATGTATCATTTGTGCATTTGAGCTGGGATAGGGATATAAAATGAAATTTGGATCTCTGATTAGTTCTTCCCTCCCCTCCTTTCGTTTGATTTTTTTTCCCTGCATTTTACAAATTTATCAAAATGAAAATCATTACATAAAGGACCCTGTGAATGCTATACTATGAAATTACATATAAAATAGAATCTTTGACACATTTTATTCTAACTACATACTGCATAGCATCTGATGTCATGACTTCAGAGATCTCATATGTTTGCATGTGTTTACATTTAGAAGATAAATTTCTTTTGTTTCTGTGCAATAGTCTTTTCTCATTTTCACTCATGATTTCTCTTGTCTCCATCAATATTTTTTGTTTTTCTCTTTCAGGCTTTGAATTATATTCCATGGTGCCATCTATCTGCCCTCTAGAAACTCTTCACAATGCCTTATCTTTAAAGCAGGTGGATGACTTTCTTGCTTTCATTGCACTTCCATCAAATGAAAGAAGAACGGCAGCTCCTTCTTGTATGAAAACTTGTTATTTTGACTCTTAATTGAAATTGGATTACAGATAAAGATAATCTGAAAAGAAAATGAGATACTAAGCCATAAAAAAAGAATTTCACAGTATATAATAAGACTTTTCATTTTTGCAGCTCCTTTTCAGGACATATTTACCTTCACATAATTAAAAAATCTTCCAAAATGCCTTTCTTTGTACAGAGCATTTGTGGCATATACACCATTTTACCATTTCAGGAAAATCGGACAAGTGGGGGGGGGGGTGTCTAGAAGCCCTGGGCCCCAAGGCTTAGGCTAGAGAAGAAAAGGATTAGATGAAGTCATGTATTGCTCTAAATAAACAAGAGAAGGGGTATGCATGACCATTCTTAGCAGCAGCACTGTGGAATCTGGTTTTGTTTGCTCTTCCAGCATGAAAACAGTGATTTAGTGGGAAAAGGAACAGTCATCTTTTATAGCTTTGATGGTAATGAATGTGACCTTCATTTGACAAATTAACTTCATCTGCTCTGAATACCCATTTCCTGTCTGTAAGATGATGTTAATATCTCACACCTCAGTATGAAAATAAATAAAACACTTCTTAGAAAGTCACTTTCATGGACAAATACAGTTTTCACAGTGTTTTTCCTCCCCTCTTCCCTCTCTAAAGTATTGGACCTAGAGGGAAGTCCTAATGTAACAGGGAATGCAGTGGTATAGATAACCTAAAATGACTGATCTCAAAATCTTTTATAATAGATTTGAAGAGAACATTAGTAGTTAAATTTAAAGTATTAGTGTTTTTGTTGATCTAGAAATTTATAGAAAAAAAATTGTAGAATTTAAGGACCTTAGCAGTCATCTAGTCTAGGGATGGGGAACCTGTGGCTTTCAGGCCACATGTGTCCTTACAGGTCCTTACAGGTACAATCTTTTGGCTGAGTCCAAATTTTATAGAACAAATTCTTTTATTAATGGGATTTGTTTTGTGAAGTTTGGATTCAGTCAAAGGGCCACACTAAAGGACCTAGAGGGGCACGTGTGGCCTCAAGGCCACAGGTTCCCCACCCCTGATCTAGTCTGTTATCTAAAATATAAAACCTTTCTACAAGTTCTTTAACAGTCATCTTGCCTCTGCTTACTGACTTCTAACTCCTAAAACAGTGTCTTATTAAAATGAAGATCTAACCTGTGCTTGTTTTGGATCCTAATTTTGTTAACTAGCTATTTACCCATCTTTTGTTAGCCACAAGTTCGGTGATTATTCCATCATTATCCTCCAAATCATTGATAAAAATGTTGAATTAGGATGTGGCATTCCACTAGAAATTCCTTTCAGGTTGACATCCAGTAATCACTACTGTTTGAGTCCAATCTTTCAAACAGTTCTAGTCTTTCTAACTATTGTATTACAGTCCACATCTTTCCATCTTATCCCCAAGAACAGCATGAAAAATTGTCAAATACTCTAATCCAGGTGTTCTATGATTGCACCATTACCCTATGTACCAGTCTAGTAATCTAGTCCCTCCCCCCACCAAAAAAAAATGGAAATTAGCATAGTCTAACATGATTGGTTCTTTATGAATAAATGTTGTATCATGGTGATAATTGCTGCCCTAAGAGCTTAGAGACTATCTCTTTGATAATCTGTTTCATTTTTCTGAGAATCAACATCAAGTTCATGGATTAGGATTGTACCACATGGTCTCTATTATTACCACTAATGAAAAAAAATTCAATATCCACGTCATATTGATGATAGAACTATAGCATCATATAATGTATTCTTCTTTAGGTTACTCTGGTTATTGTGCAATTTTAGTTGAAAGGAAACAGTTTTTAGTAAAAATTTGACTAAACCTGCTAGCTAAAGTCTTTTAGCTAGGAAAGACTATGATCTTTGCTATTTTATAAGGTGCTTCAATAGATAAATTTAATATTTATCTATCTTAAAATAAGGTAAAGTTTGCGTTTAGTTTTCATACTGAAATCATTCAGCATTGATAGTTATCCATGGTGTAGTGGCCACGATGTTAGACTGGAAATCAGAGTACTTGGTTCAAATCCCGGCCCTGCCTTTTACCACCTCTGTGACCTTGGGCAAAATACTTAACCCTCTTTTTATCCAAAATAATTCTTTCATGAAAGGAGTTAGACTAGATAACTCTAAGATCCTTTCCAGTTGTAAATATTTAATCCTATGAAATAATCATCATAGAGGAAAAAAAAGGTGGAAAGATAGCAACTTGACTCAACCTAATTTACTTTATAAATCTTACTTGTGCATACATCTCTCTTTAAAGTGTAGGGAATAAAATGTGACGTATAATTGAAATATCATTTGTATTTCTGTTCATTTAGGAAGAGTATTTCAATTTATTTCATATATACTAGACTTTTATGGAAGGACTAGTTGATTAAGCTAAATTAAATCATCATATTAGTTCCAATTTAGTTGTTTCTTTAAGCATTAATCAATAAAGTTATGTTGAAATAGAAACTCAGAATATTGACAGTGAGGCTAAAATAGAACTGTGGATTTTACTTAGGAAATAAAATAGAAAGTGAATCAATTATTTTTAATGATCCAGTACCCTTTTTTCACATCTAAGTAAATTGATAAATTTTGTACAGAAGGTACAAGTGAATCACATTTGTGAGATATAAATTAAATGTTGAATGAACAACTCAAGAGATAACCAGGGACAGGGAAGGTGAAGAAATATAGTCAAGGGAAGTGGTACACATTAACAATATATTTGTTTTTACAGAAATCTTTGTTTTTCCATAGACTATGGATTTAAATGCTTATTATTTGTAGTATAAACAAAACATTTAATTGATTAAAAGAAAGAGGACTTTTTTAATTTAAAGTTTCCATTATGACATTTAGATTTGTTTAGTAGAGTTTGGAATCAGTTTAATTGTTAGAATGTATATACAAATAAGGTTGTTGAATGTGGCAAATAAAATTTCCAAAATACAAAGGTAAAAATTTTTAAAGGTAATTTTTAAAAATATCTTGTTTACTTTTAGGTTCTCAGCTTTGTGATTCAAGTCCACCTCCAAGAAGAAAAGTATCTTTAAATACCTACACACCTGCAAAGATTCTCCCAACACCATCTTGCATTATGAAGACTCCTAAAGGAAGAGAAGGTACATGTGTTGTGTGTCTTTCATGAAAAATGTAAAATATCTTGAATTTTATGCATTCTGTTTTTAAACCAGTGTTATAAAATGCAAAGGTTATTGGTATCATGATACTCATAGCTTGTCAATTTATGATAATGAACCTAGAAAAAAAGTCATTATCATATTCTGTGATATTTACCCATTAGCTACTATTTATGGGGGTTTTTTTTGTTTTTTTTTTTTTGCTTTTTGGAGGGCAGTTGGGGTTAAGTGACTTGCCCAAGGTCACACGGCTAGTTTTTGTGTTAAGTGTCTGAGGCCGGATTTGAACTCAGGTACTCCTGACTTCAGGGCCGGTGCTCTATTCACTGCGCCACCTAGCCGCCCCAGCTACTATTTTATGTTGACCTTTGTTCTTCTGCCCTTCCCAGGTTTTTCCATGGAAATTCATGCTTTGAATAAAACATTTCTTTTTTTTTTTTTACAAGACAAAACTTTTCCTTTCCTTCTAGACCATTTTATGAACCACCCTGGGAACTCATCTTTATCATTATCTGGCAGTATTTAAATTCCACATTGCTTATACTGTTATGCTTTTCAAAGTTAGAGACATTGCCATCATCATCTGATAGACAAATATCAATAAAGTCAGTGGTCTTTTATTAGTACTCATTTTCCTTGACTTGTTTTCATTCAACATTACAGGCTATTCTTCTCGAAACTTTATCCTTTTATTTCTTTGCCACTGGACTATATTTTTTTTCCTACTGCTTTTATCCATTGCTTTTGTCTTTTGACAATTCCTCCATCTTTCATCTCCTAAATGTGGTTTTTTTTCATGGGGTTTTATTCTTGGCCTACCATTCTTCTATAAATTTTCTTTAATTAAAGCTGTGGAAATATAGATGAGTTCTCTGCCATATCTCTATTCTGTCTCTAATACCAACTTCTCTATTGAGATGGTCTGTTATTTCTATCTCCTTGACACTTTACTGTCATCTCAGATTCAGCAATCTCTAAAACCAAAGATCACCTCCCACACTTCAAACCAAGCCTTTCTGACTGCTTACAAATCCTTGACTCAAAACCTGGAAACCATCTTTAACCTCTTTGATGCCACCTTCTACTTCCCATCCATATTAAGTTAGTGATCACCAAAATCTCTCTCTTGATAACTAGTTCCTCACTTTCTCTTCCTATCACCATCCAGATTTAGTGCTTTCTCAACTTCTGCCTGGACTGTTGGGTAATAACTCAAATCTTTTATTCAATTTATGTATTGTAACCAGATTAACCTAAAGCACCACTCGGATTATGCTGTTCCCCCAAGTAAAAGCCTCCTGTGGCTGGTTATTTCCTTCCTAATAAAGTCCACATTTAGGCATCTACAATTTGACTCCAACTTACTCAATTTTCATTGCTCTCCCAAATGAACTCTCTACAATTCATTCAAATCATCTTACATTTCCTCAGACATTGTACCTGTCCTGTTCATATCTTGTCTGCCCTTATAAAATTATGTTTGTCCTTCAAAGCCTGAATCAAATACCACTTCCTGTATAAGGTTTACCTTTTTGTATTTTTCAAAAGAGTAGATTCTGTTTTCTTCACTAGATTATAAATCCTTCAAGGGCAAGTGTTATTTTTTTTCATTTGTGTCTTCCCACAGAATGACATAAAGCCTTCTGAAACCTCAGTAACATTGATTATATTTCACTTACCAAGATTTTATAGTTTTAGGTGTTTATTTTTTACTTTTTGCTTGCCTGTCCTATGATCACAGAATCTCAAGAGTTTGGAGAGATATTATTAGGCCTTAGTCCAACTCATACCTGAAAAAGAATTCTTCCTATATCTGATATATAATGATAAGTGATCGTCCAGCCTTTACTTGAATATCTCCAGTGAAAGGAAACCTAGCCACTACCTTTCAGAGAAGCCCATTTCTCTTATGGACTTCTTAATTTAATTATTAAGAAGTTTTTACTTTTAGGTCTAAAATTCACTTCTCCACAACTTCCACCTTTGCAGTTCTGCTTTCTGGGACCAAATAGAACAAGCGTAATCTCATTTCTTTGCAACAGCCTTTCTGATACTTAACAGCTATAAGTTCCTTCCATAAGTTGTTTCTTCTACCGTCTAAACTTACCCAGTTCTTTGAACTAATCTTCACATTATATGATCTTAGGCCATTCACTCTTTTTTGTCCTGCTTTTTTAAGCCTTTCTTAACAACCCAGAATTGAACATTATTACAAGTATAATTTGATCAGGTCATAGTACAGTAATTCATTTCATTAGACCTGAATATTATGCCTCTTTTAAGACAACCTTATGTCTCCATACCTTTCTTAGCTGCCCTGTCACACTGCTAACTTACAGAGCTCACAGTTCACCAAAATCCCCAGATTTTTTCAGATGAATTTCCCTTTCCTCCTCTATTCTGTACTAAGATCCCTTCTACATATAAGATTCTATTCTGTGTCATTCAAAAATTTGGTTTTCATTGCCTGTAATAACTGTTTGTTGAACTGACTCAACAACCTGAAACCTAGATTGTCAGTGGACTATATTTTATCTAGCCCTCTTTATTTTCCAACATATATTTGGCATTGTTGAGACAGAAAAACGACTGAACAACAACAAAAATAGTATCTTGGGGCTTGAAATAATCAATATAGTGTCGTCTGAATAGAGGAGTATCTCAAGAACTTTGTTCTCTGTATGGATTTGGACTTTCCACGGGCTAGCATCTACAATCTGGCAGATACCTTCAGTATATGTCTACTTTTTATGTGTCACTTGTTATTAAGCAGCAAATTATCAAAGTTCTCCATTTTGTCACATCTTTTAAAGAATCTGGTATGATTTTAACACGTACATAAGGAAAATCTTGTTGGAAGAGTATTTATAAGGTGACAGTTTGTTCTGCCCAAATTAAACAATCCCAGTGGGTTCATAAGATATTGTGCCTTTCATTGAATTATGGGATCTCTGAGAACCCAGGCTCACCACTAGCCACAATGAGGGATCAGAGGAGGACTTCTGAAACATTCGTAATGATTTCTTCCACTAAATTCAAAATCCTGGATTCTTGAAGATGATATTAATAGAGCATAAGTTTTGGCAAGATCTGTGCAACCAAAGCCTCAAGTATTAGCTTGATAGTGGACATCTCTTATCCAAGCATCACTACGGGTGAGTTTGGAGAAGTTCCTCACTAGATTGGTTGTTAGGTGATTTTTTTTTTAAACTCATTTCATCTCAGAGAATTGTTCATTAGCTACTTAGACTGTGAGCTCTGAAAGCAAGGACTGTTTTTTACCTTTCTTTGTATCTGTAGTGCTTTGCTTGGTGTCTGGTACATGGTAGGCACTTAATAAAATGCTAAGTGCCTAAAACCATCTCCTAAGTTATATAGGTTGCATTTTGTGTCAGTGACAAGTTCCGACACTGGACATTTTTTATAAACCCTTGAGTCATTAAAGCATATCATTTCACTTGTTTTATGGTATGAGACAGGGAATCTGGTTGGGACTCCCAGTATAGACACTATTGATAAATAGACAGACCGACAGACAGACAGACATGCAACTCTTCTACAATTTATGCTTTGAGAGTTGCCAGGGACATTGAAGTGTTAAATGACTTAGAAAACTACTCATCACAGATAGGACTTAAACCTAGACCTTCTTGTATTCAAGGCTAGCTAGCCTACTGTCCAGTATGCTACACTTCTTTTCATTTAATATTTTAGAGGGGGGAATATGCCACTAGATCATAATTTTCTCGTGGAGCCATTAGTCACAAAACACCAGAGTTCTGTTGAGCATAGCTTAAGAAATGTTGGCATAGGAAAAAGGTATGAAGTTGGACTTGGATGTAAGGGATGTGTTCAATATTTTTGTTTAAAAGAAGCAAATAGGGGCGGCTAGGTGGCGCAGTGAATAGAGCACTGGCCCTGGAGTCAGGAGTACCTGAGTTCAAATCCGGCCTCAGACACTTAACACAAAAAAACTAGCCGTGTGACCTTGGGCAAGTCACTTAACCCCAACTGCCCCCCAAAAAGCAAAAAAAAAAAAACAAAAAACTAAAAGAAGCAAATACAATCTGAGAATCAGGACAAAATGATAGTAGACTTTTAAGCAAAAGATGGATCATCTTTACTTTGTCCCATTGAAGTGGGACGATGCCTTCCCAATGATAGCAGTGTAGTCAAAGAAATGGCTACTAAATTATTGGGGCAATACAGGCTTAACTCTACCTAGGCTGTAGCTAAGTCAGCTACTTGACTCAACATTCAGAAAAGATAGGGGTGGCTAGGTGGTGCAGTGAATAAAGCACCTGCTCTGGAGTCAGAAGGACCTGACTCAAATCCGGCCTCAGACTCTTACTAGCCATGTGACCTTTGGCAAGTCACTTAACCCTAATTGCCCTACCTTGCCCCCTCCAAAAAAGCAAAAAAAAAAAAAAAAGATAAGCATGGATAGTGTAGTTCTTAGCCTTTTCCATGATAGGGGACCCCAGCTGCACTTAAAAAGTACATTAGAAGTACAAAATGAGCTTGTCCTGTGATCCTAACCATGTGAACCTTATCTACAATAAACTCTTTTTTCTTCTTTACCCCTGAGCTTTTCTCAATACATGGTTCTAACTTAGTCATGTGAGAAATGTTCTATTACGAAGTATGACACCCTCATTTTTTTTATAGATAAGGAAACTGAGACCAATAGACGAAAAAACTACTTTGACCAACTGCTTTTGCCTTTATACCATGATGCTCTTATGTCCATATTTGTAGGACTCATTGATCTCAGATTTCCATAATCAAGAATTCAAAAAATCATGCTGGCCTTAAAGGTAGTTGAAGTTATGCCACCCCTACAAAAGCCCTTTACTGATTCCTAGTTTGCAGCCTCAGTTGTTATTGATACACTCAGCCCATATTGAAATTACTTTCTGGATACATTTTGTCTTTATCTGTGTGCAAATTGTTCTCTTCTCTCACTTTCAAAAATAGAAGCTGCTTGAATTGCAGGAACTGTTTTTATCTTTCTGTCTCTGGTATGTGGCACACAGAAGGCTATTAATTAATGCTTATTGAATTGAATTAGTTACAGTTCTCCCTGGTATCATGTTATTTTATGAAATCAATGATATTGCTGTATACCCTGATATCTTAGTTTGGAGCACTATAATGCTGACCACAGAGAGGTAAAATGTGAATAGCATTGCCTAAATATTTTCAAAGTTGTTCCAACCTGGATCTCTACTTCCATTTGTTTTTTAATTGTTCGATTTTTTTTTTGCTAGAAAATACTATTTGGATTTATCTGTAAATATCTTGTAAATCTTGTAAAAATTCGTAAATTTGAATCTTGTAAAAAACTATGCAATTATTTTTTTCCTGTGTAGACATCAGTCCTAAAAAGACTCCAGATAACGAAGAAGATACAACTGAAGAAAAAGAAACATCTGAGAAGAAATGAAGGAAATCTTTTTGAAACTGGAACCAGCTGTCCCCTTCCCCCCCAAAAAAAATTACTAGGGGGAAAAAAAGAACACAGTAAACCTTTACTTCTCAAAGCCATTCATTTAAGTACCTTGTACACTATGTATCCATTTAAATGTTTTCAGAGCTGCTTTACACTTCTGCATATATTCAGGTAAAACAGTCTTTCGTTATTGTTTTTAAATATTTAAGACAGGTGTCCTGAATGTTTAGTCAGTTGTAACTTGGTATGTTAAAAAAGCTACACAATTTTTTTTTGAGTGTCTGATGTTTACTGTATACCTGTGGCGGAGGAAGAAAGGTAGTGGGAAAACCCCCACTCGTATATACTGTAGTGGCTCTGATAATGTTGCTCTACAGTATGATAATATTGCCATTATGCAGTCCTCTATTTTCAGAGGATTGCAGATTGGTGTTGGAAACCTTTCTTAGGTTGAAACAGCAGCCTGAGAACACTGTTTATTTAAGTACATTTCCAGAAAGATCTCACTGACCATTTAAGTTAAAATCTTTTACATTATGGAGGTTGTTGTTAAAGTGATCACTTATGCTGCAATATTTAGACATCTGGAGTATTACTGAAGGGAGAAATTTATTCTGTCTGTGCTTTGAATCTTTTTTTAATGTGTTATGTATATGTTTAAGTTAAATTCAATATTATTTGAGGATTAAATTTGCATAGTTGGAATTAATATGCCTTATACAAAAAAAATGTGAAAATTGTAGAAAAACTTCATATACATTTATTTTCTTATAAGGAGTGTTTTGTTCATCAGAAAGTAGCTTGTTTCACTTATTTACAAGAAAACATATTCTTGGGTTTAATTTTTTTTAAGGGTAACTTTACCAATTTTCAGTTAGGATAAGTTTTAAATAATACCTATGTACTTTTAAATGATAATGATGACCCTTTTCAGCGTAAGGAATTTCATCTCCAAATTGAGTGATCTTATTAGAATAATTGGATGTTAACTGTTCAGACTTAAAAACCTAACAGAAGTCTTAGGTTAGTAATGTTTGTACCACCTTCATTATTTCTGTGATTTTTTTTTAAGTCATCTCATTATAAAATATCAAACTTAAACATTTTAAATGGGTGCTTTTAAAATTATCAGATTTTTAGCATAATTATCTGAGATCATTGTGTGTTGTGATTTCATCTACGGCATGAAGAGTTAAGTCTTCAGAATTATCATCCTCTCATTCTTTTTACTGCCTCATTTATTATGAGCCACTTAAGACTATAAACCAAACAAGACAGGCTGATACCAAGAAACCCACGTATTACAAATTAGGTAACTTCTCTTGGTAGAATGTTAGCTTAAAATAAATATTTAAGGATAAGTAATTTTTATTGAGTACTCTCAGCATGAACAGAATTTATTCTGTCTCACAGGGGAAACTATATTAACTGTCAAATGATCGTATATAAAATGGCATTTAGAAAATAAATATAAGTGCTGGTTATTTAAAGGTACCAAATACAAAGGATACAAACATATGACTTCATACATTTCACATGAATGTAAATGTATAATGTAAGCATTCGAATGTACTTGTTAAATTTCCTGTTTTAAATGTGCTTATCATTCCATTAAAATCTTCATTTTAAAATAGTTGCTGAGCTTAATAAAAATGTCAGTTTCACTGGCTAGTATCTGAGTATTACTTAAACATTGGGTGGTGTCATAAGCTTCCCATTCACATACACTTTTTTTTTTTTACTTCTAGCTCTAAATTAGTCACTCCAATTTTAGAAATAGAATAAAATTGTATTTTATTGAGAAATTGCTCCATTACCTTTCCTTTAACTTAGACTGGATAAATGATGATAGAAAACTTGGAATGGTAAAATAAGGATTACAGCAAATGTTTAACCACCACACCACACACACCATTGTACACATCAGAGTAGATTTCTTGCCACTAAATAGATGAGGGGAAACAATGGCAATTCCACTAGGTGTGCTACAAGTAATAAAATTTTGGTTTAGTTACCAACTGACCTGGTACCAACTGCCCAAGGACCTGTATTCATTGGGCAAATCAAAACTGGATCTCCATTTCCTTATCTACAAAATGAAAAAGATGGACTAGATTTCTTCCAGCTTTAAATTTATGGTCCCTTTAGACCTGGAAGGGATTGCTTGGAACAATCTTGGTCCTAAACCAAGTATAAAACTCTTCTTCAAAATGTCATGGGTGTTTCTACATATTTAACTTATTCATAGTTACTAAAATTCTATTCTTCAAGTATTTATTTCTTGGTTTTCTTCAAATACTACCAGAAGATCTAACTGATAGACAAGCCATTTTTCTCTGTCATACTATTTAATACCAGAAGGGGCATTAAGAATTCATCTAGGCCCACCTGCTCGATTTACAGATGAAGAGACTGATGCTCAGGGATTAAGAGAACTGTATAATCACAGCTTCTGGGCAGCAAGGTAGCACAGTAGATAGAGTGCCAGGCCTAGAGTCAGGACTCCTTTTCCTGAGTTCATCTGGCCTCAAAATACTAGTTCTATGACCCTGGCCCAATCACTTAACCCTGTTTGTCTCAGTTTCCTTCATCTGTAAAATGAGCTGGAACAGGAAATGGTAAACCACACTAGTATCTCTGCCAAGAAAACCCCAAATGGGGTCACAAAAGAATCAAACACAACTGAAGTGACAGCAACAGCAACATAACTGCAGATGGACTGGCAGCACAGAGTCACCCAGTATTAGCTGAAATCTTAACCTAGCACCTCCAAATCCAGAGCTTGGTCCCCTACAACAACCTCAGGTTCTTCATTTGCAAAATGAGAACTAAATAATCTCTTGAAATCCCTTTTAACTCTGGCATTCTAGGATTCTGAAGCCTACTTGCAGGTAATTGGTCTTCCAAACTCCAACAAACAACTTCCTTAGTATGAGAATTTTAGACATGGAAGGTCTCACAGTGGCAATCGAATTCAATATATACCTGAAAAGAAATCCCCATTATACCTGACAAATGATCATCCAACTGTTCTTGAAAACCTGCAAGGAAGGAGGTTCCAAGACAATAAGTTTCATATGGATAGCTCCATTTGTTAGGAGGGTTTCCTGACATCAAGTCTAAACTAATTTGGCAATGTGCTACTGGTTCTTTTCCTAGGCCAAACAGAACAAGTCTAATGTTCCAGAACATTAGCCCTTTAGACACTTGAACACAGGCATCCTGTCCTTTCTTTCCCTTTCCATTCCCCACCCCCAGGATTCTCCAAGTCTAGTTCCTTCACTGATCCTCATAGGACATGGACTGAAGGTCCTCCATTATCCTAGCTGCTCTCCTCTGAATGCTTCCCAGATTATCGATATACTTCCTAAACTGGCACCTGAAGCTGAACACAACTCCCAGTGTTACCTGAACAAGGAAGGCTCTTGGAAACTAGTTATGGTCCAATATCACCTTAACTTTTTTGGTTGCCACATTTTGCTAATGTTGCAACATTACACAATGATGATTCATTGAACTTTAATCTAAACCCCTTACCCCTCTGCTCAGATATTTTAACTAAACAGTTAACTGTACTTTCTTCATCTTGTCAAACTGAGTTTTGAAACACCCCTTTTAAAAAGCTAACAAGAGAAAAAATTATCTATCCAATCACCCTGGAGTCTGAGTACCCAAACACCCAGGAGTGTTATTGGAAAAGCTTTATTAAATACTTAACTATATGTTCCAGGCACTAATAATTGTTGGATACAAAATACAGATATACCTTGAAGACACTGGATTTGGTTCCAGACTATTTCAATAAAGCAAAGAATATTGCAATACAGTGAGTCACATGAAATTTTTGGTTTCCCAATACATATAAAAGTTATGTTTACACTATATTTAGTCTGTTAAAGTGTGAAATAGTATTATGTCTAAAAAATGTGCATACCTTCATTTAAAAATACTTTATTGCTAAAAAAAAAAAAAATGCCAGCCATCATCATTTGAGGCTTTTGTTAGTGGAAGGTCTTGCCTGGATGTTGACAGTTTCTGACTGATGAGGGTGGTTGGTTGCTGAAGGCTGGGGTAGTTGTAGCAATTTCTTAAAATAAGAAAGCACCTTATTGGTTCTTCTTTCACTTGAACACTTAGAAGTTATTGTAAGGTTACAAATTGGCCTAATTTCAATATTGTTGTGTCTCCGGGAACAGGGAGGCCTGAAAATGGGGAAAGATATTGGGGAGTCACCAGTCAGTGGAGCAGTCAAGACACACACAACATTTATTAAGTTCCATCTTATATGGGCTTGGTTTGTGGCCGCCCAAAACAATTACAATAGTAACAATGAAGATCACTGATCACAGATAACCATAACATATAACAGTAATGGTTCAGTTTGAAATATTGCAAGAATTACCAAAATGTGACACAGAGACACGATGTGAGCACATGCTATTGGAAAAAATGGCAGTGATAGACTTGTTCAATGCAAAATTGCCACAAACCTTTAGTTTCTTTTTTTTTAAATGCAATATCTACACAGCATAAAAAAGCACGGTATACCTGTATGCAAACAAATGGTCCCTGCCATTAAGGAGCTTACATTCTAACAGGAGAGTGGTGAGACAAGAGCTCTCTATTTGACAAAAACTGCAAGGAAAAGTGGAAAGCAGTTTGGCAGCAATTGGATATAGACCAATATCACACACCATATAGCAAGAAAAGATCAAAATGGGTACATGATTTATCTGTAAAAGGTGATACTATAAGCAAATTAGAGGAGCATGGAATACTTTATCTGTCAGATCTATGGATAAGTGAAGAACTTATAATCAAATGAGAGAGAGCTTTATGGGATATAAAATGGAGTTTTGATTATATGAAATTTAAAAGTTTTGCACAAACAGAACCAACAACCAAGATTAGAAGGAAAACAAGAAACTGGGGGAATGGGTTGGGGTTTTTTTGCGAATTTTTCTGATAAATGTCTTATTTCTCAAATATATAGAGAAGTGAGTAAAATTTATAAGAATATGAATCATTCCCCAACTGATAAATGGTGAAAGGATATTGTCAGGGAGTTTTCAGAAGAAGAAATCGTTACCTGTAATCATATAAAATGCTCTAAGTCACTATTGATTAGAGAAATGAAAATTACGTTTTGAGATACCACCTCACACCTATTAAATTGGCAGAAAAGGAAAGTAACAAATGTTGGAAGGGATATGGAAAAATTGGGATACTAATGCACTGTTGGTAGAGGTGTGAACTGATCCAGCCATTCTGGAGAGCAATTTGTATCTCTACCCAAAGGGCAACCAAACTGTGCATGCTCTTTGACCTAGCAATCCCATTACACTATCCCAAAGAAATCAAAGAAAAAGAAAAAGGATATATATGTACAAAAACATTTATACCAGCTCTTTTTTACATGGCAAAGATTTGGAAATTGAGGGGATGTCCATCAACTGGGAAATGATTGAACAAGTTGTGGTATATGATTGCAATGGAATACTATTGTACTATAAGAAAAAAATGAGCAAGATGATTTCAGAAAAACCTGGGAAGACTTATATGAACTGATGCAAAGTGAAGTAAGCAGAGCAGAACCAAGAGATCATTCTGCATGGTAACATTATAAAATGATCAACTGTAGGGGCAGCTAAGCGGCACAGTAAATAGAGCACCAGCCCTAGAGTCAAGAGGACTTGAGTTCAAATCTGGCTTCAGACACTTGACATACTTATTAGCTGTGTGACCTTGGGCAAATCACTTAATCCCAATTGTCTTGTCTTTCCCCCTCCAAAATAAAAATAAATAAAATGAAATGGTCAATTATGAATGACATTATTCTCAGCAATACAATGATCCAATACAGTTACAAAGTGCCTATCATGAAAAATGCTCTTTACTTCCAGAGAAAGAACTGATGGAGTCTGAATGCAGATCAAAACACACTTTTTCAACTTTCCTTTCCTTTCCTTTCCTTTCCTTTCCTTTCCTTTCCTTTCCTTTCCTTTCCTTTCCTTTCCTTTCCTTTCCTTTCCTTTCCTTTC
>CM053599.1:175847961-175866136 GCA_028646575.1 Pseudocheirus occidentalis | reverse complement strand
GAGCCCCCAAAGCAAAATACCAACTCAGAGTACACACACACACACACACACACACACACACACACACACACACGGGTGGGGAAGATCTTATATCCCCTTAATATTACAGGCTGAACTCTATAGGTTGTGTAGTTGGAGAATTGGTATTCTTCATCCACTTGGTTTTTCTTTATGGGTGATCTTGAGTGGTTATTGATCTTGGCCAAGAGGTTCTGCAGTGTTCTAGGGCTTGATGCAACTAGTGTAGTGTCATGCATATGCAGTAGCATTTGGAGGACTTCACCCTTTATAGGTACACCCTCTATAACTTGGACTCTGCACTATCTATCCATCATAATAGGATGCTTCTTTGGCCAGTTGTGTCTCTATTTTATGCCACATCTGGTCAGTATGCATACTACCTAGTCTAAAGATGTGCCAGAAAGGAACAGCCACTAAAGACATCATCAAAATAAACTTCAGGAAATAGTGTCAAAGAAGTATTTCCTCCACTTTCAAATTCAGAAAAGATGGTAAAGCATATTTGAAATTTTTTATGTGACTTTAGAAATTTGGATATTTTATCTTGGAATGGGAATAGATACTTTCATTACAAAATTAACAGATAGCCTTCCAGCCATGGTAATTATATAAAATGTCAAGAAAAGGGAATACCAATATTGTGAAAGATGCATTTTATATTTATATTTATATTTATTTTTGTACATATTATCTCCTCCAATAGAATGTAAACTCCATCAGGACATCTTGACTTTATGTCTCCAGCACCTAGCACAGAGTAGATATTTAATAAATGCCTTGATTAATAAGTGCTGTTGATTGATTGGTAAAAGTTCTTACATAAAATGTTTGAAAATGAAGCCACCTTTGAATTGGAGCTACTCAGGAAAATGAATTTTCATTTATCAACTTGAATAGATTAAATGTATAGCTATTTTTAAAAGAAGACTTAGAATTATAATTAAAAGGTTGGAAATTCTCAAACATCATCCAGTTCAATTTAACAAAAAATAAGTGGTTCATATTGTTAAAAGATGCAAGTATGGCAGGTAGATTGAAGATGGAGAAATGACCATTGGATTTCGCAATTAAGAGATGGGAGGTGACTTTGGAGGCAGCAGTTTCAATGGTGAGGTTGAATGACGGTGTAGATCATGGGACTGGAGAAGTTTCTACTGAGAGGCCATCCTATCACATCTGGTACCTAAATCTTACATATTTTTGTGGTAAGAGATTGCTGTTTGGTGTAAAGTAGTCAAGATTTTTGGTACTAGGTGCTCAGCTTAAGGAGCTGTTTCAGTAATAGCTAGAAATCTTAGGGCCCCAAAGCAAATATTTCAGAGAGACCTTCCTTGTCTTTTATCAATTTCAAAATAAATTAAAGAGTTTGGGTGAAGAGAAGAGAAAGCTTGCAGGGGTTGGTTGTTCCTTCTGCTCTAGATTTCTTAGCATTACCTTTTGTACTTCATGCAGAGCAGAACTATCTGTGTTTTTTGGCCTGTGGCTTTAGCAAGGTTTTAAACCATTCAGCAAGTGATTTATTGCTTTAAGTTTAGAGATCCCAGTTAATGTGGGTATTATACACAAAAGTAATGTTTTAGGGGCCTTTGCTATGTCTGATAACTCTATGAGCTGAACCTGCCTCTTGCTAAAAGACTAAAATGTCACAACTCCACACTGTGACAGAGAATCTTTTATATTTACAAATTGCTGTCTTTACAGCTATATGATGGAAGCAGTGCAATGATTCCTCCATGTTAAAGCTAAGAAAACCAAGGTATAAAGTAAGTATGAATTTATGAATAAGTATGTGAATCGAAAGGACACTGCTTCTTGGTGCAGTGAAAAGCATGTTACCTTTGGAGTCCAAGGACCTGGGTCAGAGTTTACTTGAATGATCTTCCTTATTGCCTGTCCTCATGTATAAAATGAGGGAATTGACGTAGATGACATCCCAGGTCCCATGCAACTCTAAGAACTTTGGATCTCAGATTTGTTTAATATCACACAGTTGGTAGCCATGCTGGCATTTAAATTTAGGTCATGTTTGCCCTCTGAAATTTTAAATACAGAATTATATCAAAATATTTACATGGCAATTTTATAACATAAAATAGGCATCAGTTCCAGTATTTTACTTTAAAATTTCTCTACTTCTTTTATTCTAGGCTACTCTTTACACTAGTGACTCTCACAACCAGTATTTGTAAACGTTGCAAATATGGTTTAATCTCCATTATGTTCTGTGGCTTATTGGTTTGGAGAATGTTGACTTCTAGGTTGTCTAGACATTCAATTCTAGGCTTCTGTCTGTACCTTGTGGTGTCTTCTATGATGGAAATGATGTCATATCATAATTTTCCTCATATCCCTGATCCTCTCCCTTCTCCATAGAGCAATACTATGTAAAAAAAAAAACAAAAAAAAAAGAAAAGAAAAAATCTGTAAAACTGATTAATACATTGAAAAACTGAAATCAGTACATCCAGAAGTTAGGTTTGAAAAATCACCTCATCAAACTAATTGCCCATTTTTTTAGGTAGCCCACTCTAGTTCTTTTGGAAAGGAAAGGTGATTACCTGCCACCAATAAAGAAAAGGTCACGTTAGCTAAGGTTTTTTTCGACCTTTCAGTAAATGTAGGTGATTATGCTTCCAATATATGTACAAAAATTTTTACTTTTACCCAAATGATAATACTAATACTCCAGTGCATGATTTCTTTTCCCCCCTTAATTGTGTAAGGGTGCTAAATATACATTACAGATACACAAAAACATCTGTTATGTTGAGAAATCTTGCCTAACTTTGAACTTAATTGTTTTGAATGAAATATTACAACCTCAAGATCAATTTTTTCCTGTGTGGGTAAGAGTTTCCTACCTCATGCCTTGTTAATAATTTAAGCTACTATTATATTAGTACAAACATATTCTGCCTTTTTTTCCACAGGACTGGACCCCTGAGTGTGGATTCTAATAGTTATATAATTTCAGTGTATACCAATACATGTCTTTTTATTCCTTTCAAATAAGTCTCATATGTGTTTATATGTTCATGTAGATGCATACACACATATAACCTGTATTAGAAGTGACCTTTATTCCAGATCAATACAGTATAATTCTTATTTCCTATATTCTTCCCAACATGCTCACTTTAACACAGGTAGACTTTGCTATACACTTAATGTCACCATTTAAACACAAATTTAGGTAATAAAGTGTTTTTAAAGATGCATCAAATTTTTTTAGAAGCTTTATTCAAAAGCCTTTTGAATATGTTCAGTTGTTTCCGCCAGATAGGAATTTTCTTGGCCTTTTCAAGGGCAGGTTATAGACCTTGATATAATTAGATGGGCAAATAGCCAATCCAAATAGGTTTCTATGCTGCTTTTCTTGTAAATTTGTCATATTTCAGGCTTGAGACACCAGCGTCGTGCAATGGATGCTTTTTGCTGTGTACCTTATCTGCAGAATTTGTGCCCAAAGCAAGGTTGTGTATTTGGCAATGGTAATTAGTAATGTTTCTTAAGAATCTTTTGGGACTTTGCACTATGAAGCTTTTACGTTGAGCAATCCTTTGAAACATCTGACTGGGGCTGGGACTGGGGTTGAGGCAACAGGAAAACCTATAAATTTTCTGGAGATACCAGGATTCTTGGTCTTGCTAGGTCAGTGTAGGTGTCTGCATGGGAACAGCATATTTTCAGAGACAAAGTATATTTCTTTGGATTGAAGGATAAGCTGTTAGTGTTAACATTAAAGGATACCTTGATAAACATGTGATCTCTTTGGTAAGGTGTAATGGGAATGGGAGTTTGAAGACCTCCCCTGCTTTGAAAGTAAACTCTGCCACCTGATAGGCTGAATGTAGTCACATGGAGCCTCTGGTGGGAGGAGTTTTGCTGAAGGGAAGCAGAGCCTACAGGAAGCTGGTTCAGAGCTAGCCAGATGGTGGGGGAGAGAGAGCACTCAGGCAAAGAGCCAGATAAGCTCCTGAGTAAATCTTGAACTTGTATTGGTTTGTGGGAAGGCTGAAGGATGCTGTGGCTCTCAGTGTTATTAGGGCTTTTGAATATCTTTGGTACTGTGATGGAATTGGCTTACTGGTTTTGGCATTCGGTTTTCTGGTGTCTAAATAAGTGCTATAGTTCTGTCCTCCATCTGGAGAATCTGGTATATTTTGCAATTGAATGTCATGCAATACTTATTGTCATGGTCTTTATCATGATTGTGGGCTCTGTAAATCTTGCATTGGTGCTACATATGGGTATCACTTCCATTAATACAGAATACAATCCCTCCTTGCATTTTTATCTGATATTATTTATCTTGGTCTTCAATTCACCACATCTGTCAAGTAGCTACTAGACACAAGGTCCTGAACTAGTTACTGGGAAAGGTAACAATAACAACAACAACAACAACAACAACAGAGAAAGCCAAAATGCTGCCTGCCTTCAAGTGTTATATTCTCCTGGAGGAATGCAGGTAAATAAAACATGAGGTCATTTGAGAAGGCGTGAGTGAACTAGCAACTGGAATTAGGAACAGTCAAAGAGTTCTATACATGTTATAGAGGCTCCCCTCAGTGCATTGGAAGCTATTCCTTGGTTTTGTGAATATTCTGTGAATGCCATGATGGTACTCATGCTTTCCATCTGTGAGGGATAGCATGAGCTAGTAGACAAGAGTGCTGAGGTTGGCAATTCAACATAGCTAAGGGATGTCAATTTGACTCCTGCTTCAGATATATCATTTAATCACTTAAAAGTCTCCTTTTCCTCATTTATTAAAATAGGAACAATATAGCATTTATACTACCTATTTCATAGGATTGTGAGAGCTTTGTTTTTAAAAAAATATGGCAAACACCAGTAAATATGGACTTTCCATATATAAAGAAGAGCAGGAACCATGCTTCTCTAATATATACCATTTAATTTTTAAAAGTACATAATAAATTCAACATGTTAGTTTCCAAGCTGTACTGTTTGTCCTTCTCTTTCTGAACTTCCTTTAGTTCTCTCCTTTGCATTAAAAAAAGTGCTGCAATGATTTTTTTCCCCTTAATTTTTTGGTGACTCTTGTGAATATATTCCTTTTACACCAAATCCACCCCTCTCTTCTACCCCAACCATAAAAAAGCCTTTCTTGTAACAAATAAGTACATTCAAATGTACTGTCAATTCAGAACAAACCAGGGGCAGATTTTGCTAAGGGGAAAATCAAGGAACTGCCTGTCCTTCCCAAGGACCTTCTAATAATTTCCCTTTTTTTTATACATTGTGGATCTAATAGATCTGAGCTAGAATTTCATACTTGTTTTAATTTGCATTTATCTTGTCAGAGCATTTTTTTTCATATTAGTTGATCGTTTGGGTATCTTCTCTTGAGAACTGATTGTTCATATCCCTTGACAATTTTTTTGTAATTGGGGGATGACTTTTTTCTTAAATATTTGAATCAATTCTATTAGCTTTTAACAGAGAAAGTTACTATAAAAGTTTCCCTCAGTTAATTCTTTTTAAGTTTCCCTGCATTGATTTTATTTGTGCAAAAGCTTTTCAGTTTTATATAATCAAAAATGGATTTGTCTTCTGTGATCTTCTATTTTCTTTTATTGGTCATGAACTTTCCTCTTCTTCATTGATGTGGAGGTTTCTCCTTCCATGGTCTAATTTGTCTCTGATGTGACTTTATATACCCAGGGTGAATATCCATTTGTAGATTATTGTAATATATGTAGGGAGATATTGGACTAATTTATTCCAGACTACTTTCCTGTTTTTTTGTTGGTTTGTTTGTTTGTTTTGGCTCAAGTGAATACTTACCCTAGTAGTTGGGGCCTTTGGGTTTATCAAACACTATATACTTCAGTATTTGTTTGCTTCTGGATGTTATGTCCCTAATCTATGCCACTGACTAACTTTTTCTCCAAATAGTGTTAAGGATTACTGCTTTGTAGTATATTTTAAGGTCTGGTACTGCTAAGTCCCCTTCTTTGCCACTTTTTTTTTCATGATTTCCCTTGAGACTCTTAATCTTTTGTTTCTGCAGATAAATTTTGATAGCATTTTTTCCCTGTAACTCTGTAAAATAATTCTTTGGTAGGTTTATTCATATGCCATTGAAACTGTAAATTAATTTATATAGTTATTTTTTTATATTGGATTGACCCAGCTGCAGCAATTATGAACACAATTGTGAAACACTAATTTACAAAAATAAAAATTGACAAAAAATTTTTAAAGTATTCATTGCTCATAGTTTAGAAGACTTCTAAATATTTTATATATTTTGTAGTTATTTTGAATAGAATTTTCTCTTTATCTTCCTCCTGGATTTTGTTAGTGAAATACAGAAGGGCTTTATGATTACTGTGGTTTTATTTTCTATCCTGAAACATTGCTAAAGTTACAGTTTTAATTATTTTTTAGTTGAATTTCTAGAATTCTCAAGTAAACCATTAAATCATTTGAAAAAATGATAGTCTTGTGTCTTCTTTGCCTAGGCTTAATCCTGCTATTTATTTTAACCCATCTTATTGCTATAGCTAGCATTTTAGAAAGCAGCATATCAGATAATAGTGGTGATAATGCTTTATCCCTGGTTGCACTGGAGAGGCTTCAAGTATTTCTTTAGTGAATATAATCTTTGACCTTCATTTTAGATCCATACTATTAATTGTATTAAATAAAAATCCTTTTATTCCTGTGCTTTTTAGTGTTAAAAGAAGTTACATTTTGTCAAAAACATTTTATAATTTTAATGTTTCTGTTATTAATATGGTCTTTTTATTTATAATTTTTCTAATATTGAACCAACTCTACATTCCTGTCATAAATCCACCATGATCATATTGTATAATCTTTATATGTTGCTATAGACTCTGCTAATACTGTAGCCATTGGGAATATTGTTCTGTTGTTTTCATTCTCTGCTTTGTCTCTCCCTGCTTTTGGTATCAATAACGTTTTTGTATCCTAGAAGAAATTTGGTAGGATCCCTTCCTTTCCTATTTTTTCAGATATTTTATGTAATATTGTGATTAATTGATCTTGGAATTCTTGATATAATACTCTCTTTCAACCATATGGTCCTGTCTTTATTTTTCTTTGTGAATTTGTGGTTTATTCAGTTTCTTTTTTTCTCAGGTTGGGTTATTTAAATACTTTATTTTTGTTTTGTTAATTTGGGCATTATATTATTGATAAATCTTCATCTATTTCATCTAAGTTGTAAGTTTTGTTGACATGTAATTGGGCCAGTAGTTTCTGATGATTTTCTTCATCTCATCTTCATTTGTTATGAATTCTTCTTTTTCGTTTTGACACAGCCCCAAATTCTGTTTTCTTCCTTTTAAAGAAATCAGATTAACTAACTTTCAATCTATTTTATTAATTTGTTTCTTCCCCAATAAGTCCTGCTCATTTGTTAATTCTCACTGTCTCTTGCTTATCATTTAAAAATCTCTTATTTCATCTTTTGCAATTTTTATTGTTTTATTTGATTGGAACTTTTTTTGTTTTTCTATTTAATTGCATGTCTAATTCACTGATTTTTTTAGATGAAAGTGTTTAGAAATATAAAGATTATTGAAGACTGATGAAATTATTGTTTCTTTGACTTGTTCTTTAACCTATCTATTCTTTAGGATTTAAATTATTTAATCTTCATTTAAGTTTGTATCCTTTCTTTAGATACTATTTATTGATTCTAATTTTTAATGTGCTATGGATAGTAAAGGATGTTTAATATTTCTAATTTTCTGTATTTTTTAGGGTTTAAATTCCTAGAAAATTTCCCTTTTTTTGTGAAGGTGCTACACACACCTGTAAAATATCTTGTTTCTATTTCCATTCAGCAATCATAGTTTCTAACTTTCCTGAAATTCTTTTTATAGCTATAATTCATTGCTTATTTAACTTTTTGTTAGATTTTTTTATTTGTCTGAAAGGGCATATGAAGGTCCCCAACTATTATGTGTTGTTTTCCATTTTTCTCTGTCATTCAGTTAATTTTTCATTTAAATATTTAAATGATATGCCATTTGGCATGTACATGGAAGGTACTGAAATGATTTCATTGTATATGGTAGCTTTATACATAATGTGGTTTCCCTCTTTATTTTTTGAGTTATGCCTGTTTTTATCTTTGCTTTATTTGACATTATTATTGCTTCCCTTCCTTTTTTGAGTTCACCCGAAGCATAAGTTCTGATCTAGCTCCTTGTTTTAATTCTGTGTAAAACTTTTTATTAAAACTATGTTTTGGATAAACTGCATTATTGATTCTGCTTTCTAATCCACTGTAGTATGTATTTTATGAGTTAGTTCATTCCATTCTCACTCAGAATTATTTTTTATTTTTAACTTTCACACCAAAAAAGAACATTTCCTTACATGTAGTGAAATACAAAAGAGAATTCTCTATGAACCATTTTGTTGGCAGAAACTGTGTTAGCAAAGATAATGATATGGTAATCATAAGGAAGAGTTTTAAGATATGATTATCAAATTCACTAGTGTATGACCCTTCAAGTAAGATGAGCTATGGATCCTTGTCCTTCTAGACTAGGTAGATAGAGTGCTGGGCCTGGAGTTAGGAAGACGTGAGTTCAAATAGAATTTTAGATACTTACTAGTTGTGTGACCTCAGGCAAGTTGCTTAACCTTTCTCTGCCTCAGTTTAGTTAAATGTAAAATGGAATAATAATAGCACCTTACCTTGAAGGGTTGTTGTGAGGATCAATAGATAACATTTGTAAAAAAGTACTTAGTAAAGTGCCTGGCATGTAATAGGCACTAGAGTGATGTTTATTCCTTTCCCTTACCCTCCTTCCTACTACTCACAGTATTTGTCTTATACCTAGTGATATGGAACTACACGTTTATCCCATGGTGACTAGGCTATGATATTGTAGGGATGTATGGATATTCAGGGGAGCCTAGCATTCTGGTATGAGAGCTAACCAAATCCTTTTCACATCTGTTCATCCACCTTTGGTGTCCACCTTCACCCAGCTCTCACTTGTGGCTTCAAGAAGCTGTAGAATGTACAACAGACCTCAATAAACCATTTTGGCAGATGGGCTAAACCAGTGATGGTAACTGACGGGCCTTAATCCTGTCAGTGAGGGAGGGGGATGTCTGCGCCAAGAATGTGAAGACTTCCCCTGGCAGCGTATGCTGATGAGAACAGCTTGTTCTGATGACCATGAAGGCAGCTAAACTAGGTGCTGTGGAGAGCTTAGAACTTGGTCAGGCCAAGGTCATCCACTGTATCCTGGGCCATTGCCAGTTGCCTTGACTTTTGTCCTGCCACTGGACTTTGATGACACAGGAAGAGAGAGTGAGGCTGACAATTTTGTGCAACTCTGCTTCACTTAATTCCAAACCATGTGCAAGTCAAGACTTACCCATGATGTCATTGGTCCTCTTTGAAAAGGAAGGATGAAAGGCAAACAACATTGTAGGGATTACACATAATCCTTTTGTCAACCTGACCTTAGTCTTGGCTTACTCAAGGGAGTTCTGTATCTGTGATAGTTCCACTATTTCTTTCTCAGCTGCCAATGTCCACAATGAGGAATATGTGTGTGTGTGTGTGTGTGTGTGTGTGTGTGTGGCATATATGTAATTATATATATATATATTTAATATTGCTGTATTGTTTCAGTCCTGTCTGATTCTTTGTGCATTTGGGTTTTCTTGACAAAGATACTGGAGTGGTTTGTCATTTCCTTCTCTAGTTCATTTTATATACGTGAAACTAAGACAAACAGGGTTAAGTGACTTGCCCAGGATCACACAGATAGTGTCTGAGGCCACATTTGAACTCAGGAAGATAAGTCTTCCTGACTTTAGGCCTGACGCTATCCATTGCATCATCTAGCTGTACTGTATGTGATAGGTATGTATATTGTATACACACATATACACATATGTAGGTAAATATATGTATATGTAATATATACACATATGTATTATATATAAGAGGGGACAAGGTGAGAATCATCTGCTTTTAGATCTCAGTTGAATACATGGAAACTAATGAAATTACTAATGAAATGAGAAAGTATAAAGAGAAAATAGGAGAAGTCCCAAGATGAAGCCCTATGCTACATTTTCTCTACATTTTCTCTCCCCCTGCCCCCTGAATTGGTGGGTATGACATGAATGATGAACCAGTAAAGGAAACTAAGAAAAGGTGTTCAGATAGTAGGAGAACCAAGAGAGGAGGGTCACAAAATCCAGAGAGAACATCTCAGAACAGAAGTTGTGACCAAGAATGTTAGATGCTACTTAGAAGTAAAGGATCAGGACTGAGAAAAGGAAAGGAAGGATCTATCACAGAGAGCTTTTCAAGGAGTTTGAGAAAGAAAAGAGAACTGTAAGACAATAGCTAGCAGTAATTGTGGACTTTAGTGAGCATTTTTTAAGGATGGAGGAGACTTGAGCATGTCTGTAGGCAGCAGGGAAGGACCTAGTAGACTGGGAGAGATTGAAGGTAAGAGAGAGCAGGGGGGCAGTGATAGTGAGACAGTTTGCTAGAGAAGACAGAAGGGGATAGGATCCAGAACACATATAGATGGGTTGGTTTTGGCAAGAAGGGTTAATTTTTCATCAGAGACTGGAAAAAAATGAAATAGTATTGGTTGTGAAATGAGGAGGAGGGAAGAAGAAGGAGCTTTCATCCAGTGGCCTTAATTTTCTTAAGGAATGAGGCAAGGGCTTTAGATGAAAAGGTAGTGGGAAGGGATGTAATAGGTGGGTTGGAAAGTTTGGAATAGCTATTTTCAGGAATAGTTGAGTTTAGATAGCACAGATTTGTAATGAATCTAATTTATTACAGTTTTATCACTTCCTCCCAGTCCATTCAGCAGCACATGAATAAAGGAGTGGATGGTATCCAGGACTACGGTATCACTGTATTTATAATTTTGCAGCATTGTGCTAATATTTAATGTTTAATGTTTATTAGAGTTTAGGATTAGGTATAATTTCATATGAAATGATAGTACAGTGTATATTCAGCTTAGAAATAATTGGCTATGTAGACATAACTTTCTAAAGGAGATGCGTTTAATTCATCAAATGTTTAGTAAGTAACACATGCAGAACAACCTGCTAGGTGCTGAAGGAGATAAAATGATAAACAAAATGATGTTTTTGCCTTCATTTAGCCTACATTTGGGTATGGGAGTTAGGGTGGATATGACACATATACAAACAGAAATATGATATATATATATATGTGCTATTAAAGATAAATGTGTAAGATAAGATAGATTGTAAACAAATGTTCTGTGAGATCTGAGGAAGGAAAGATCCTTTGTGACTAAAGGTTGCAGGGAAAGCTTTGTAGAAAAGGTGATATTTGAATTTGGTCAGTAAGGATAAGTACCATTTCAACAAGGAAATGGAGGGTTGCATAAGAAAAAATGGAGATAAAGTCAGGAAAACCTGGGATGTTTACAAGGTATGGTAAGTATTCTAATTTGGCTGGGGTACAGACTGTGGTGGAGAGTACAGAGATAGAAGAATGGATGAGGAAGGTGAAGGGCAAAGGTATCAGTGGTGAAGAGTTTTGAATATGAAGCAAAAATGTTTAGACTTTATTTGGAAGATAATGGGAATCCTGTAAAAGTTTTTGATCAGAGCGACAAATGGCATGATTATGTCTATGTCTTTTTTCATATAACATATAAAATTCTAATTTTGTATAGTATTGAAAAAAGTTCTATTTCTTATCATTAAAAAAATTACACCAGTAGCTTCTCTTTTCCAACCCTTGTCCTGCAATAATATGCATAGAAATACTTTTCTCCTCTCTTTGCCAATTTTATGCCTCTTTTTTTTAGTAAGCAGCATGTTTACATTCCTCTGGTGGGGAAGGGGAGGGTGTGTGTGCTTGTCCTTCTCCCAGTTAAGCATCTGGATATTTTTCTTCTGTATACTGGAACTCTTCTACATGTTTCTGGTTCAGCTTAGGTAATAGGCCCAGGGTGAGAATTTTCAATTATTTCTGCTGGAATTTTCCCGAGTTGCCAACAATGGCTTTGTTTGTTGAGTAGTCCTTCTGTAAACTGACTTTGATAGACAGGCCTGAGAGCTCAGCCTCTCATAGTTTTCCATCTGGAGATTCAATAACCTTCATATGAACTTTGCTTCAAGAATCTCTTGTGACTCTAATTCAGCTTGCTTTTTCAAAGTTTTTAAAATAAAGCTTAAAACAATTTTATTTATTTTTTATGTAGAAATATGAGGTTTTGCATTTTATGACAAAACTTTCAAAATACTGCTACCTTACTGTCAAGGATTCAATGTACATATTAAAGATGGATATAGATGCATGAAATAAACAACTATCTAGTTGCAAGTGAAAGTGTTCCAATGAGTTCAAATAACTTTCCATTAAAATAATTATTTAATTTTAGTTTTCAACATTCACTTTTATGATTTTGAGTTCTAAATTTTTTCTGTCTCCCTCCCTTCCCTCACTCCCCAAGACTGCACACAATCTGATATTGACTATACACGTACAATCATATTAAATATATTTCCATATTAGTCATGTGAAAGATAACTTTCCTTTCTTAATTTTTTAACTTCTCCATACATCTTCACTTTGAAGAAGACAACTGAAGCCATTTATCAAAAATTCATGTTTTTATTTTGTTTTAGACTATGTGTTTTTGTGTTTTGACCTGTATGAAATCACAAGATACTTAAAAACAAAACATTTTGTTCCTAAAACCTTTTCAAGGCAATATTTTATCCAGACACATTCAGATTAGAATTAGGACTTGACTCCAATGACGATTTTATAAAATTGCTCCATCCTGAGTGCACACTGACACAACACAGTTTTGGCAGAATGGTTAACTTCATATTAAAGAGCTACATTTACAGTTTTCCGTGGGAGCTTAATTCCTCCTCCCCAAGGCTGGACAAAATAAAGGACAAGACATTCCAAATGGCTGATTGGAAATAATAAAAAGGACCAATTACATGTTTAATATGTACTATGAATCCCACTCTGTACTAAGTGCTGAGGTTACAAAGAAAGGCAAAAACCCTGCTCTTGCCTACATGGAGCTCACATTCTAATGAGGAAGTAAGTAGAAACACATGAAGACAACATAAGTGACTATATACCTCTGTGTGACATTGGAAAGGGCCTACTGTAGAAGGTAGGATCTGAGCTGAGTCTTGGAGAAAACCAGGGAAAGTCAGAAGTAGAAGTAAAGAAAGGGAACGTTCCAGGTCTGGGAGACTCCCAGTGCAGGAGTGCACATTTGGAAGAGGGAATGTTATATGAGAGGACTCCCAATGTGGCCAGTGTAGTGGGATCATAGAATTCATGGAGAGAGCTTGGATGTGAGAATATTGGAAGGGGGTGGTTGTGATGGGCTTTGAATGCCAAGCAGAAGACTTTATGTTTGATCCTAAAGGGAGGCACTGGACCTTGTGGGGTTGGGGTGGGAGGAGATGAGGGTGGGAAGTGGCATGGGCAATTTTTCTTTAGGGAAATCACTTTTGCAGTAGAGGATAGATTGGAGTGAAGAGGAGCTGGAGGCAGAGAGACCACTTACTAGAAAGCTATTGTTATCATTTAGGCAAGAAATGATAAAAGCCTGTGCTGGGTGCTGGCTGTATTAGAGGAGAGACTTCTAAGGAGAAGTTATGAAGGTGAAAGTTTTGACAAGAGAATAGATATGGGGGGGGAGTGAAAAAGAGAAGAGGCTTGAAGATGACATTGAAGTTGTGAGACCAGATGACTCAGAGGATGGTGGTGCTGCTAAGCTTTCCACCAAGATGCTATACAGTGGATTTTTTTTTCCTAAAGCTACTTATGTACTTTCACAGACATTTCACTAGGGTCACAGGCATTAAGATACCATGGAGGTGGGGGGGAAGAGGTAGAGAAATAACACTTATGAAGTACCTCCTGTGTTCCAAGCACCTTGCTAAGTTCTGGGGATACAAAGATAGGCAAAAGACAATCCCTGCTCCCAAGGAGCTAACATTGGTGCTCAATAAGTGCTTTTTGATTGGTTTGTACAAATATAGCTCTATTAAATGAGATAATGCATAAAAGAAAAAGGTTTTGTAAATCTTAAAATAGTAGTATTATTGTATATAATTCATATATACCACTATATGACTGGGAAGTATTTTATTCAACATATTTTTTGTTTTCTTTCTTTGTTACTGTCCAAGGAACTAATTATTTACCTGAAGCAGGGATGCTATGGTGGGTCGCACAAGTTATCTGCCACACTTAATGTGATATCAAGGAAGAGACTTTAAAATCACTTTTCCAAAAGGAGAGGGAAACAAATGTCTCTCCTGAATAAATATTTCTGTTGACTTTTCAAAGAAAGTGATTGATAAACTCCTCAGCACTATTCAGCTGTTTCAAGGTTACTTGGCTTGTATGGGGCCTACTGGCATAATTGTTAAAGCTTTGTTCAAGTAAATAAATGAAAAATTATAAGCAGGGGTATCTCTGTGATGGAGAGAAATGTGCATTCTGGGGACTGAAGTTCTGTGGGTCAGAATGGAACTTCTTGGCTTAGAAGGGTATGGTAAGGGAGAGAGACAGGTGGGCATGGACTTGGAACTGAGAAGTAGCACATCATTGTAAGCATTTTGGGTCATTTTTTTTTCATTATTGATCTGGTGAATAGGCAGAGGGATTGGTGGTTACTCCAGCACTGGCTGCTGTTGTCACAATTGGTGGACTGAGGGCTGCCACTGAGATTTAAGATGAGACGTTATAGCTGCTTGATTCTGCTGAGGTGGACAATGGTGACACATGCCCACCTCTTGCTTTTTGTCCCTCTAAAAAGAAAGGATGAGGTCCTGTTGATTTTTTTCTATTTTTAAAGTTGTGCTTCCATTTTACGTTCCTATTAATGCCTGTGTTGGTTTGAGGTCGGATAAAGACTTGATCTAGCTCTTCCAGGTTATATACTTCATTATGAATATAGAGCCAAAGAAACAGAGGTGGAACCTTCTAAGTTGCTATCCTGGATAGGAGCTTGAGCCAAATAAGGGCAAATCTTACTGATGTTGATTTTTAATAATTTTATAAACTCCTCTAAGTCTCATAGCAGCTGTGGATTCGTGATTCTCCCTGGACACAAATGAATTAAAACAGTGGAATTAGAGAAACAGCAGGGAGGGGCTTCAGACTAGCTCACTTTCCCTATTTTCCTGTTAGCTCAATGTGTTCCCCAAGCTGGAATGGATACAGTGGATGAAGGGGAAGTCAGAGCCACCCACGGCTGGCTGAAAGGAAAAACTGGGAAAGGACAGCTCTATTCACTCAACAAAGATTATGGGGGCCATATAGAGGGAATCTTTACATTTCTGCTGCCAGTGTTCCTCCTAAAAAATGAAATAAGTAAGCAAAAATAAACCTGACCAAGCTATGGTTTCCATAGCTTTGTGCTTCAGCGTCTGTCATCCGTGCAACAGAAAAATTCTGGAACGGATGGGAAAAACTACACTTTATGTACTATTTGGTTGGAACCTTAAAGTGATTGAGAATGGAAACAAATACCCCACTCAGCCTTATGAAGGCTCAAGTCAGAGGACGTGAGAAAAATGGGGCATTAAAGAGCAGGGTGAATTCAGGTAAGCACTAGGGTCATTATATTTCAGTCCTCATTTTTGCCATTCAGCATTATTAAGGACATCATCACAGTGAGAAGCCACATAATTAGGATGAGATAAGCTGACTAATTTTAAATAATGTGTTAGGCATTTTAGGGCAGGGTCACAGAGCCATAGATCTAGAGTAGGGGTTCTTAATATGGGGTCCATAGATCCCCCCAGGGGATCTGAGAGTAGATTCCAGGGGATCTTTGAATTTAGCTAGGAAAAAAATTACATCTTTATTTTCACTGACCTTTGGTTTCCTTTGTAATCTTATATATTTTCTTTGAATGTATTTAAGATCATTATTCTGAGAATGGGTCCACAGGCTTCATCAGACTTCTAGATGGGTCTGTGACACAAAAATAATTTAAAACCTTTGATCTAGAATTGGAGAGGATCTTAAAGGCCATCTAGTTCAACTCCTCCTAGGACTTGGAGGCAGGGAACATCTGGGCTCAAATCACATGTGCTTCTTCTGAGGAAATCTCTTAAAGTCTTTAGACTCAGAATCCTCTGGGCCTCGATTCTCTTATTTTAAAAATGGAGGTAACGCTGCCTCTGTTTACATCACAGGCTTGTTGTGAGGAACATACTTAGTAAACTTAAAATCTCCATGTAATTGTGAGCTGCTATTAATATATCCAGGGCAACTTTGGAAAAAAATGCCCGCTTTCAGAGAATTATCTAAAAAAAGTTTGTGTTCATCTTCAGTAGTGATTCTTTTGTCATACTTCAAAAGAAAAGAAAAACCCAGGCAATGAATGATAAGTCAGAAACCTTGATCTTTTAGATATATAAGGGGGAAGGGAACAAACATTTATGATGTGATGGGCCCTGTGCTAAGCACTTTGTAGACATTATGTCATGTGATCCTCATGTCAATCCCAGGGGACATGTGTTATTATCATACCTTTTTACAATTGGGGAAAACTGATACAGAGAGAAGTTCAGTGATTTGCCCAGGTCATAAGCAACTAAGTCTTTAAAGCTGAATTTGAATTCAAGTCTTCCTGATTCTGGGCCCACAGAGGTGAAACCTCTCCATGTTATGAAGAACAATTCCATCTACCAAATGTGCTTCAGTTTAAGAAAAGCATGTGATCTTGGGGACGGGGCAATGATAGTGATACTACTACTTATAATTAGACCAGACCAACTCTGAGCATAGAAAGTATGGGATATTTGAGCAGGAAGGGACCTTAAATGAGTCAGTCACTCAGTAAACAGTTATTAAGTGTCTGCTCCATACCAGGCACTGTGTGAATTGTTGGGGACAAAAGGCAAAAGACAGTCTCTGTCCTCAAGGAGTTCATAATCTAACAGGGGAAGACAACACATACAAAGAAACTGAAAAGTGAGAGAGGAAAGGATACTCCTTGGAGGATCATAATAAGGCTCCATAGGTGGTTGGGAAGAGATGAGGTGGCTGCCCTTGTGTCATCCTTAAATAGAATATATGGGAAGAGGTCTCCGATTCTCACTCTCCACCCTTTCTAATCAGAGGGAGGAAGGGGCACCAGGTTCAGAGAGAGCCTGGAAGGCTAGTGTGATCTTGCAGGAAGATGAGTTTCTAGAGACAGTGATGAAGTCCAGAAGATCAGCTAGGTGAAAAATGGTGCTTAAAAGTCATCCATCTATCCCTGTCTATACATATTAATTTAACTGACAGATGGGAAGGCAATAAACCTTTATTAAACACCATGTCCCAGGTGCTATGTTGGGCACTGGGATACATTTAAAACTGTAACCTCTGTCCCAAAGCCCATTGATATGGAACGCTCTCCTTTTTGGTAGGAATGAAGGTCCTGCCCTGCATGAGAGGTGGGGTGGAGCCGGTAAGGGAGGTCCGGCTTTGGGGGACTCTTCAAGCCCAAGTCTTCCTTCTGGACTGTCCATGTGCGAATCTTCTTTATAGCTTTTGGTCAGCTTCCAGCTTTGAGAAAGAAGATGGATGAGGTCAACCCCACTTCAGGTTGAAGACTCTAGGTGGGCAGGAGAGGAGCTGGCAGGCCCTATTATTTTCTCATTCTCAGCTTTCTACTCTAGAAACTTTGAAGAGTTTCACCGTGGTTGAGTTCTAGGACCTTCTTGGTTCAATTGAATAGTTATTGAGTCATTTCAGTAAGCCTACTCTCAATGATCCCATTTAGGATTTTCTTAGTAAAGATACTGGAGTGGTTTGCTATTTTCTTCTCCAGCTTATTTTACAGATGAGGAAACTGAGGCAAGAAGGATTAAATAATTTAACCAGGGTAACGGAGCTAGTGTCTGAGGTCAAATTTGAACTCATGTCCTCCTAACTTCAGGGCTCTATCTACTGAGATACTCTGTATTAAATGTATTAATAATAATTAATATGAGATTAATTATCTTGCTACTACTGGGAAACCTCCTTCACCCTGAATTGTCTGGTATACATTGTACTAGCTGACATTTATTTTTCTTGTATTTGAGTGTCAAATTTTCTTTTCAGTTCTGGTTTTTTCAGCAAGAATACTTG
>CM053599.1:175837518-175847861 GCA_028646575.1 Pseudocheirus occidentalis | reverse complement strand
CTGGGTAGATGATTCTTGGTTTTAATTCTAGCTCCCTTGATCTCTGGAATATCATATTCTAGGCCCTTTGATCCCTTAATGTAGAAACTGCCAGATCCTGGGTTATCCTAATTGTGTTTCCACAGTATTCAAATTGATTCTTCTTTGCAGCTTGTAATATTTTCTCTTTGATCTGGGGACTCCAGAACCTGGCTATTACATTCCTAGTAGTTTTCTTTTGGGGATCTTTTTTAGGAGGTGATTGGTGAATTCTTTCAAGTTCTATTTTGCCCTCTGGTTTTACAATATCAGGGCAATTTTCCTTGAGAATTTCTTGAAGTATGCTTTCTAAGTTCTTTTTTTGATCATGGCTTTCAGGTAGTCCAGTAATTTTAAAATTGTTTCTCATGTATCTATTTTCCAGGTCAGTGGTTTTTTTCAAGGAGATACTTCACATTGCCTTCTATTTTTTCATTTGTTTGGATTTGTTTAATAGTATCTTGATTTTTTATAAAGTCATTTGCTTCCATTTGCTCCACTTTAATTCTGAAGAAATGATTCTCTTCAGAAAACTTTTGAGATTCTTTTTCCATCTGGCAAATTCAGTGTTTTAAGATGTTTGTCTCCTCATTGTTTTTTTGGGCCTCTTTTGCCATTTGAATTAATCTATTTTTTTAAGGTGTTATTTTCTTCAGTCAGGTTGTTGACTCTCTTTTTGTGATTTTCTTGCATCATTCTCATTGCTCTTCCCAATTTTTCTTCCACTTCTCTTATTTGGTTTTCAATATCCTTCTTAAGTTGCTCTATGGATTGTAGACAGTCTTCATGTTTCTTGGAAGCTTTTGGTATGGGTGTTCTATGTTGTCTTTCTCCCATTCCATGCTTTGATACTTTTTATGCCCCCAAAAAGGAATCTAAAGTTGGATTGCTGTTCTTACTTTGCTTCCTTTGCCTGCTCATGTTGCCAGTCAATTACTTGACTTTTTAGCTCTGTGGAACTCTGCTTCCAGAGGGTAAAGCTCTGTCCCAGATCGCTGAGGTTTTTGCAGCTGCTGGAGGTATTAGGAGGCTGCTTTGGCTCACTGAAAACGCACCCCAGGACCAACACCCAAGACCATGATCCTGATCCAGGCAGCTTAAGGCAAGAACACGTAGCCTCTGAATGATCTCTTGACCTCCCTGCACTCTGTAGGTCGGGAGCTCTGAAGCAGTCACGTGGAAGCGGCTGTAGGGCCACTGCTTTTGCTACTTCCTTACCCTGGAGGCAGTTCTGGCCAGACCCTCTCCCCCAAATTTAGCCAAGTTCTGCTAACCTTTTCCTTTGTTCTTGTTTCTTATGGCTTGATAATTCTGGAAACTGCCACAGCTGCTGCTGATCCATTCTCCTGTAGGCTCCAGCTGTGGCTCATCTTGGCTGCCCCAGGGCCAAGCCGTAGTTTTAGGCAAGGCTGGTTTCTGCTCCCAGAGTGCTGCAATGAGCCCTTCCTGCCAAGCTGCCTTCAGCGAGATATGTTTTTCTGTAATTTTGTGAGTTCTAGAACCCTAAAAATTGTTTAGAGTCATATTTTATGGGTATTTGAGGTGATTATGTGGGAGCTGTGGAGTGTTACTGCTCCTACACCACTACCTTGGCTCTGCCCCCTACCTGACATTTTTATCTAATGTCTGTCCAGTTATAGTGGTAAAAGTGATTCATTTTTAAAATGTGACATTAAGTCAAGTTGGTAGCAAAAGAAAAAAAAACCCTTTATCATTTGATTTATTATACAATATTTTTACTATATATACAATATATTTATTTATTATACTATATGTTATTTCATTTATTTTTAAAAATATAGTAAATTGACTGTTCTGGAGCCAATTCTGCACATATGTTAAAACTTGTATAGGTAGAAAGAACACTGGACTTGAAGTCAGAAGACTAGGGTTTGAGTCCTGGCTCTCTCAGTAATCAGTTAGGTAGCCTTGGGCAAATCACTTTATCTGTCTAGGCCTCAGTTTCCTCACCTGTAAAAGCTACATTCATATTTAGGTTATCCACCTCATAGAGCTATGGGAACAAAATGGGATAATTTATGCTAAATGCTTTATAACTATACATGCTTTTTTTCTATTCATACATGTGGTTATTCTGTATAGTGGTGTAGATCACAATGTGTAAACACAAAGCACTGTGCAAATTGAAATAACATTTTTTTCCTACTATTTTTCAGGCCCAAATTGCAGAAGCAAGTTGTTACTTATAAGACTTTGAAACATTTTAAAATCTTTTTGACACATAATGCTAATTTATCTTGTCTTTTGTTGTACCTATGCTAAATAGGTTGAATTAAAACCAGGCTAGAGAATGCCTTATGTTCATTCAGAGCCACAAGCTTACCTCATTTCCAAGGATTACACCCTTTTAAATAAAGCATGAAGCATTGATTTTGAGCAATATCTTCTTTGTCTCACTTTGCCTTGATGAAAGTCACTTTCCAATACTGCTGTTGAGGCATAATAACCATATCCCATGATCCCATTCCAAGTTCTTCTGTAATGTCACTAGGTTGCTAGGGAGTGGGGCTCTGGCTCTTACTCCCCCAATCAGTGGTTTTGGCTCTTTAGCTTAGATCTCTCTTTATTGAATTAAGTAGCCCTATGATATTTATTTCACCTATACCATGTTTTTGTTGAACCTGATAATATTAGGCAAAGAATCTTTGTCACACAAGACACCAGGTCTAAGTCTAAGGATACCTCATTTAAAACACTATTGGTAGGATAAAAAGATCTGAATTGGAAGGCATTTTAGAAGCTAACTAGTTTCATCCTCTTAGTTAGTTTATAGCTACAGAAACTGAGACCTATATAAATGCAATGACTTTCTCAAAGTCACCTAGATAAGTAACAGAGCTAGAATTTAAATATAACTTTTTACTGAAAATCCCTCTCAGACTGAAGGGAGCATGGAACCCCATTTTCTACCATTCCAAAGCTTATTTTTCTGCCTGAGGATGTTTTCATGCATATATGGTTTGTGACATATTAAGAACTTTTAGCATCCCTAGTTTCCTTTAAGCTTAGCTCAATACCACTCAATCTCCCCAACTGCTGGCCAACTCCAAAATGACTTTGCATTTATTTACCATATTTTTTGGATATATTTATAAGTATACATGCTATCTCTGTCAGTAGAAGGCAAACTCCATGAGGACAGATACTTTTTCATTTATGTTTTTGTTTACTCGGGGCCTAGTCCACTGTTGGGCACTACATAGGTATTAATCAATTGATTTACTGAATGTAATTTTGAGGAATTAGAATAGCTGATTTTTTTTCTCCTAAAGGATTTTTTGTTAAATGATTATGTAAGTGGGAACTTATCTTTTGCCTGGTTACCCCACCTATCTTTTTTTAATCCCCATTGATAAGGCAGTAGCATAGGTCTCTGTGTTATGAAATCCTTTACTCAACAGGAGCAAATTTCTCTAAGGAATATTTATAAGCAGGGATTCTGGAGTTAGTGAGTAGAGCAAAGAACTTTTTGATCACAAACTAGGCTAGCTAATAACAAAAGTTAGAAACTTTCTAAACTAAACAGGAATATCTCTGGTGAGCACCTTTCCAATGGCAAGTGAATCCTAGTTGAGAAACTATAAAGAAAAACAAATTATTCAAGAGTGAACAGAATGTTATGTAGGAAATCACCTAGATTGGAAATTTTTCTTTTCCTTTAACATGCTATTGAGATAACAAAGGTAACTTTAAGAGATATGCTTAATACCAATCAATATAATGCAGATCCATAATTTTAGCTGAGTTCTCTGTTTTTACTCTGTATTTGTGAACATAAAGCCAAGGTATCTGTGGCAGATATGATGAATGAATGATTGTGTGCATGAATGAATGGATGAAGGCATCAAAAATGATCTTTGCTTCTGGGAAAAGGTCTCATTTTGCCTCTGCTTTGTACAACTTGTGTGTTTGTGTTCTTAATATATGACAGCCTGAAAGTTCATTTATAATTTTGGTCTACAGGGAGATGTCTGTATTCCTCAGCAGCCCAGTGATACAAATTTAAATTTCCTGTTCAGGAAAGGTCACTAATGTTCTGCTCACTGGGACAGTCTCAGCACAGCAAGTAATCATTCTGATTAAGGCTCCCATGGAGACCTCGTGTTTTGTCTGATTGGAAGACTAAATATGTCCTTAATAACCTAGATAAGATGACATCACTTGGGACACCATAAACTGTTTCAAAGAGAGGTCCCTGAAATACAAAGTTAATCTTAAGTCAAAAAACAAACGACAAGGTTGCATTTAGCCGTACCTATTTTTAGGCCTGTGGTATAAGGCCACCCAGTTTCCTACAGCTCCCATTGTTCTATAAAAATAAAGCCCCATTTAACTGAGGAGGGCTGTCAAGTGATCTTGTGATATATTAGCTTTATTGTTCAGTTTGTAAGACAAGGAGAGTAACAGTGTTGTGTCACTACTGTGTTGGATGATTTTCCCTTTGGGGAACTGAATCCTGCTGTGTATTTCCATTTAAGAACTAAGTAATGGGTTGATAGTTATATTAGTATAATGCATAAACCCATATAAAAAGCTAAAATATTACGCATGCTGTTTAAATTGATGGCCGTATGTATGATTTACTGCATAAAGGCAAATGATATCTAGTAAGATACTGTTGCCATTCCCTGACTTTCCTAAAATTTTTTAAGGTAGAGAATTCCACAGATAAACTTTAAGAACTTGCCATTCCCTTCTCAAACCTTGCTTCCTTCCGTCAGCACTAACAGTCTGGAAGTTTTCTCTCCAAGGTAACCCATTTGCACTGTCTCTTTGTTGTTCAGTCAGTCTCCTTACTGATTTATCTGCACCACTTGACACTGGTGACTTTCCAAATGCTCTCTCTTCCCTGGGTTTTCTTGAACACTATTCACTTTATTTTTGTTTTGTTCTCTTCCTGCCTAAATGAATGACCCTTCTCAGATTCCTTTGTGGGATCATGATTCATGTGCTACTTATCATTAGGTTGTACCTTAAAGGCTCTATCCTGGGCTACTTTTTCTCCCTACATTCTTTCCTGTGGGTTCAATACTCATCTTTATGTAGAAGATCCTCAAATCCATATACTCAAGTCCTCATCTCTTTTCCAAACTCCAGTCCTGCCTCTCTGGCCTGCCTTCTGTATATCTTTGCCTGTATGTACCACAAGCATTTCAAACTCAGCAATTCATTTTCTCTCTTCCTTAACCTTCCCCTCTTCCTAATGCCCCTACTTTTGTTGAAGGTACCAAAGTCAAGTCACCTGCCTTCACCACCTCAGATGCATTCTTGACTCTTCCCGCTCCCTTATCCCCCTATATCCAGATCATTGCAAAGACTTGTCAGTTTTATTTCTATAGCTTTTATATATCTTGGATCCTGTAGACACTATCCTAGTGTGGGTCTTTATTACCTCTTGCCCGGACTACAGCAGTACCTTTTCCAGCATCCAGCTCCTCTCCCCTCCAATCCATCCCCTATATAGCTACTAAATTGATATCGCTAAACACAAGTCAGACCTTGTCATTCCCCTGTTCAGGAAACTTTGGTGGCTCTCTATTGCCTCTAGGATAAAAATGCAAATTTCTTTGATTGGCATTTGAAGCTTTTTGCCACCTAGATCTAACCTATCTTTCTAGCCTTATTCTATAGTCCTCCTTAGCGTACTTGGCAGTCCAGTCTCCACACATGTCCTCCCATCTCTGAGTCTTTACACAAGCTGTCTTCATGCCTGCAAGGAGCTCTCTCCTCACCTCCGCTTCTTAGAACTGCCTTCTCTCCTCAGCTGATGTGAGACCTTCTACATAAAACATTTTCTGATTCTCCCCCAGGTGTTAGTATTTCTCCCCCCAAGGAAATTACTTTGTACATATTTTGTATATACTTATATATGTGCATGTTTACTTCCCCCCAAAACTAGGCTCCCTGAGGGTAAGGAGTATTTTGTGCTTGTCTCTGTGTCCCCCAGCATGTGACACAGTTCCTGGAAGATCATAGGCAATTGATAAAGGATTATTGAATGAATACATGGATGAATGAATGTGTGCATCAGTTAAACTGAGCAGATAACAATTAGGTTCCAAGGGCCATGAGCCTTTTTCTTAAATTCACAATAAAGGTTGTCATCTTAATTAGAGCAAAGAAAAATTACTCATAGAGTCAAAATATAAGTTGTAATATCAGAATGTGGCTTGCTTTGCAATACTCACAGGTGGTTTTCCTCAGTTCTTCACCCCTTTTTACTTCATATGAACTACAATATTTATTAACCAGTCTTTATTTTTTTTCTTAGCACCAGGAGGAGTAATAGAAAAAAAAAAGAACAATCTGATGGACTCTTTTTTAAATTCCAACCTTACTTCTATATATTAAAAAGTTCCTGCTTTTTTCCCCTGCACAGTTTTGTGAGTGATCAATCACCCAAGGGAGATCTGGTGAATGTGACTGCATTTAGAAAGGAACTTACACAGTCATTGTTTCATGCTCCATATCCTGTCTCTGAGAGAGGATGTAGAAACCGTTACAATCCAACAAATTCTGGCACTTGGTCTTTAATCTCACTTCATTGGGGACTCATTCAGTTGTTCCATAAAGACATCCAATTATAGTACGGGGCTGATGGTCAGTGACAAAAATGCCCCAGGAAAGTGTTTTCTTCCTTAGAAGGTATCTTTCCGGAATATGATTTTTCTGTCTGGGACTTAGCATCTTCTAGAAAATTATAATAAATTGTGCATGAAGGTGAAGCACTGAGGGTGATGTGGCCCTTATTAAATTGAATTTAGTGGATGGTTAATTCTAATGATGCTGGAACTATTGTTCATTCTAAATTAGACAGATTGGTGCCTTGCCAGAATTTGATGCACTTGGTTTAGAATTATGTGACTTTTAGCTGTTGGAGTAAGGCCTCTTGGATGGCCAAATGTATAAGAGTTTGGGTACTTATCAGTGACCTCAATTTCTCCTAATGCATGTATCAGCATATATTTGTATACATGCCTCTGTATGCTTGTATGTGTGTATTCACACATGTGCAGTGGCATGGGCAT
This sequence comes from Pseudocheirus occidentalis, assembly GCA_028646575.1. Lineage (NCBI taxonomy): Eukaryota > Metazoa > Chordata > Mammalia > Diprotodontia > Pseudocheiridae > Pseudocheirus > Pseudocheirus occidentalis. The sequence continues at coordinate 175,840,794 of CM053599.1, read as the reverse complement.
ATGATTTTGTGTATAAACATATCATACACATGTATATAGGGTATATTTATGTGCATATGCACCCATGTATGTCTATACATGTGTACACAAATATATTTACATATCTTAGTCAATTTCTTAAATGTTTTATATTGTTGTGTGTTTGGAACTTTATGTCAAAGGAATTAGGGAACCTGACGATCAGGTAAGGTTATTTTGTGTTTTTAGACATTGAAATCGCCCATCTGAAATTGAATTTATGTGTAAAACAAAAATCACGTTAATTATGTAAATATTATAACATTTTTAAAGGGTTAAAACTCTCAAAGCTAATTTTATTACTGTTGCAACCCCCCTCCAAATAAACAATTCATGAATTCACAAATGTTTGCACATTTAAAAATACACATATATGTATATAATACTCATGATCATGTATATAATACTCATTTGGAAGAAGTTTGGCTTCCATTGTCAGTGAGTGAATAAAAACATAAATAAGATGTAAATAAAACCAAAAAACATATTGATAATACTGACACTTACCTTGTAGAATTAAATGTTCACTGCAGTGATCCTAGCAATTATGATAAGGCTGGTAAATCTTGGCAAGATTGAGGGTTACTCCCACCCAGAAAAAAAAAGAACTAGCAAAAAACCACCTTTGCTAAATATGGCTATTTATCTTAAGTATGAAAATACTCAGATTTTATTCCAAAATTCATAGTGTTCATTTTTGAGGCATTGATCTTCTGCAACTATTTTACCTTGAAAGCTTAATAGCTTTTCTTTACCTCACTGGCAGAACTAAACTAAAAAATAAAAACCAATTTATCTGCCTCATGGCTGCAGGTATTTTGCATTGTGATTTTGCTTTGCTGATATTAAGGACTCTGCTGTGTGGGTGACAGATCATGTAATGTAGTATGTGCCTCAATTGTAAGTCAGACTGCAGGGGGGCAGAGTTACTCAAGGACAATAGGAATCTGGAAGAATAGATTATTTTTCTAAGGACGCTCCAGATGGCATTTTACTTATTTAGATTTGAAACTAAGATACAATAAAAATGCACTGCCCAAGTTTTAGAAACCCAGATTCTTATCGGACACGGACATAAATAAACCCAACAATAATATTTTCGATTTCTGTCTTCAATGATTTGCAAGAAATACGCTCTCTGTCATGGCTTTATAATCTACATAAATTGGTTATTCTAGAAGATTCAAGTATCCTTTAATCAGGAAGGGCAAGAAAACCACAATTCAAAGCAGTCAACAATGTCAAAAGGAAATTTATAGCCAAGTATGTAGGGAGATTAGAATTGGAGATATTCATGAAGTGTCGGAAATTATTGTCTAGCATTTTTAAAATATCACCTTTTGAGACCCATCAGTGGCCATCTTAGAATCCATCTTAGAATCTACTTCGTGAATGACTATCTTCTTTTAGTTCAGAGATTGAACTGAATTTAAATGTATAGACAAGAACCTCTCATATCAAACCTACTCTCTGGTCAGGCACCATGGAATAGTAGATAAACATTAATGCTTCAAGGTATCAAATAGCATTCGATTGATCTAAAGGAGTAAAGACAGTTTTCACGCATTTTTAAAGCCATCATTAATTAGGCCCTCTTCCAGTCTGGCTCCCCCAAACTAATCACATTTTTTTCCAGGAGATGTAGATTCTAGGAAAAGGGAGAAGAGGGCTGGAGAGAAAGAAAATGATGTTTGAAATTGAATATCAGTTAAATTGTTGTGTCTTCTGAAAGGTGGAAGCCATTTTTTTCCACTCATATTTTGCAGGCTGTATTTGACAATTGAGAAGCTACTGTGCCTTTTTTTGCACAAGGCATTATATAAAGTAATGCCTGTAATATTTCTCTGCACACTAGAAGCAAAAGGCAAATGGGACACGGGTACAAAGAAGACAAAAGTATAATTATGAAGGGCACTATCAGATGCCGCTCATCTCATTTCTTTGAATTAAAAGTACTATGCCATTCATATGCTCCAACTATTTCATTTTATTGGAGGAGAAACAATTCAACATGAGGTTTGTCCAGAAAATTGTCTCTAAGTTGCCTTACTCATTACTGTGATTGCTTTTTATGAGTCAAAGATTATGTGTCACATATTTGCTGAAAGGAAAAGCAAAGGCTCTATGAGCACGAATGTGAAGGAGAACACTAAAAAATAGCATGTGGGGTGCATTTTGCCCTGTGGACTTGTTCATTCTAGATCTTCTATACAATCAGCCATTTGCCTCAAAAAAGATGCTTCCATCATCAGAGATCAGAAGCATTTTGGGGACCTTGTCTATCATTCTTTGGGAATTGGTGATGTTTCTTTTCTCCCGTTTTGGGACAGAGAAAAGGCCTGACAATAGGACACCAAAATTGGGTTTATTCCCTAAAGACCTTAATCCAGTGGTCTGAAGGAATGAGACAAGGAATGAAAGGAATATCCTTAATTTTGACTTAACTTTTTGTGAAACCATTACTTTTTTGCATATACGTGCAAATAATATCATATAATTGAAAGGACCAGAGGCTCAGTCAGAAGATAACATTCTAGTGCTGGGTCTGCTGTTATCTCTTCTTGCTGTGTGTTCTTGAACAAATCTCTTTTGCCTCAGACCTCCAGTTTCCTCATGTCTAAAATGAAGGATTTTGAATAGATGATCTCTGAGGTCCCTTCTAACTCTGATTTTCTTGTTTACATCATTCCACGAGATTTTGAGTTACACATTTTCTCCCCATCTTTCCCCTACCCAACACCTCAAAACAGCCATCCCACTGTATAATCCCTCCCCCAATCTGCTCTCTCCTATGTTCTCCCCCTCACCCCTCTGACTTTCCGGTAGGGCAGGATGGATCTCCCTACCACAGTGCCTGTATATCTTACTTTCCAGTTGGATGTAGATAATAATAATAATGATAATAATAATAATAATGCACACATATATTTTTAACATTTGATTATAGAACATTAAATTCTAGATTCTTTCCCTTCCTCCCTCATCACCCACCCCCACTGGAAGGACAAGCAATTAAATACAGGCTGTACATGTATAATTGTGCAGAACATCTCCACAGTGAGCATATTGTGAGAGACTGATTATATGTCCCTCCATTCTATCTCACCCCCTTTGTTCTATTCTCTACCCTGTCCCTTTACAGAAGTGTGTACTTCCAGCAACCCTTCCCCCCACCCCCGCCTGTCCTCTCCTCCATCATCACCCCTCTCATCCACATCTCCCCTACTCTCCTGTGTGGCAAGAGACCCAGTTTAGAGT
>CM053599.1:175816227-175837018 GCA_028646575.1 Pseudocheirus occidentalis | reverse complement strand
TATCTAGATCATGCATCCATTTAGACTTGACTTTGGTGTATGGTGTTAGATAATGGTCTGTGCCCAGTTTCTGCCATACTATATTCCAGTTTTCCCAGCAGTTTTTGTCAAATAGTGAATTCTTAACCCAGAAACTGGAAATCAATTATTTCTTAATAGGAAAGAGTATACTTATTATTTATTGATAAAGGTATTTCCTCTCCTGTCCCTCCCCCCCATCTGTTTTCTGTTTTGTGAACAACCAGATCCCCAGACTTTTAGAGCAAACATCCCTCTCATACTCCCAAGGACTTTCCATTCAAACGGGCAAGACAACAGGGATGTATCTGAATATATACAGAATGAATATGAAGGGGGAGGGCACTTGGGAGACCAGAAAAGTCTTCGTGTAGAAGGTGACTCTTGCTTCATATAGAGGGAAGAGAGGAATGCTCTGAAATAGAGGTAAGGAAGGGATATATTCTCTTCATGGTGAATGGCTAGTGCAAAGGCATGCTATGTTGTTGGAGTGCTGTGTATGAGGAACTGAGTGAAGACCAGTCTGGTTGGATTGCATTCAGGGTGCTGGAGGGAAGTCCTGTCCTGCGCAGCTCTGGAGATAGGTTACATCTAGGTTAGGAAGGGCTTTAAAAGCTAATCAGATGAGGTTATTGAGTAGGGAGAGTGGCAGAGTCAGTTCTCTGTTTTACAAAAAAAAAATATCACCAGCAGCAGTGTGGCGATGGATTGGAGTGCAGAGAGATTGAAGGGGAGATGATGATTTGGAGGTCGGTGAGAACCTGATGAGGGCCTGCTAGGCCAAGGTTCTAGCTGGGTGAGTAGAAAGAAGAGGTTAGATTTGAGGGATATTTTGCTAATAATAGCCACTGATATATACACATGACAAATGCATAGTCCTTGTTGGAAGAGGAACTCTAAGGTGACATTTTGCTCAAATGTTTTTTAATAGTTAACAAATAATAAGGGCAGTAGAATCTTGTATTTTATGTTATTTTGTAGCTGATTGTGTGGGATAAAGGTGTGGACTCATAAAATAATATTTGCAGGAATCTGCGCTTTCCTTACCGATATCTTCATTAAAGATGGCTTTCAGGTAGACAGTTCTGTCCATTGATCACTGTTCTTTAGTTTTGACAAGCTAATTTTTGCTTTCAATCACACATTTTTTGGATACCATCCTTTACCGTGGAGCTCTTCTTTAGCATTCTCTACTTGGTAATTGTTAAAGCTTACTCACAAACATGGGGCGCTGCTGTTTTTCCTTATAGTGGCACTCATTTCTAATTCTTCAGAATCTTTAGTGTTCTCTAACTTGTAGCTGTATACCAGCACCAGAGATTCACTAGTATTAAAAAGACGGGCATTCATCAAGGAGAAGTTTGGAGCCATTAAAGGAACTTTGAATTTCCCAAAGATGATCCAGCCCAGTTTTCTCTTTAATTCTTATCTTTGATCTGGGACTGAACTTATTGTCCACTTGCAGTGTCTGTGCAGAAGATATTAAAAGGATTCTAATGACGTGATTGGCACTTTGATTCTGAGTGGAAGCCAAAGCTGTTGGCACTTGCCCACCATACTGCGCCAGAGTAAGAACAATGGCCCGAAGCCTCCTCCAAGAGAAGCCATTGCAGGGAGAGCAAGTGCAAGATGTCCCGCTTCATGCTTCATTTCTCAGATCCATTGTGTACCCTCTATTCTTTCCTTTGGAGAGAGCTCAGCCAAGTCAGCGCCAGCTGGGTATTTCCATTTGAATGTCCTTAGGTGTACTTGACTCAAAACAGTAGCATCATCTTTGACATTTTCCTCTCTTCTCTCAATCGAGTTACTACGTCCTATAGATTTTTTTTTTCTGTTTCGTACCTCTAGTACCTTATTGATTTATGCCTTGATGACTAGTAGCTTCTTAACGGGTTCCCTGTTTGTATTGTCTTTTCCTCTAATCCAGATTGCCCATTGCTGCCAGGTTTATTTTTTTCAAACTTTAAAACACCTTCATCAGGTCTCCTTTCCATAAAACCTTTAGCGGTTCCCCATGATAATAAAGTCTTAAAATTCCTTAACCCGCCGTTCAAGGCTTTTCATATTCATGTCTCTGCTTAGTTTTTTCATATAGTTTTCTTTTACTCTTCTCCATGAAACCTGCATTTCAGTCAAAGTGACTCATTTCCCCACTGACATTCCTTGTGTTTTTCTACTTCTGTACTTTTTGCATTGCATTTGTCCCAAGTGCTCCCCCCACTTAACACCTGGTTGACTTCTATCCATCCTTAAAGATCCAGCTTAAAATCTGCTCCTCCCTAATGCTTTTGTCCCTGAACAGTCACATCATCCTGAAATGATCCCTTTCTCCTCTGAACTCCCAAACACTCATGGTTTATACCATTCAATTTGCAGTTAATTGTATACTGCCTTGTGACATCTATTGTTGCTGTGAACTGTTATTTAAGTTTTCTATTTTTATGTAGCTTCTCATGTATTTGTTTTGTTTCCTCAACTAGATTTTTATTTCCTTGAAAGCACAAACTATTTTATACTTCATCATCTTGCATACCATCTCACACAGTAGCCATTATTCAAAAACACTTATTTTAAAATTTTATTTTGATTCTCAGTTCCATTTGGGACTTTAAAAAATGGATATTGAAATATGCAAGTCTATCAATAACATGGTGAAATAATTCAACTTCAGATTTGTTTATGGGTACAAAAAATATCTAGTTGAGTTAAAATTTGCTTTTATTCAATGTCTGAGTCCCAATTCTTAAAACGTTATTTGAGGAAATTTAAAAAGTTAAAGCTAGATTTCATTTGAAGAGAATGTATTTTTATCAGTTGGACTCAGAATCACTGTCACATAAGAACTGTCATTCAATGCCCTGTAAGTTGTGTCTCCGAACTTGCCTTCTTTGCTGGTGAATTCTTGTTCTGCCTAATAATACTAACTAACTGGGGTGGATTAGCCTGCACAGAATGCCTTTCTAGTCAAACTTATACTTGAATAGGGCTAGCCTCTATATAATTTCTGACAAAACATTCAGCCTTAACTTAAAGACTTCTTGGGGAGGTGGGAAGACAGGTGAGTAGGGGGCCACAACTTTCCTAGCAAGCTGTTTTGTATTAAGCATTAATTATTACGAAGATTCCCTTTATGAAAGCAGAATACCTCTTTCTGCAGCTTCTACACATTGTTGCTCTGGTGCCAAGTGTGATAAACTTAAGGCGTCTTCCATGCGATGCTTTTGGATCCTTGAAGGTACCTGTCATGTGCCCTGTAAGGCTTCTCTTCTGTTAAATAATCTTCATTCCTCATCCAGTCCTGACATGGCACGTTCTCTTAGTCCCCTTGGACTCTGTCTTAGTTGCCATTTTCTGGAACATGGTACCCAGTTGAACTCAGCACTGCATATGTTTTGTGTCTGGGGCAGATAGCGTAGGACAATGACCTTTCCCATGGTGGATATGCTACTATTAATGTTGACTAACTGCATCTGCTCTTTTTTTTTTTTTTTTTTGGTCTCTCACGTTGACTTATATTACACTTGTTCACTAAAATTTCCAGATCTTTTTCATAGGAAGTGCTGTCTAGGTATGCCTCCCCTGTCTTGTACTTGTAAGGCTAATATTTTTACTGTAAGTGTTAGACTTCATGTTTTCCTCTTTTAAATTTCAGTTTATTTGTTTTACAGTATTCATAAAATGGTATAAAACCCGTCTCTTTAGGAATATGTTGTAGATGAAGTATTCTTGGACCCCTGTTGTCTCTTTTCCTCCTACCTTTGTGTTATCTGCAGTTTTGATAAGCATGCCATTTATGGTTTCATCCAGGTCATTGATAAAAATAGTAAATAAATAGCACAGGGCCAACTACAGATTTCTGGGACGCTCCACTAGAGAAACCTTTGGATTAACATTCGTTCTGATCCTCTAACCAGTTCTGAATCTACCTAATTGGCCATGTAGCCCATACCTTACTTGTATTAATAAAATATTTTGTATAAGATTTCAGAAAAACATTTTAGATTGTCTACAGCATTCTTCTGAGCTATCTGTAGTAAACCTGTGAAAATAGGGAATTTAGGTGGTCTGGATTGATTTGTTGTTGATAAAATTATATTACCGGGGCAGGGCCAACATGGCGACGTAGAAGCAGGATAAAATTATATTACCTCTTAGCAGTCATCATTTCCCTTGAAAATACTCACACACCATCTTAATTGGATTCCTCTTTCTTTTGTCCTGAGGCATCTCCCCCCTTCTCCATGATCTTTCACATTCATGAACTTTTTGAGAACCCTCGGGTGTAGTTTATTCAGGCCTGGTGACTTAACTTATTTGGGACAGCTAGGTGTTGTTTTTTTTTTTTTAACTAGATACTTTCTCAAATTCCTGTTATTAACAATTTTGGTCCTTTCCTTCCAATCAAAATATTCTGTCAATCGCCATTAATGAAATGTGTGCTATGTGCTTGGCACTGTGCTAAGCACTAGGAGTACAAATACAATCCTTGCTCTTGAAGAGTTCAAACTCTAATGGAAGATACATCATGAAAACAATTGTGTATAAACAAGCTATAAAAAGGACAGGTATTTCAAGTTCACCTTTAGACATGTGTTAGCTGTGTGACCCCGGACAAGTCACTTAATCCCATTACCTTAAAAAAAAAGGATAAATTGGAGATAACAGAATAAGCAGGATCTGGAAGGACTTTCTCAAGAAGATAGAATTTTAGTTGAGACACAAGCAGTACTTTTAAATTATAGACTGTATACAGAAATCAACAAAAATATGCACAATAAATAGAGTTTAAATGCATTCAGTTATATGTAGAGATGTTAAGCTACAAAAATGTTGCCAAGTAAAAACTTTTAAGGAATTTATTTAAATGACTAGACAAAGAATTATAGTTAGAATTTTGTTTTCCCATAAATTACTCAGGGTAGTTTAAAATTATACTAATTGGTGACTCTTGTGTCTTTGTACAATGTTTATAAAACATTTTTCCCTTATAGAAAATGCAGAGGTAAAAATAATTTCTTTCCTTGTCTAAATTATCTTAAAATTCTGAATGGGGGGGACCTGAATTTATGATCTTTTAATATATTTGCACTTTAACAAGTAAAATTTCAGTAAAATTCTTCCCTGGCTGAGGACAAGGGAAACATCTTTATCTTGTGTATATTAGTTCTTAAAACTTTGGTGACAGTTAATGGGGTTCAGCAGAACCAGAAATCTTCAAGTTTATATGCATTTGAAAGTAAACTCCAGCATATTATTTTCTTATCCATGCCATATCAGTGGTATGCCATTAAAATGCCATTAGAAACAGGTGAATCCTACTTTAAGAAAGACACAGGTTTACCATCAGTAGTAATGCTAGATCATGATCACTGTCATGTCAGAAGACATGAATTTGAGGCCTAGGGCATATCATACACTGTGTGATCTTGGACAAGTCACTTTACACCTGAGCCTCCCCATTTCTCCCTCTATATAACGAGGACAAAATTTATTATGACAATTTATATTTTAAAATTGAGGAACACCAAATTCATGTGATTCTGTTCAGAATGTGGGGAAATGGTACATTCTAATTAACTGAGATTCTGGGTTGCTGAGAATTGTCTTATGTGACAAACCTGAATTATAAAGTTTTAGAGAATCAGTATATTGTAAAACATGCTAAAACTATTCAGGACATTATTTAAGTCTCTGGTTCAGATGACGGTAGAAGATCTTGCCCTGAACTTCAGCTATTTTTATAAATACTAGTTATAATTGTATCAAGTTATAGCTATAAAAATAGTAGGAGATTGAGTTGAATCTATACTGACCCAATATCTTTTGCTTTTCCTCCTGTAAGTAAAAAAAAAATGTGCAAAAAAGAATAATTTTGGTTATCTATACTTTCTAGTTTGGATTACTGATATGGGAGTTTAGTGTATTTGACATTCATATTTAAGAAAAAGGATTAGTTGGGAAGTTATTGAGAAATACCTGGAAAGTTTATGAAAAAAATTCTTCAGAATATCTGAGAGCGTCAGTTTTTTAAATCAGTTTTTTATTATTAACTTAACAGATATGAACATTTCAATAAATAGGAATGAAAAGGGGTTGTATATGAGACTAAATTTCTTTTATGTACTTTGCTTTTTTAAAGAATATTTTAAGTGTAACTTGGTAGTAAAAAAAACTTCCCTGCTTGGCTGTGTCTCTTTATGATCTTCTTTCTATTTGTTTCAGAAACTGTTTCATTGATCCTATTTTTTCCTTTTGTGGACATCATTATCACTTGTCCACCCTCCCTTTAGTAAATATGTATGGTCAAGCAAAAAACATAGTGCAAATCTCAGGTCTATCACCTCTTTGCGGAGAGATGGGAAGCCTGCTTTATCAAATCAGTTTTTTTCATCAGACCAGTCATGACTGGTCATTGATCAGACAGAGTTCCAAAGACTTTTAGAGTTTTTTTCCTTTACTTTGTTGTGATCATTGTGTAAATTGTTTTCCTGGTTCTACTTATTTCACACAAATATCCTTAGATTTCTCCGAATCTGTCATATTTCTTTCAACATAATATATTTATTTGTATACCATAATTTGTTTAGCAGTTCCCCAAGTCAAGTTTTTTTTTTTTTTACAAATTGCTGCAGTTTAGTATAATGGATAGAGGAATATATTTGGAAGATACCCTAATTTTACAGATGAGAGGCCCATAGAGGTAAAGTGATTTAACAAAGGCTAATAGTAGATCTAGGTGAGCTTAATGCTCCCTAAGGTGTTTTCAGTCCTAAATGCTGAGGATCAGAGAAACTTAAAGCTGTAAATGTTAGTCTTTAATTCCATTTGAAGAATACTCATAAATAGATAATGAAATTATGTTTTTTGAGGTTACCATAGGATTTGGTTTGATATGGGAAAAAAATAGACTTAGGTGATATAGAGTTAGAAAGAAAGGGTGCAGTTGACAGCCGTCCATTATCTTTGGGGGAATTGGATTTGGAGATTCTTTTCTCCCATTTTCTTTGATTCTCTTGATATCGGCTCCTACTCTCTCCTCTTCCCCTCAGTCTTTGAGAGAGAAGTAGCCTTTCTTGCCAAGGCTAATTCCTCTGCAGTGCATTTGATCCCTATTCCTTCTCATCGTTAGCAGATTTCATCTTTGATCATGCTTTTCCTCTTCAATTACCTTGTCCCTATCTACTGGTTCCTTCCCTACTTCCTTCAAACAAGTTCAAGTCTCTCGCTCCTTAAAAGACCTTGCCTTGACCCTGTAATACCTTTAAACCACCATCCTAGCCCTTTGTGCTTTTTCTCAGCCAGACTCCTTGAAAAACTCCTTCACTTACTTCCTTCCCTCTCACTTCTCAACCTTTTGCTTTTGGCTTTTGGCCTTGGTACTCAACTGTAGGTACTTCCCCAAAGTTACTATTGATCTCTTAATTGGCAAACCATGTGATCTCTTCTCAGTGCTAACCCTTCCTTCCCCATTTGTCTGTTGCCTGCCTTCTTCCTGGATATTCTTGCTTTCTGTTTTTGTGGGGTTTTTTGTGGATGATAACAACTCTCTCCTGGTTCTTCTGCTTGTCTGACTGCTCCTTCTCAGCCCCATTTGCTGGCTCATTCATATCCTATTTCAAATGGTGAGTGTTCACTGAGGTTTGTACTGAACCCGCTTCTCTCTCTAGCCTTTCCCTCGATAATCTCATCAGCCATGAGTTTAACTATCATCTCTCTGCAGATGACTCCAGCTCTGTCTGTCTGTCTGTCTCCAGTCCCAGTTTCCCTTCTGAGCTTCAGTACCACTTCACCAGTTGTTTATTAGCCATTTCAAGTTGCATCTCGAACTCAACATGTCGAAACCTGAAACTCATTTTTCTTCCCTTTCAACCTTCCCCTCTTTGAAGCCTCTCTATTTCTGTTGAAAGTACTGGGGTCTCGCTGGAGTCTCAGATTTGTAATCTCCGCACTATCCTGAGCTTCTGTCCCTTATCCCCACGTATCCAGTCAAGTTGCCGAATCTTGCCATTTTTATATTTGCTTCATTTCTCTTCATTTATATTTTCTTTGGATTTCTCTTCATTTGTATTTTTTTTCATTTCCCACATCTGATTTCTTCCTCTCCTCTCAAAAGGCTACCAGTTTGGTTCAGGCCTTCCTCATCTCTTGTGTAGATTATCGTAACAGTCCTCTTGTTGGTCACCGTGCCGCAAGTATCTCATTGTTGCAGTCCATCCTGTAGACTGCTGTTGAAGAAATTTTCCTTAAGCTCAGATCTGACCCTGTGGTTTCCCTGCTCAGCCAATTCCTCTAGGATAAAATATAAGTTCCCCGGTTTAGCTTTTAAATGTCTGCAAAACCTGACCCCAGGCTTTCTGGGCACATTAGATTTTACTCCCCCTCCAGCCCTTTCTGAACCAAGCAAATTGGCCTTCTCTCTGTCTCTCGCACAAGACGCTTCCTTTCTGATTTCTGTGCCTTTCACTGCCGTCCCACATGCCCGGAATCCCCTCCCTTCTTATTTCCCTTTGATGTAGCTCAAGTATCATCTTCTATATGAACTTCAGCTTTTCAAGAACACATTTAATATGTGTAGTGTCTGTCTATTCCTTGCAAATAGGTGCACAATAAATACTTTAACATAATATTAAAACATACAAGTAAAAATAAACCCCTTGATTTTATTTTCATGACTCATTGAAGATATAGAAAAAGGATCTTTGTAGATTTATGTGTGTCTGGTTTGAGAAAGGATTAAGTGTTGTAGAACTAAATTTAAAGATTTAAAGGGGTGATAATTATTTTTATCCATATAAACATAATTAGAAATTATCTGCCTCAGATCCTTTTTGGACATGGATGGGTTCTTCTTGCCAGATAAATAATTAGCTGGAAATGATGGTTGATGTCAATAGCTCGATCTTTATTTAAAACAGATGCATAAAAAGAAAGCTTAATTCTAAATCACTGAAAAACCAGTGATGGTCCTGGAGAACATAGTGAAAACAACATTGCTTTCTCCTCATGACAGAGATAAGAGAAGCACTTTTTGGGCAGAATGTTGTATATGTGGTCAAATGTGGTCATTTCATTTATGTTTGACTATCTTCTTTTGTTTAAAAAAAAAGAGGTTTTAATCTGAAGGAGTGGTGAGGTTTTTACCTCCAGAAATGACTGTGATGTTAAAAACAAGGCATCCATAAAACATAAAAAAAAAATTAGGTCCCTGAGAATTAAAAATTATGTTTTCGAGGAATGCAGTTGGATAACTTCCTGAAATTTTGGTGGCTATATTTTAATTTTCGACAGTTAGGTGTTGCAGTGAATAGAGCACCAGGCCTGGAGTGAGGAAGGCCTGAGTTCAAATTCAGCCCCAGACACTTATAAGCTGTGTGATCCTGGACAAATCATTTTACCTGTTTGCCTCAGTATCATCATCAGAATAATGATAGCACCTCCTCACCACGGGTGTTGTGAGGACCAAATGGATAATAATTATAAAGCATTTAGCATAGTGTCTAATGCATAGCTTTATATAAATGTTAGCTGTTATTAGTAGTAGTAAGTTCTAGATAAATGTTAACTATTAGTATTAGTAATTTACTGGATATTGAATGCTGCATTGAGAACTCTCCTTTCTGTGAATCAGTAAAGGAATATATTCCCTTCTTTGTTGTGCTTCAGAACTAAATCTTTTGGAAGCACTTCAGACCTTATTTTCACTTGACTGATAAGTACTTGAAGGCAGGAATGTGGTAGTAACTTTATAGCTGCTCAGAGATGTTTTATGAAATGAAGGATGAAATCTGTCAGAGGAATATTGACTGTGTTTCTGTCAACTGTTATTTCAGGCTTGCAAAGCCTCCCCAAATGATCCAGCTTAGCTAAAAATTTCATATGCTCTATTTTTCTGTGTCTGTTTTATTTATAGGGGTGTGCAGGCTGGCACTTAAAATGGAAGTAGACATTAATGGAGACTCCAGAACTACCCTATCTACCCTTCCTTTACCTGTGTCAGAGGTGGGTTCCCCTGGAAAAGCTGAAACAGAAAAGCCTCGGTGCTCTAGCACACCCTGCTCACCTATGAGACGGACCGTGTCAGGTTATCAGATCCTTCATATGGATTCTAACTACTTGGTTGGCTTCACAACAGGCGAGGAGCTCTTAAAGTTAGCCCAAAAGTGCTCAGGAGGTGAAGAGAATAAGGGGGAGTCCCTGCCTACCTTGCGTTCCAAACAACTTGAAACAGGACTTGCACGTTCATCTCGCTTATACAAAACCAGAAGTAGGTACTACCAGCCATATGAAATCCCCGCTGTTAATGGAAGGAGGCGAAGACGAATGCCCAGCTCAGGAGATAAGTGCACTAAGGCTTTACCTTATGAACCTTACAAGGCTCTCCATGGCCCTTTACCTCTCTGTCTTCTCAAAGGTAAAAGGGCTCATTCAAAATCACTGGACTACCTCAATCTAGATAAAATGAACATCAAGGAACCTGCTGACACTGAAGTACTGCAGTATCAACTTCAACATCTGACCCTTCGAGGGGACCGTATGTTTGCTAGGAACAACACATGAATTGCTCTTAAGGGAGGCTAAGCCAATTCTGGGTTGGTTTCACTTGGCTGCAGAAATCCACTCTTGTACTGTAGAAATGAATCTCCAGCATCAGAGGAGGTTAATCAGCTAAGTGTTCTTGGAACAACAACTACAACAACAAAATTTGAATAAAATTTTGAATATGGAAGCAAAATTCCAGGTATTTGGGGGGAAAGTTATTCTAGAACAAATGATCTCCAGGAAAATCAGAGTGACTTTAATTGGTAGGTATTACTTCAGATAACTATTTAGGTAGCAAAAACAGACTTCAATAGATAAATATGAAGTCTTTATGATGATTTGACATGCAGCTTGGAGATGGGATCTGCCTAGTTGTTGCTAACTTGGTATGACATACTGGAAATTTATATCAGATAAGTACTCGATTGCTTCTTAATTTCTTTCTGTATTTTACTATGATATATAGATATATATGTATGGTAATGATATGTTTTTGAAATTGAGAACCTGAATATTGCTGTATTGGACCACTTTTTATTTTTAAAAATTCAGTTTAAATGTTTTATAACTGATTTTGCACTGGAAAAAAATAACATTTCAGATGGACAAGAAAATCTTTGTTCACTTGCTTCAATAATGTTATTGAACAATTTTTAAAAATTTCCTCTTGGAAATTTATTGATCTTCCCTACTGTTGTAAAATATTTCTTTAAAGTATATCTTAATAAAATTAAATTTGAGATACAAAATATTTATTTTTACCATTTATGAGGGTAGACTTCTTCAGGAAGTTTACAGTATGAGATTTCATAAGTTGAATAGTTCTTTTTACTTCTAAATTCTGAATTGAAATTCACCTGAAACATCATAAGGTACAGGATTTGATTTGATTTTTTTTGTTTTTGTTTTTGATTGTGGATTATAGTTACAATACTGACTGCATCTGAATCTTCAATGAGTGAAACTTTTAGAAATGAAGTCATGATTTCTATTACTGAATATTTAAATTAATATTGAAGTGATATCTTTCAGCATGGCATTAAATCATTTCAGTTTTAGCTGTGCATAGCACAGAACATTTTTATTGTAAACCTAGCTTCTAAGATTAGTTTGAAGGCATAAAATGCTTCTGCAGTCTTAATGGGTTATTCCTGGATTAGCTAACAATTTATGTCAAATGCACTGGTTCAATTTGTGGCTGAAGAAATAATGTCCAAACATTAATAATGAATACTATTCAAACTGGGCTTGAATATATTTTGAAAATGTATGTAACTTAACCTTTTTGTAAAAGTTCCTATTTCTTTTTTTCCTTTTTTTTTTGCGTGTGGGTGGGGCAGTCTCTTAAAGGTGCAATTTATCACTGAAGTGGCATTTCTGGCAGCATTTAACGTTTTATTTTGGAAAGCCTGTGAATGATTTCAGGTTTAGGGACCTTGTTTATGAAATAGGGACATCTTTTAATTGATGAATCGGTCATTCCTGATGCAATTGCAGCTGTTCTTTAACCAGATTGACCAGCAAGCTCCGGAGTTGAGCATGTGCTATAAAACACTAGGAATGTTTTTTCACTCATTTTTATTATACCTCCACTGTAGTAAGCTACAGTAAAGAGCCTTGGAATAGTTTGCCTACATCCTGCTGATTTGATCAGAGTTGTTTTGCTGGAAATATTTTCAGCTTTTGTACATTTTCAAGTAAATTGCACCTTTTTAAACTTAACTGCATTAAAGAAATAATCTCCAAGATAAACTATATATCTATATAGTCATTAGTTTGACAAGAAATAAAATACTGTCAGATGCCAAAGAGTGGTGGGGTTTTATGTTTAATGATTAAACAACAATTATTTATTGATGATTTACCCTATGGAACTGTATTGTTTCTGGTTATGAAATAAAGGGGTGATGCAAACGTGAATTGTTGTGTTGTATTTTAAATATGAGTCATCACAAATAAACAAGCATACTCTTAGATTATGTCACAAAGAAATTTTCCTTTTTTGATGCCCAATTTTGTTTAAAAAATTAATATTGATGCCTGTTGTAGTTTCAGTATACATTATACCTATTAGAAAACAAAATCTCATGCCTATAAAACCTGTTGGTACCCACACTTAACTTTCTAGTTCCATTTGCCATTACTACAATCTATAATCATATTTTACTAAAAAATACTCACATATATACATATATGTATATAATGTGTATATAAGATGTATTTGTGTGCGTGTAAGTATGTTTATAATGGCATCTACAAAATGCTGTTCCCTAAATTACATTCTTGTCTGATTTCCTCTAAACCTAATATCAGAATTCTCCATGCTTATGTAGGTATTATTCTTGTGATACTTTACAGATATTGTAATGGATTATTATTATTCATTATTACTAATTATAATGAATAATAACAATGGTCCCTCTGTGAAAGACTGAGGCATAGTAGATATAGAGTGTGAGTCTTGCAGTCTGGAGGACCTGGGTTCTACTCTCACTTCTGACACACCCTCAGGCAGGACATTTAACCCCAGGCAACAATCTGAAACTCTTGTTGCTGCTGTGTATTGAGAGGTACGTAGTTTACTTACAAATTCTCTCTACCATTGGTTCTTAAAATATGGTCCCCAAGAACCTTTCAGGAAAGGGATCTTTGAGGTCAAAATTATTTTCATAATAACACTAAGATGTTTTATTTTATAATTTAGTAAATATTGATATGACCTACATAAACAAAGCTCTTTGTGGGAGTGGGGTCCTCATTAATTTTTAAGAGGTCCTAAGAACAAGAAAAGAAATTCCTTTTTGGCCATGGGTTCTGTGGATCTATTTTTAAAAAACAACATTTGTTATTTTTCCCCAATTACATGGAAAAATAATTTTTAAACATTCTTGGTTTTTTTTGAGTTTTTACTTCTAAATTCTGTCCTGCCTTCCCTCCACTCCCTGAGGCAGTAAGCAACTTGATATAGGTTATCCATGTGCAATCATGTAAAAAATTTCCATATCAGTTGTTTTGTACAAGAAGACTAGAAGGAAAGTAAAACAAACAAAAAAATAGTATGCTTCAGTCTGCATTCAGGCAACATCGGTTCTTTCTCTGGACGTGGATAGCATTTTTCATTATGAGTCCTTTGGGATTGTTGTGGATGATTGTATTGCAGAGAATAGCTACGTCATTCACAATTCTTTACTGGACAATATTGCAGTTTCTGGGTACAGTGTTCTCTTGGTCCATTTCACTCCAAGTTTTTCTAAAAGCTTGTCATTTTTTATATCATAATGATAGTCAGTTATAATCACATACCACAACTGGTTCAGCCATTCCCCAATTGATGGGCATGTCTTCAATTTTCAATTCTTAGTTACCATAAAAAGAGCTGCTATAAATATTTTTGTACAAATAGGTTCTTTTCCCTTTTCTTATTTCTTTGGAATGTAGACCTAGCAGTGGCATTGCTTAATCAAAGGGTATGCAGAGTTTTATAGCCTTTGGGTATAGTTCCAAATTGCTCTCCATAATTGTTGGATGGGTTCACAACTCCAGCAGTGGCACATTGGTAGGTACAGTCCTATCATATTACCTCTAGGATTCTGAGAAGAGAAATAATCCACATGCATTTTTTCTGACTCATCAATAGATATCATATGTATAATAGACTAGATATGCTACAAAACTTATAATATGATCATTTTAAAAGGAGTTTTCAAAATGGGGAGAAACGCCATATGACTGAAAATCGTATCTATTTAGATGGCGTATGAGGCTATAATGGGGAAGATATAAAAGATATAGTGTAAATTATTTGGGTTGAAGAAAAGGTAAGGACATATATTGCTTATAGTTCCTGTAGTATAGCTGAGGAGAATAAGTATTAAGTAAAACATTTTTCAAAGAAAACAACTCGATATTGGCAAATGGAAATCAATTATGAATAGTGTTTGAGAAATGTAATACTTAGTCATAAAGAGAATTGGAGGCTGTCAGCACCTAATGGAGCTCTCGTTTTATATCTAATGTACTTTTAATACTTTGCTCGAGAGAAAAGCTAAAGAATTTTTGTTGCAACTAGAAGATTTCAGAAAAATTATCAGAGGAGATTGGGTTTAATTTGGAATCTAGAGTGATAGATCCTAGGATGCTTCCCTATCCTGCATAAATACCAGATATTAAAAGCATGTTAAACCAATAGACAAATGACAAAGCAAAGTATAATTTAATGTTTTCAGAAGTCAGAAAACTGATCTACTGATCTTTTGCCCACCTGACCCATAGATTGAATTCGAAATTTATTTGATAGGGAAACACAGAATAAAACCTGTACAATTGAAAAGGAAGCTAATTAATCAGAAGATTGGCAACATCTATTGTAACTAAAGAGACTAAACAAAATCAAATAAAGAATTTCAGGTCACTAGTGGTTTTATTTTTCTGGAAGAAAGGCCTTTAACACAGTTGCTTTTATGGAAATGTTAGCAGTAAACTTCTTTTTTAAGTTAGAGCTGAGTGATGATAAGAGAGGGTACCTTCAGAGTGCCAATAGGGAAAAAAAAGCAATTGGGACACCAGTCTGAAAACTGATCTACTGATCACTAGTAAAGAAATGTGTGTCAAATTTTAACTAAGACTTTTATGTGGAAACATTTTATGTGGAAACATTCTGACGAAGGCTTTGAGAGCCCATATCTGGCCTTGTGCAGTCAGAAGAGTGAGGCCATCCAGTTCAGTGCTATATTCTACCTACCTGTCAGGGTTGTTGTGGGGATCAAATTTTAGCACAATTTTTGGTACATGGTAAGTGCTAGATAAGCATGCATTATCTCGAACATCCAGACATGTCCAGCCCTTGAAGATCTTCCATTGGGGAACTTGCTGCTTCCTGATATATAGACCACTCAATCTTGGGGCAGCCTGAATTGTTAGAAACTTTCCTAATAAAAAGAAGATACAGAACCTCCCATGTTTGCTATCTGAGTAGGTCTAAGTTGGACTTTTGGTGTTTTAGATCAGTTGACCTGCAAATAATTTAAAATATGACTCAAAAAATTTGTGCCAGGTTTAGCTGTGAAACAGCTTTAAAAGTGACAGTAGTGGGCAGTCATACTTCTCTCTTCTTGTAGTCAAGTGGCAAATAGAGGGTTAATCAGTTAAATTGGTACCATCCTTATCAAAGGTTCTTGAGCATTTACTGTCTGTGGCATTATTTTAAGTATTAAGGGTACAAACGTATTTATGACATTCTCTGCCTTAAAGGAGTGGTAAAAATAATTGAGATAAGGAATATATATTAAAAGATAAGCAATAATATGTGATAGTATATAAGCACTGCTAGATAAGTCAGCATTACAGGACTTAAGGGGAAGATAAGATTGTTATAGGTGAGAGAAATGCAAATTGAGTAATAGGTACTCTGTGTGAAGTCCAAAGACTAACAGGCTTATATTTCCTTGTGGTCACATCCTGCCCAACTTACAGCAGACAGCTAGGTGGTTGTGAGGACAAGCAAGGTGAGATTTTTGTTGTTGTTTTTCCTCCTTGTTGTTGGAGTTCAGTTTCCTAGGCTCAGGCTGAATTGTAAACATGAAGGTTTGATCTCCTTTGAACCCTGATAATTCACAGCTGTGCTGACTCATATAGTGCCTGACTCATTTTGTGCCTGCTGGCTGTGAGCCACTAACAGACCGAGTCTTTGTTATACATTCTGGAAGGTTGGCATTTTACTTCAGAGGTTTGCTCAGGAGAAGGATCTTTTGATTTCCTGGTCGAGACTGAGATGTATATTCAGAGCCCCCTGACTGCTTAGATGTCTGTGCTCCCTTGATCCAGTGATGTGTGTAGTGTATAGTAATATTGCTGTGTTTAGACAGCTGGAGCCCTGTCTGTTGGTCTTTGTGCTAATTTCTCTTTATATTTTCTATAGTTACTTCTTTCTCTGTAATTAAAGTAGGATTGTTAACTCCTTGAAAGCTGCCTTTCCTTTATAAAGGAGATCAAAAGAACCTATGCTAGCAGGCCATCTTGGGGTGCTAAGGTGCTTGCTGTTACATATGGCATAGTCAGCAGGATCTGCATAGTCTTAAGTAAAGTATGGGGTTTAGTGGGACTCAGATAATTATTGTTTCACAGTTGTGGTGGCCATAGTTCTGTGGAGCCCCAGGAGCAGTAGCAGCCTGAGGGGAAATAAGCAATGATGGGAATGGTTTCCCTGGTGCCCAGAGCAGAGCCTCTGGGAGATAACCTCTCCTTCCCCCTCCCTAAGCATTCCTGAGTGGAGAGGTCAGAGGAGCTAGGAATGGGAATAAAAAAAGCCTGTGGGAGGTGGGGATAGCCAGAGCCATAGTGGAGTAACCTCTCTCCCGACTGTGCTGGAGAGGTAAAGGCCCTAAAAGCATATTGTATTCAGAGCCCAGGCAGGAGCTGCTGAGAGCTTGGAGTGGAGCGCTGGAGCAGGAGCAGGAGCAGAGAGCTGCCTGCATGTGGACCTTGAAGTGAGAACAGGAAGTGGAAGGGAGGGGACTGCCTGCTGACGCTGGCGAGGTAAGCCATGGAACAGGAGTTGAGAGCTGCCGGCATGCAGACCCAGGCAGGAGCTGGGTGGTCTGCCCCTGCAAGAGGAAGAACCTGGGAGCTAGGAATTCAGCCCTGGGGCAAGATAAACAACTTTATGGCTAGGAAGGAGCATTGTGTGCTTTCCTGCTGCATATCCCTGGGATGGTTAGGGACCTTATCTGGGGTGAGTGGGTGGGAAGTGTGGTGGACCCCTGAGGGCCTATAATATTGGCTTTGTTACCCAGCCTCTCCTCAGGACTTGGTAGCAGGGGCTAGAGCACTGTTAAGACTGGGCATGTACCTGGGAGTGTCAGGAGGAAGCCTGCAATGGCAGTGTGGGGAGAAGTTCACAGCCCCAAGAGGACTTTTGCTTGGACATTTTGGTTTGGGACTGAGGGAGGAGGACCTTGTTGCTCACTCCCCAAAGATTTTGACCCCCAAAAGAATTTATATACTTTTTGTTTGTTTAAAGCCATGTGGCCACCTTGGTAATTAGTTGTTATGTTGCTATATATTTTCCAAATATGATGTGTTTGTTTTGTGGGAATTATGTTGTACTTATTAGTGCCTATCCAGATACAAGTTGCCCCTAAAGTTCCATCAGCCTTTGTAATGGACATTTTTTCCTTTGTAATGGGGCCTAATGTAAGGTTAATGGAATATGAGATCTTCCCCAACCATTAATAGGCCTATGTGCCCAGCTGTGATACATCCTGAATCAGAGAGTCCATTGGGTAGGAACTTGCTTAAAGAGGAACTTGTTTAGGGGAAGGCTTGCTTGTAGGAAGGCTTTCCTGCCTTTCAGTACTAACCTAATTAGACACTGAGTCAAGTGGGTTGTGATGCCTTCTGTTTCTGAGAAGTGTATTATATACTCTGAGTTGGTATTTTGCTTTGGGTGCTTGCTTATGACAAGGACCATCTGATTTCCTGGTCTAGATTCTGAGCAGACATACATTCAAGACCCCCCCTTCCCCCCTCACCTGCTCAGATGTAAAGGCTTTCTTGATCTAGATCTAGTGGTGTATGTGAAGTGTATAGCAATATTGCTTTGATTCAGGCAAAGCCCTGTCTATTGGTCTTTATGCTAATTTATCTTCTTGTATTTCCTTTGCCATTCAGGGTACTGACCTTTCATCTGAATTAGGGAAGATAATTAAAAGTAAGATTGTTAACCCGTTTTTGAGCAGTCTTGCCTAGAAAAGCAGATCAAAGAACTTGTGCTAACAGCCCATCCTGGGTGTGCTGGGGTGCTTGCTGTTATAGTGGTAAAGTAATAGACTGAGTTGGACTTGGTGTCAAGAAGACAGTTCCAGTCCTTCCTCAGACCCTTTCTGTGAGCTAGTCACTTAATCTCTTCAGCTTAGTTTCCTCATCTGCAAATGGAGATAATAATAACATTTACCTAACAGTAAAAATTCTGTGAAATGTTAAATCATTTCAAAAGTTTTGCACACCTTGTATCAATACATAAATTTAAACATTAAATGACATTGGATTAAACTTTTAAAAACTGGCCTCAACCTGTTTGTACAAAAATATTTATAGCAGCTTTTTGTGGTGGCTAAGAATTGGAAATCAAGAGGATGCCCATCAATTGGGGAATGGCTGAATAAGTTGTAGTATATGATTGTGTTGGAATATTACTCTGCTATAAGAAATGACAAGCCAGATGATTACAGAAAAACTTGGAAAGACTTACATGAACTGATGTAAAGTGAAGTGAGTAGAACCCAAGAACATTGTACACAGTAACAGCAATATGGTATAACTGTGAATGACTTAACAATTATCAGCAATACAATGATCCAAGACAGTTCCAAATGACTTATGAGAAATGTGCATTCCACCTCTAGAAAAACCTGATATTGTCGGAATATATACTGAAACATACTCTTCCTTCCTTCCTTCTTTCTGTGTGGGTGGAATGAGTGAAAACTTCTAGTCTGGGATTGTTAACCTTCCCTCTCCCTCCCCTTCCCTGGCTGCTGTCAATCACTTTTACCTTCCTTTTCTGTTTTCCCACCTTGGTGAGACCCTTCCCACCTCCCTTCTCTTGCAGTCCCAGTTGGGAAGGATTTGGTGAGGTCAGCCTCTCCACCAATGAGAGAGGAAACAGGAAAGAGGGACTGACCAAGTTGAGATTATATATTCTGGTTCTAACCTTTGAAACACGCCCTCTGCCTCATGTTCTGACATGGGATAGATAGCCCTCTTCTCCCCAGGAAGAGAATAAACTACTGTTCTTACCCTAAGGCATCTCTGTGTTTACTTTTCTTACTGAATTAAGGATAAAGGGTATTTTTCAACCCAAGCACTTCCTTCCTTCCTTCCTTCCTCCCTTCCTTCCTCCCTTCCTTCCTCCCTCCTTTCCTCCTTCCCTCCCTCCCTCCCTCCCTCCCTTCCTTCCTTCTTTCCTTCCTTCCTTTCTTCTTTCCAAAATAAACAATGTGGAAATATTTTGCATGATTGCACATGTATAACCATTATCAGATTACTTCCTACCTTGATAAGGAGAGAGGGAAGAAGGGATAGAATTTGGAAATCAGAACTTAAAAAAATGTTTAAAATTAAATTGGGAAAGAAATGCAATATTATTTTTTAACAATGGCCTCAGTGCCTTAGTGTACTTTTTGAATAGTTAAAATATTTTGAAGTCATAAATTTAAATGTGTTAAGTCAAAATATGTTGAATTTTTTTCTGCTCAGTCAGTAGTACATTTTTTATTATAACTTTTAAAATCTCTAGAGTAACCCTTAATCTTATGCTCATGAACCTATACCCAGATAGTATGGCATATTGGTTGGACCCTGGCCTTTGAGGTTCCCTTCAAGTCTGCTTTCTCCAGTCTTGGAAACAGCTAGCTGGGAAACTTAGCAAAAGAATTGAACTTGGAAAGGATTAATACAATACCATTGGTAGAAGGGAGGGCTATCCAATGTTGTTCACACATTATGTTAATCCCTACTTGTTTCTGTGGTGGGACTCACTATGACGTATGTACAGTAAAGAGCTAATGTCATAGGAAAACTACAAGAATTGAGGGTCACGTGGAAAAATCAGAACTTAAAGTGGTGTTTTAATGGGGGAAAAGGTAATTGTAAGGATTTCTTTTTATATACATACATATATGTGTACAGACACATATGTGTGTGTATATGTATATATTATGTGTATATATGTATATGTAGTGTAGATACATAAAACCCCACATATACATGCTTATATATGCATGTATACATTATAACTATATATAATATATATTACAAATATATGTATTATGCATATTAGGGAGAGATTCGCTTTAAATCTGTTTTCTGGTATTTACTGGGAGGTTAGGAAAAGGAATTTTTATAGATGGTGTATGTATTGTACACAAAGTAAACTTGCATTATTTGAAAAAAATTGAGGAATTGTTTTGGAGAAATTTTTTACCTTCTAGAGCAACCTTCCTAATGCCGTGACCCTTTAATACAGTTCCTCATGTTGTAGTGACCCCCAACCATAAAATTATTTTTGTTGCTGCTTCATAACTGTAATTTTGCTACTGTTATGAATCTATCTGATATGCAGGATGTATTTTCATTGTTACAAATTGAACATAACCCTTAGCTTGAGAACCACTATTCTAGAGCTAAAAACTGGATTAACTGCTAAACTTTTTTTACTTTTTCTTATTTATGAGAT
>CM053599.1:175798756-175815727 GCA_028646575.1 Pseudocheirus occidentalis | reverse complement strand
CCCCAATTACCCTGTTCTCCCCCCCAAAAAAGAAGCAAAAAGAAAAAAGAAAAAGGAACAAAAGATCTATGATCTTAAGAGAAATGATGACAAAAAAAGTAGGAATGAAGGGGACCAACTCGACCTCAAATGACATTATAAAGTATTCATCATCAAAACTGTTAGGTACTAATTAGAAAAGAGAAAAGTAGATGAATAGAATAGGGAAGAATCATAAGCAATAAAACTGAATAACCCAGTGTTCAACAAACCTGAAAACTTAGAATAATTTTCTACTTGAATAAGAACTGCTAGAAAAAACAGAAAGCAGTTTATCAGAAACTAGATTCAGTCCAATATTTTACATCATATTCAACAATAAGCTCAAAATATATCAGCCAACTGAATATATAAGGTTACACCACTAAAATATTAGAAGAGAACCAGACTAGGTACCTTTCACAGTTGTGCTTAAGGTGAAAATTCTTCACCAAAAAAGGCACAGTGAATATCAGAAAAAATAAAAATATATTATTTTAATTACATGAAATTTAAAAGTTCTTATAAAGGCAAAGCAACTAACTGGGGAGAAAAAAAACCTTTGTTATCAAGTAAGATCCAATATATAGATGGAAGAGACACAAATACCATAAGATCAAGAGCTATTCTCTATTTCATAAATTGCCAAAGAACAAGTTCTCAAAAAAAATTACAAACCATTAACAATCAAATGAAAGACTGCTCCAAATCACTAATAATAAAAGAAATGCAAACCAAAACAATTCAGACCAAGAATGTAACAAATTAGTAAAGATGACAATGCCCGTGTTTGGATACTTCAGAAAAATTATCACACTAATATAATACTTGGTGAAGCTATGACTTGCCCCAACTCTTATGGAAAGTGATTTGGAATAACACTAAGAAAACAGCAGAAATGTCCATGCCTTTTTTGTTTGTTTGTTTGTTTGTTTTGCTTTTTGGAGGGCAGGTTGGGGTTAAGCGACTTGCCCAAGGTCACACGGCTAGTTTTTCGTGTTAAGTGTCGGAGGCCGGATTTGAACTCAGGTACTCCTGACTCCAGGGCCGGTGCTCTATTCACTGCACCACCTAGCCTCCCCAATGTCCATGCCTTTTAACATAAAGATCCCACTGCTGGGCTCCAAGCCCAAAGTGGTCAAAGAGAGAAAAGAAAGGTCTTCAGCGTATTATCATTTATGGCCGTACTATTTAAGGGGGAAAAGAGCTGAGAATAAGTTAGATGCCCATCAGTTAGGGAATGGATAGATAAATGGTAATATACAACTATAATGTAATCTTACTACGGTATAAGAAATGACCCATATGAAGAATTTAGAGAAACAAGGGAAGATTTAAATGAACTGATGTGGAGTGAAATAACAGGACTAAGAAAACAGTACACATAATGACACCAATAATGTCAACGGGAAGGACAAAAAGAAACTGACTGCCTTGTAAATTAGGATCGAATTTGGTCCTAGAAAAAAGTGATAAAAATGGACTTATTTCTTCTTTTCTTGGCTATATAGCATTGCATATACTCTGAGATACTGTTGGTGTGTGAAGTTGGTTTTGCTCCAATTGATTTTTCTCTTGCTTATTCTTTGCCACATGGATGGGCTCAATTGGGCAGGGGGAAGCAATGTAAAAACAAGTTATAGCAACAAAATGTTCTGAAATAGCTTCTTTGCTCTTAGAATCACTAAAATCAATGTATGAGATAACTCTCTTCAGTAAGAAGCCTGGATGACTACATGTGTTATAATAAAAGTAAACTATTCCCTCGAATTATCCTAATATGTGCTGCACATGTGTTTTATTGTACTTTTGATTAAGAGATCACTTTTTCTTTCACTGTAAAGTAGGCTTCCTTTATTTCTCTTTTATATATCCTTCCCTCTTATGCTCAGAAATGGAACAAACTGAGAAAATTCCTACATTCCTTGGGGCTTGCTTTGAAATTTAAAAATAGTTATACTAGTGTAAATCTAATGCAAACTGGTAGTTATAGACTTATTTTACCAGAAATTACACAATTACCAAGTCTTACTTTGATGCTTCATCATGGTGTGGAGATGACTCTGGGTTCTTGAAGGCTCTGCCAAGACAGTGTAAGCTATGAGAGATGCCAGAAAGGCTATGACCAAGTCTGTTTCCAAGGAACAACTTAGCTAACTAAAGAAAGGTACATCCCCAGTACTCTGGATGCATCATAATGATTTTTTTTTTTTTTGGTCATAGCAATCCATGAAACAAAAAAAAACTTTATATGACCCTTAATCCTGCACGGCCCCCATCCACTTCAGGAACAAAAAAAGGGGCAGAAGGTGCTAAGAATCACACAGTTTTAAGACCGTCAATAAACTTGAATTTAAAGTACCTGCATTTTGAACGTGAGATCTCTGTTCACTAACTAATGGGCACACATACTGGTTGAGGGAGTTAAATTGTGTCAATCTTGTCAACCGATAGCAATTCTCAACATATATGTAAGAAGAAGATAAAAGGAAAATACAATTAAATGGAAAGGTGATCTTGAAGAGGAAAGAAAAGAGCTGCTGGAATGGATTTAATCTTACACCCAAAAGTAACAAAAAAAATTCTATCAGGGAGATACCCAGTCATCACCTATTACAGTAAGAAAAAAAGGTAAGTGCAAAAAAACCCCAGAAACCAAAAAGCAGACCACCATGAAAATAAGTGCAGCTTATGCATCAACATCAGCTGCTAGAGATGAAGTAACAGGGAACTTGATGAGACTCTCCAAACTGAATCGACATACGCTGATACTTGGAGACTGATGCGAAGGTGAGGAAAAAGGAAGAACTGGGAGAAATATACGGAAAAGCATGACTCAAGAAAAAGAAATAAAAGAGGCCAAAGTCCTATAGATGACACAGAAGACTCACACCCATCGTATCAGCATGAATACTTTGCTCAAAAAAATAACTAACAAATGCTGGAAATGGCAAACACCAAACAACACTGAACAAAACAAAGTAGGTTATATTTTAACAGATGGGAAAAGACTCTATCGGTGTTAGAGCTATCCTAGGGGTACTGGTTTCTACAGGGTCAGACAACAGACTTATCAGAACTAACCTAAGAAGTAATGAAACACAAAAGAACAGTAACAATAAAAGATATGATATGTAAAACAACTTAACCCTGAACTATTACAACAAGTAAATGAAATTCAAAAATGGGAAATGGACAACAGAATGAAATGACGTCAACAATGACTATAACAATTCTATCTAGACATTTAGCCAATGTAAATAAATTGCCACAACAAAGATACCAAAAAAGCTCAGAAAGAACATTAGTCAGCAAACATCAGACACGCTTGCCAAAATGAGAGAGATGGCTGCTGATGGCAACACCAGGTTACAGTATGAACTCATTTGTATAGCCTTACAGAAGAAGAAGAATGAACACTTATAAGCAGAATCATTCTGTGAGGCAGAAAGAAGCAAAGAAAAACAAAACTAATTTAAAGAAGTCTTGGCAAGATAGTCAAGTGAGCAGTCACCCAAAGGATGAAGCTGTATGGAGGGTAACAAACTAGAAAAACGAAAAAGATTTGTAAAGATCATAACTGCTTCCTCCATCGAGAACAGTAAAACTACTACACTGGAATCCCAATAGCCCAGGACCCACTATGCTTACAGAGGAAGAAGAAACGGCACAAGTCAAGACAGGAAAAGCAGTGAGATTAAGGGACTGGTACACAAGGCACATGAAGAAGGGAAAGATACCTGAAGAAGGGGAAAAAAATCTTAGACCTTATACAGAGAAAAGATGACCAAAGGAGTATCAAGAACTACCAATGTATAAGCCTACAATCTCATCTATACAAAAATCTTTACATGAATCATTTATATCAGTTGATAGAAGGTATCAATAGTGAACAAGTTGGCTTTCACAATCAGTTTTCAACAATGGACCACATCTTTAACACCTCACAATTAACTAAAAAATAATCATTCAAGATTCCTTGAAAGAGATAATAAAAGTAACTCTTTTCAACAATCTTTGTATCATAAACATCAGATAAGGTTTAAATTTGGGAGAGATGACTTGCAACTATGATGGAGAACAGCTCAGGGCCCAAGCTAAAGAGGAATTCCCTTTTGATAGTGAGGTCTTCAGATGATTCAGTCTGTGGATAACACTGTGCTAATTATATCAAACTGCAGAACAGCCTGGCCTCCTGGAAGACATCTTTAATCCATCAAGGACATCATGCACAAAGGAAAAACCAAGTAGATGAGGAATGTCTATTTCCCCTATTACAACATGCATTTGAATGTACGACCACAAAGAACATATTCCTCAGTATGTATACCTGGAAATACAATAAAATTATGTAACAAGATAATACAAGAGTCAGGACACGGAAAAGGTCCTTTAATTATCCTAGTTTCCCATGGAAGTATGTACATGCAAAAGTTTTATTTTTACATGATTTTAGACAGAAAGTTTGGTATTGAAACAAGGAAAATGTGTCTATTTCTTTAGACACAGTTTTTTGTATGTACAAAAAATGGTTCATTCCAAGGTCTGATCTGATCTGTGTCCATCTCCATGGTTTTGACACAGTCATCAATTCATCAATTCATCAACCTACCATAGCACACCACCAGCCTTGGCCCTGGACTGATACAAAAGATCCTTTGGTAGACCCGCATTCAACGACTGCTAACTTTGATCTCTGACACCAGGAGTCACAGGAGATTCCCTCGTACATATAAGATCAAAGCTTCACCTTCAGACTACTGGCTACTGTGAATTTCAGAGACATGAGAACCTAAGTATTAAGCAGACCAAGAGGGACCAATAATAGGTCCTAAAGCCAGAGACACCTGAAAGTGCTCTAAGTCTCTTAACAGCAATGTTCCTGACCAGTTGAGACCAGGACAATTTTAATGCACCCTAAAATTTCATCCCAGTAAGTATGGCTTTAGATACATAACATTTATTTTTGAGTTTACATGTGGCACCTAGATATTATAGTGGATAATTTATAGTGAGGAAGACCTGAATTCAAATCTTGCTACAGATACTTACTGGCTATCAATCTCAGTTTCTTCATCTGTAAAATGGGGATTATATTAACACCCACCTCACATGAGATAATTATTTAGCTTTCCTGTATGGCCATTAAGGTACTAAAAAACAATCACCTAATTATAGACTATCTGCTGCTAAGAAGATAAGGAAGATTAATAATAAGCTCTACTTGGAGATCTCACCTCAAAGACTTGCCTAAAGCTTTAACCACTATATTTTGAGAGCTATTAAAAATGGGGACACTTCAAAGTACCACCAGGATCTATGGATAGGAAAAAATAAACACATCTCATTAGTCCAAATCAAATAAAGATCAAAATTCAAAACGGTGATAAGACAAAGAAAGAGCTCCTCATCCTTTTTTTCAAACCCTACATTTTGCTGTCATTTCAACGTGTAAGTCTAACAAATCATTCTTGAAGAATTTAGCAAATTAGGCTTATTAGAGCATGGCCCTAACTACCATCACCTCATCTCACCCCCACAAAACAGGGGGGAGAGAGAGAAATATACAAATTAGAAAAAGTGAATTTCATTTTTCAATAGTACTTAAGAAGCAAACTTCATGCCTGATTCCATATTTAAATAAAAAGTCAAAGAGAAGGACCAGTGGGGGTCATTTAAGTTATAAAAAAGTAGAAAATATCACTAAAATTGTATTTTTGATAAATAAAATAATTTTTAAAATTTAAAGTAAGTCCCTCTCCCCACTTCACTTCAGACTTTCTCTATCAGGACCAAGAAACTGCTTTATCCTGGAAGCTCACTCCAGTCCTGGAGTTCACACATTTGAACTACCCTCCACCAGTTATATAATATACAGCACATGTGTGCGTGCGCATGTGCATGTGTGTATGTGTGTGTGTATACAAAATGGCTGTCTGATGAAGTCTTCCAAATAACTGAGAAAAGAAAAGCAAAAGGTAAAGGAAAAATGGAAAGATATATATCCAACTGAATACAGAATTCCAGATAATAGAAGGGAGAGAGAAGGTTTTCTTAAATGAGCAAATCAAATGAGTAAATATGAGCCAACAAAAGGATGAGAAAAACAAGCGATTTCTTCAAAAACACCAAGAGACATCAAAGGAGCTGCCATTTAAGGAAACCATCCCAGGGGCCAAGCCAGTCTCATTTCTCTCCAGACTTGACTCTGGACTTTTTCTAAGATGCCCCTGGCACCAGTTACCTCATCTGGTCACCACTCTTCCCAACATTTCAATTTTCTTTTATGTATCTTCCTTACCCCTTTAGGAGGCAAACACCTCGAGTGCAAAAATCTATCTTTCTGCTTACATGCATATCCCCAGTGCTTAGCACAGGACCTGGCACATAATAAATCCTTTATAAAGGTTTGTTGATGGTTGTTGACAGAGTATACAAATAAATGTTTTCATTCAGATTGTGGCATCGGCACTTAATTGTTCCAGGTATAGCAAATAAAATTGTAGAACCTTATCTGTTGTGCTCAGCACAATCAAGAAGCAATGATCAGCATGTGGTGGAATGTGGACAGCTTAGTACAGTCACAGACACTCATGTTTCCTATGTTTGTCAAACAAACAACAAATCTTTGAAAATACACCCAGCATGAAAACTCTTCCTGCTTCACAACGAGATCTAAAACTCATCAATATCTTTTACACCTGTTGCAAGATGCTTTTGAAGGAATAAGCTCCCTTTTCCCATCATACATGTTCATGAATTTACCCTCAGAAATTTTTTTTAATTGTTTCATGTGCTTGGCTATATTCTTCTGCTTTTGCTCCCAAAAGTAAAAATGTATCTCAAGTAGGCATAAAACAAAAGAGCAATGGCACAGGTGAATACTGACTTATAGTCCTAAATGCCATATTCAAGAAAAACAGAGAACAGGCCATGAAGATGTCATGAAAAGCCCTTTAAAATACAATTATTTTATATGTATAATGGGTGTTAATCATATTTCTTCCCTTCTTGATGGGTTAGAGAGAGGCAGG
Organism: Pseudocheirus occidentalis; assembly: GCA_028646575.1. Classification (NCBI taxonomy): domain Eukaryota; kingdom Metazoa; phylum Chordata; class Mammalia; order Diprotodontia; family Pseudocheiridae; genus Pseudocheirus; species Pseudocheirus occidentalis. The sequence goes on along the minus strand of CM053599.1, from coordinate 175,808,675 downwards.
AGGGAGGGAGAGGAATTCAAAATTCAAAATTTAAATTTAAAACAGTCTATTAAAAGGAAGCACCCAGCCTAGAATCACTTGAATGTTCAGGCCCCAAGGATCTTGGGAGTGAATGATCAGAGTTCTAAGGGATAATCAAACCCAGAGAAAGTGAACTGATTTATTTAAGATCACCTAGCTAGTTAGTGGCAAAAACAGAAATAGAATTCACGTTTGTTTACTCCTAAGTATCTAGGTAGCACAGTGGATAGAGAGTCATGACTGGAGTCAGGAAGATTCATCTTCCCAAGTTCAAATCTGGCCTCAGACACTTACTAGCTGTGCGACCCTGGGCAAGTCATTTAACTCTGTTTACCTCAGTTTCCTCATCTATAAAGTGAGCTGGAGAAGGAAAAGGGCCAACCATTCTGGTATCTTTGCTAAAAAACCCCAAAATGTGATCACAAAGAGTTGGACACAATTGGAAATGACAAAACTGCAACATCACAACGCCCCTTTGCTACCCTGTCCTTAAGACAGCACTTAAAATCTGATCCTTTAAGTGCAGAAATATTTTTTATTTTAAGCACTTACAGAAATGTTTCTAAAAATATCATATACCTCCCTGCCTTCTTAAACAGAACATAATGCACAAGCTAACTTTTACCAACCTGACGTCATCCTTAGAATAAGAATTCCAATACTGTATCAAATAAAATGTTTTCATGGCTAAGATGCATAAAGGTATTATGCTTTCTCAGCTTATCTGTGTATTCTTACTTCTGCTCCCAGCTTGCCTACTTTCTAACAATTGACCAACAAGCACTTAGTAAACACTTATTGTATAACAAGCTGCATCATGCTAGAAGAATAAAGACAAGAAATGAAACAATCCCTACTCTTGAGGACCTTATATCCTAACAGAGGAGGCACAGAAGTACACAGAGAGTAAATACAAGATAATGAGGGAGGGACGGCACTAGCAGCTGGGGGTGTCTAGACTCTTGTACAAGGCTGTGGTCGAGCTCTATCTTACAGAAAGTAAACGCTTCTTTGAGGGAACTGAGGAGATGCCTTCCAAGCACAAAGGTGATGGATGCAAAGGAATGGAGATGAGACGGAGGGACCCATGAGGAACACAGGAGAGAAGGAAAGTCTGGCTACACAGCAGAGTGCAGAATGGGAATGAACAGAAACAAGCTAAAAACCATAGGAAGAAGTTCATGACTGAAGGCATTTGTACAATGAGAAAATCCTGAATTTGGAGACAGAATTTTGATTGCAACTAACTACCTTTGTAGCTTTTAACAAGAATCTCTTTGACAAAGTTTCTCAAACAAGAGGTTGCACTAGATCAGTGGTTCTCAACCTTCCTAATACCATGACCTTTTAATACTCGTATGTGGGCATATCTGCACGTAGGCGTATAGAGGAGCAGTGTCTCGGTTACTAAGACCATTGGAAAAGTGTGTTTTCCAATGGTCTTAGGCGACCCCTGTGAAAGGGGCATTTGACTCCAAAGGGGTTGCAACCCCACAGGTTGAGAACCGCTGTGACTAGATGAATGACCACTAAGTTTCTTCCAATTTTAAATCTATGACCCTATGATCCTATTTGATCTCAGAAGCAACTGTGAGCCACTGGAATTTAATGAATAGGGAGTGACAGTCAGATATGCACCAAAGAAAAAATTATTTGGCAGCAGTAGCACAAAGGATGAATAAGAGTGGTGACAACCTTGTGACGGGGACACCAATGAGGAGGCCGCTGTAATGGCGAGGCACAAAATGATGAGAAGTAGCATGTAAAAGGTGCTATGGAGGCAGAAGCAGCAAGATCTGGGGGGAGGAGTTAAGGATAACACTGACCTATGAACCAGGTAGTATAGAAGAATGGTGACAGAAAGAAATAAGGCAGTTGGGAAGAAGATGGAGTTTGGGGGAAAAGATAAGCTTCATTTTACACTTTTAGAGTTTATGATGTTTCCAGGACATTCCAGGTGAAATGTCCAATACACAGCTGTTCATGTGGTGCCAGGGTTAAGCAGAAAGATGGGGGCTGTTTAAGTAAATATTAGGAAGACATGTGCAGAGAGACCAAACCAGATCACCAAGAGAAAGGGAGTACAGAGAGATTCACACTTGATTGCACACCACCATGGGGGGGAGGCGGAATGGAGAGGGAGAAGGAGAAAATCTAAAACTCAAGGGATTGTGGAACTGAATCTTGTAAACTAAAAGTAAACAAATAAATTCATAAAGAGATTCACAGACTCGGAGATTTAGAACGGGAAAGGACCTTACAAATCATTAAATTTAACCTCTTCATTGAAAAAAATTTTTTAATATATGGAATAAAACAAGCATTTCTATAACAGTATGATTTTTAAAAAAAAAAGATAATTCCACACGAAATTGCAAACTGTTATGTACTTTTGCTATTCCTCTTAAATATATCATAAAATTATCATATAATTTTTTCCTTTTCTCCCTCCCCCACCTTAGAGATGCCTACTATTAGACACAAATAGGTGTGTGTGTGTGTGTGTGTAAAATTATTCTATTTATCAGCTCTTTCTCTAGATGCTGAGAATATCTTTCTTCATATGCCCTTTATAGTCAATTTGGGTATTTATAATATTCAAAATGGCTTAATTCATTCAAAGTTATTCTTAAAACAATATTGCTATTATTGTATATAATATTCTCTTGGTTCTACTTATTTCACTCTTTATTTCATGCAAGTCTTTCCACGTTTTTCTAAGGTCACTGAGCTCATCATTTCTTTTAGCACACTAGTATTCCATCACAATCATACACTACAATTTGTTCAGCCATTCTCCAATTGCTGGGCATCCCTGCAAATTCCAGTTCTCTGCCACCACAAAGAGAGCTGCTGTAAACATTTTAGAACTTATGTTCTTTTCCTTTTTCCTCAATCATCTTTTGAAATGGACCTAGTAGTGATACTGCTGAGTCAAAGGGTATGAAGGAGCTTAATAACTCTTTGGCCATAATTCCAGCATGCTCTCCCAAATAGTTGGATCAGTTCACAATTCCACCAACAATGAATCAGTGTCCCACTTTTTCCACATCCCCTCCAACATTTGTCCCTTTTTCCTTCAATCATTTTGGCCAATCTGCTAAATGTAAAATAATATCTCAAGGTTGTTTTAATTTTCGCTTCTCTAATCAATAATGATTTAGAGCATTTTTTTCATGTTTATAAATTGTTTTGATTTCTTCATCAGAAAACTGCCTGTTCATACCCTTTCATCATTTATCAATTGGGGAATTACTTGTATTCTTATAGATTTGACAAAGTTCTTTATATATTTAAAATATGAGACCTTTTTTCCTGAGAAACTGTTATAAAAATTTCCCCCAATTCTGCTTTCCTTCTGATGTTGTATCTTAATTGCTACCCCTGCCTTTTTTTGCATCAGCTGAAACATAATAAATTCTACTCCAACCCTCCGTTTTAATTCTATATAGTTCTCATTCCTAATTGTGTTTCTTGTAAACAACATATTGTTGGATTCTGATTTTTAATCCATTCTTCTATCCCGTTTTATGGGTGAGTTTATGCTATTCTCATTCAACATCATAATTATTATTTGGTAATTTTCCTCCATCTTCTTTTTACTCACTGTTTTTCCTTCTCAGTCTCTCTTTGCCCTATCCCCATTACCTTATTTTCTCCCCTTACTCTCCTATATAGGTCTTATTTAGCCCACCCTAAAAGTCCCTCCCTTATCTTCTTCCCACTTTCCTATATCTTTAATCTATACACTGTTCTAAAAGTTCCTTCTCTACCTTGTCCCTGTTTTTTTGCCTCCCTACACGTTCAGAAGACTTCTCTATGCCTCCAGATGTACACATTATTTCTTCTTCAACCCAGATAAAATATAGAATGACAATCACCCCATCGCACACACTGAGCCCCAACTTTTCATTCAAACTACCTTAGTTAGTAATGACTAACAGCTTAGTTAGTAATGACTAACAGTTTTAAGAATACTGGTAACATTTTCATATGTGTGCTTGTACACAAAATAAATAAACAGTTTGACCTTAATGAGTGCCTTATAAGTAGTCTTTAATATCTTCCTTATATTTTACAAAAGAGGAAAATTAATCCAAGAGAAGGATTTGCCCAAGTTCCCCACACCGTACCCAAGGCAAGATTTTAACTCGGGTCTTCCGGATCCTAACTCCAGCGCTCTATTGCTATACCACCTTAAAAAGGGGGGTCCCAGGACACAGGCCACGGGAATACCCATATTTAGAGTGTGGGATGTGGATGATGAACAAGCAAAGGAAACTGAAAAGGAGTGGTCAACCAAGCAGGAAAGAGCAGTGTCACAAAGACCCATAGAGAGAGTATCCACAAGGAGAGGGTGGTCAGTGATGTTAACCAGGATCTGCAAAAACTCCACTTAAAGAAGGAGCTCAGCTCAGACGTCTCCTTATTTCCCATCTGGAATTAATTTAGAGACTTCCTGGACTAGTCCCCTGCTGGCTTTTCTGTTTTTTGTGTTGTCTTGCCCTATGAGGTAACAAGGTCCTTATGGGCAAGGACTGTCTTTATTTTTTTCAGAGCATTTGTAACTCCAGTCCTCAGCCTGGTCCCTGACACATGTATGTAACAAATGTTGAATGACTGACAGGATTGAAAAGACTGTCAGATCTGACAGTGAAAAGACTATGGGGGGAGGGGGAATGCTTCAGCTGAGTGATGAGGTAGGAAGCCAAAATGCAAAGGGTTAAAGAGTGAGAGGAGAAGGAAGTGGAGGCAGCAATTGCAGAGAGTTCACATGTTACTCCTCCCTTTACCGCACGCTACCCCGTGTTAGTTATGGCTATTTCTAAAGGCTGATGGGCTAAGAAATCAAACCTGCTGGAATTGCTAATCAAGTAAGAGAAGGTGGTCCCTGAACTAGGGCCTGAGGGGTTATTTCCTTCAGAAACAAATTACGGGCTTTATAGCAACTACTTAAATTATTCAAAAGCCTTTTTTCACTTCTTTATTTACAGGCTTACAGGAGACTTAGGCCCGCAAAAGATCTTTCATTTTATCCAGGTCCAATCCCTTCACTTTATAGAAGATAAAGGCGAAATCCAGTGAGGTCAAATAACCCAGTTAGGTTCAAGGTCATACAAATAATAAACAGCAGAGCCAGGAGAAGAACCCAAGTCCCCTAGATTTCTGCTGAGTCTGGGCATCCCTTATAGGCAGGCAGCACTGCACCTGTTAGTGATCAGTATATGCAAATCAAAGCTCAACATCATAACAAGGTTTTTCCTATCTAGCCATTCTGCCAGGACACCAAAGCCTAGCCAGCCTGGCCATGCTTCCCTCTGCTCTGCTGTCCATCTCTCACCTCCACAAGTAGAGAAGCTTGGTTCTTCCAGAAATCCTGCTCACACACACATCATTATCACTCACACCCCAGGAAAAGAATCCACTGAGCTTTGGGTCTTGGAAGTGGCAAAGTTGCCCTGGCTTCATTGGAGAATAAATTAAATCTAACTTCAATCTCAAAAACATAGTTTTATTCCATCAGTACAACAGGACTGGACAGGGAGGACATCTTGCCAATCCTGCCCGCCTCCCCCTACTCCCCACTTTTCTACTTCTTGCTCAGAAAACAAAAAGATAAAATTTGTCATTCCTACTAAAAAGGGCATGATAACCTACTGCCCTGTGGCTCCACTCTAAACCCGTGTGATTCTAAGCTGTAGGCTTCCAAAACAAGTTCTCTTCCCTCAGTCATTACACACTCCCTCATCCATGACCATACTGCCTCAGCCCTCCCAGGTTACTAACCAATTCAACTCTCAACTTCTATTGTTCCTATTTTTAACCAACACATCTCACACTCCTTCTATCTCCTTGAAATCACAGAAACCTGGTTTCTTAGAGATATAACAATCCGGGCTCTCTCTTCTGAAATAGGTGTACTTTCTCCCCCTTTTATTAAGGGAATTTGTTCTATGAAGTTTGGATTCAGTCAAAGAGCTGCACTTCAGGACCTATAGAGCCACACATGGCCTGGAGACTGAAGGTTCCCCACTCCTGTTAGGGAGTCACACCACCATTTTGATTTAAGGTCACTACAGAAATTAAGCTAAGCCCTGACTGCTACATGCTAATCCATTGATGCTCCAATGATGGACACCCAAAGCACTTCTCACAGTGGCTATTCCAAACCTTCTCTTTTCAACTACCTATATTACCACCTCCTAAAGGAACACGGCTCGTACTTTACTAAAATAAACTGAAACCATATATCCTGAGCTCACTCTCCTCCCCGATTCCATACCTCAAATCACCTCAATTTCATCCCTCAGTCCTTTCTTTCTTTAATTCAACCTCAGAGGATAAAGTGGCCCTTTTCTTCAACAATACCAACCCTTCTAATGGTGCCCTCGTTCCCTTGCCCACTAATCGCCTTTAGCAAACTCCCTTCCGTCAACCACCCTTCCTCTCTCCCCAATTTTCTACCTCCCCTTATCTACTGGTTCCTTTCCTGCTACCTTCAAACATGCCCAGATCTCCTTCACCTTTAAAGAACCTTCACTTGATCCAAGCATTTCATCAATCTTCTATTTTACCTGCCTTTCACAGTCAAACTTCTGGAAAATATCTTCCCTACAATTTGCCTCCACTTTCCTACCTCCCACTCACTTTTCAACCCCTTGCAATATAGCTTCTTGATGTCTCCCAATGTCACCTATGATTTCGTTATTGCTTTAAAAAGGGGGGGGTGCTTTTCTTAGTTTTCATCATCCTATAACATTTAATTCCATTAACCATTAACCAGCCTTTTCCCTTTGGGATTCTCTCTCCTCTCTAGATTTTAATGAAACTGCACTTCCATGGTTCTCTTTTACCCTGTCTGATCCTTCAATGTCTCCTTTGCAAGATCATAACGTCTCTCATCCTTGTATGTCCCTGTTTTGGATTTTACTCTTTCTATATACTCTCTAGGTGATCTTATTCATTCCCTTGCATTTAACTATAATCCCCATGAAGATGACTCCCAAAACTACTTATCTAATCCTTATTTCCTTTCTAAACTCCAGATCCTTATCTCTGACTGCTTGCTAAAAACATCCACCCAGAAATTGTATGGTATCTCAAAATTACCGTCTCCAAAACACGGCTCATCATTCCTACTCCTCCTCCTAACTTCTATCAAGGACAACACCATGCCTCCAGTCACCCAGGTTCAAAACCTAGGAGTCTTCCTTGAATCTTCAATCTCATTCATCCTCTACACCCAATCAGTTTCCAAGCTTTGTCTGTTACATCTCTTCAACAACTCTTGTACGCACACCCTTCTCTGTACTCATACAACAGACACCCTAGTTTGGATTCTCACCATATTTCACCTAAACTATAACGGCTTAATTAGTCTCCCTCCATCCAGTGACTTGCCTGTCCAATCTATTCTACCCACCACGTCCAAAATGATATCCCTAAAGCAAACACTGCCAATTCCACTCTCCTAAGCATTTCAGTACTCCCTATTGCCTTCAAGATAAAATATAAACTCTTCTGTCTGGAATTTGAAGCCCATTACAATAAGGTTCCAAGTTATCTTTCCAGATTAGCTGCACATTGTTTCCTTCACAAATACATTTTCTCCAACCAAACTGTTCTTACTGTTCCCCATACACTACATTCCATCTCTTGCTTATGTGTCTTTGCATGAGCCTCTCCTCAATTCCTAAAATATTTTTTCTCCTCATTTCTGCCTCTTGGAACCCCTGGCTTCCTTCCAGTCACAGCCCAAGTCCTACCTCCTTTAGGAGGCTGCAGGCTGTTATCAACATCCCTGGCTTCTTAGTGCCCCACCTCAAAAATGACTATATTATTTTTGTATATATCTTGCATTTACTTCTCTGTGATCTTGCTGTTTCACCCCCACTACATCAGAATGTACCTTAGCTACTCAGCACAGGAAAGAGACTAACTTTTGTATCTGCATCCCCCAAACCTATCACAGTACCTGGTTCACAGAATGCATTTGATAAATATTTGTTGATGCATGTTGCTGAGTTTCAGATGCCTGACACTAAGAGAAGTCTGACTTTGGGATTGGATGGAAGGAGACATAGGTGTTCCAGTATCATGCCAAGTCACATACCAAGTCACAAACACCCAAATTCAATCAAGCAAGATCCAATAAAGATATTTTCCATTTGAAACTGCTTTCTTATCCTTTTTTCTTAAATGAAATTTTACTCCCTTATCTTCTCAACCCTTTATGAAAAATGATGTTACCTTACATCAGCCTTCTAAAGGAATTCCAAAGCAGCTTTTATATTTTGTTTCTTCTTTATCATTCTGCTGCTAACTAATTGGGCAATGGTTTATTATTAAGCTGCTCTGCTCAAGGATTATGACGATATCTCTAAGTGGTTCTAAGCAATGACCCGCAAAGACTCAGGTCAAGTGGAATGCTGCAATAAACAGTGTGATATACTGTGAAGAAACTGACAATTCTGCAAAAGTCCTCTTTAGTTACATTGGTATAGACAGACTAACAATATGATGGAAAGAGTACAGGAACATAATATGTTTTTAATGTGCTAAGTCATGATGAAAGGGACTTCACAATTCCAATATATATATAAATGACTGAGAATGAGGACCCTTTTCATCATCTATTTACCCTGGGATTCTGTTTAATCTTTTGGCATATCATTAAATAAAAACAGTATTTCACACAAAACTATTTCACAAAACTTTGGCTGGGAGATCAAGGGGTAATATTTTTTTTACTAAAATACCATTTAAATTAATGTCCCTGAAAAAAAAAAGTTAAGCTTAAGAACAGCCATATTATCACTAATTGCTGTACTCTGAAATATGGCCCATAAGACACCATCCATCTTAAAGCAAAAACATTACACATCAAAAAAGAAAAAAAATCAGAGCGAAAAAAATGAAAGCAAACCAATTACAATATTGAATGTTAAAAAAACAGCAATTGCAAGCGTTCAATACATTAAAAACCACAGAGTACTATATGTATGGCACATCTGCAATAATATCTGGTATTTTATTTTTATTTATGATACCTCAGAATATATGGTAGAACTCTATTTTTGTTCAAGCACTTAACAAAATAAAAGGTAAAAATATGGCTCACCAGACTAAATCCCAGCAGACTTCACAGCACAGCTTCTAGTGAGTCCCAAGGGAGCAAAGGCATACTAATTTTCTTGCTATTCTCCAGATCCTAAACATGAAATATAAAAATAAACCTTTAATTTAAACCTCTCCAAAAAAATCTAAGTTACAATAAATTCTAAGTTACAATTTGCAAAGCAATACATAATTTATAAATTCAAAACAAAATAACAAGACCATAACAGATCAACAGAGGGTAAAAATTACAGAGGATCTAGTATTCAATTCATTCAATTCCAATAGTTTTGAGTTTGTTGAACTAAAGGAAAACACAGAAGTTTTAAACTGCTAGTTGTTCTTTTTTCTGCTCTATTAAAAAAAAATCCCTGCAGCGATTCAGAAAAGCTGACTAGTTAGTCTAAATAAAAGGATGAGAGTTCAAATCTGGAGATTAGATGCTGGCTCTAATATCTTGATCCTTCTGTGGATTCATACAATTATCTTTTCTGCGTCTCTGCCCCTTACCGATAAAGTGTAGGTAATTATAATCCCCTATAGGAGGTTATTGTCAGGAATAAACAATGACAGTCAAGCACTTGGGAAATAAGAAGGGAAGTTATAATTTTTAAAAACAATAAGAGCATTGGTTAAATTTACCACCATATTTCCTTCTCTCTCTCTCTCTCTCTCTCTCTCTCTCTCTCTCTGTCTCTGTCTCTCTCTGTCTCTCTCTGTCTCTTTCTCTCTCTCTGTCTCCATATATATCTATAGCTATATCTATCTACATATATATATA
>CM053599.1:175775837-175789246 GCA_028646575.1 Pseudocheirus occidentalis | reverse complement strand
CCCCCCCCCCAAAGGCAGGCAGAGCCTAAGCAAGCAGGTCACGGCCCATCCTGCCTTCCTCCCCGGCCCAGAGTGGGGGTCGGGGTTAAGGGGGTGGGGGACCAGAGGGCAGGGCAGCGGTAACTCCTTCCCAATTACACTCAGATATGGGGAGGGAGGAAGACGAGGAAGAGAGGAAAGCTGGGGAGGGGAGGGGCAGGGCACGATAAGGACAGGGAGACACCCACGCACAAGTCACACTATCTGTCACCCTCACCCTCCCCCAGACTCTACAGGGCAGGGACCAAGTGCAAACCCGGGTGTAGCTGGGAAACGAAGCAGGCGGCAGAGCGGTCCCCCGGAAATACACCCTGCACACCCGGACACACCGGCGTGTGTGCGTGACCGTAAAAAGTGTGGATGCATGCATTTGCACGGCCCAGAGGAGTACACAAACACAAACCCATAGATCTCAAACGATGGAGAGCCCAGGGTTGGTAGGATTCAACAGCACCATTCCACATTCCCAGGGAACACAACCGGTTGTGGATACACACACACACACACACACACACACACACACAGCCCCACCCCAGGGCCGCGGACACACAGTAATCCTCCTCTTACGTAGTGCCCCCTACCCCCACCCCTGCAGGACCAGGTCCCTATACCCCGCGCGCCCTCCCCGGGGCAGGCACAGGCCCCTTGGCCCCACCCCCAGACACTCGCGCGCGCCCTCGCCGGAGCCGGTTCGAAGCCTCCCCGCGGGAGCGGGACCGGGAGCGGCCCGGGATCCCTCCAAGCTGCAGCGAACAGTCCCCGGGAGGCCGGGCCCCAACCGGCCGCCGCCCACGAGCGGGGGGTCTGCGCTCCCCGGAGTGGATGCGTTGGAGTCGCGGGGGCGCGTAGGGCACCCGCACCTAAGCGTACTGCCTTCTCTGCAGTACAAAAGGCAGCTCTAAGCGCCATGGTCCCTGTGCCACCTACCTGGGTCCCGGAGCCCCGGCGCCAGCAGCTCCTCCTGGGCAGGGCAGGGCCAGGCGGGGGGAAGCAGGAAGACTGGAGGCCAGAGATCCGAGCAGCGTGGCCGAGAAGCCCCCAGGAGCCGAGCCAGGCGGCAGCAGTAGCCGCGGCAGCGGCAGCAGTCCCGGGCTTGTCTCCGCCTCCTCCTCTGGCTGCGGAGGCGCTGCCAGTCAGCCTCGCCTGCTCCGCCTCCTCGGGCCCAAAACAGAAGCGGGGTGGGGCCACCTCGAAGGGAAAGAGCGGGAGCCGGGGGAAGGGTGGAGCGGGGAGGAAGGGTGGCACCCCCTGCCTCGTCCCAAACTGCAACTCCAGCTACCGCATCCTCCGGCCCGCGGCCTCAAAGATAAACTGTGTTCAGTGCTCCTACCTATCTCACCTCCCAGTTTTGCTCATTGTCAAGAATTTAAAGTTGGAAGAATCCTAGGGCATCATCTAGTCCCAAACCTTCCTCCTACAGGCACCATGAGGAAACTGAGCTCAGAATGAAATGATTTGCCCAAGGTCACGTCGTCAAGTCGAGAAGCGCTAAGTGCCTAATGTGTACCATGTTTCGTGCTAAATGCTGGCAGTGTGGGAAAAGGTGAAAAATAGACCCTGCTCCCAAGTTGCTCCCTGTCTGATGGGAGAGACAGCATGCAAAAAAAGGTATCTACAAACCATGTACAGACAGGGCAAAGGGGAAATACTAGCATTAAGGAAGCTAGAGAAAGATTTCTTGTAAAATGTGGGATTTTAGCTGAGATGTCAAGAAACCTAGAGAAGCCACGGGGCAGAGATGAGGGGGGAGAGATTTCCAGGAATGGGGGAGGCCGGCTGGGCAGGCCAGGAATAACACCCACATTGGAATGTGAGCTCCTTGAGTACAGGGACCAAGAAACCCAAGGGGGAAGAAAGGAATAACATTCCTTCCTTTTGGTAATGGTGACATGACAGGATGGCAGAAAGTGCCAAGTAGAGTTTTTATATCACCCAGAAACATTAAGCACCATGTACTTTTTCCATTGATCAATTTGTGTAAGAATATGCCCCTTTACAAGAAATCGCTATTTGTCAAAAATGGCTGTGAAAATTGGAAAGCAGTTTGGCAAAAACTAGGTATAAACCAACATCTCACATCAGAAACTGAGGTGATGTCAAAATGGGTCCATGCTTTAGACATAAAGGGTGACATCATAAGCTTGGTGATAGACTGGTCAGGTCTATAAGGGAGAGAAGAATTTATGGCCAAATAAGAAACAGAAAGCACTGTTATTTTTTTATTGTGTCCAACTTTTTATGACCACGTTTGGGGTTTTCTTAGCAAAAATGGTTAGTCATTTCCTTCTCCAGCTCATTTTACAGATGAGGAAACTGAGACAGACAGGTTTATGTGACTTGCTCAGGGTCACAGAACTAGTAAGTGTTTGAGGCCAGATTTAAACTTAGAAACATGAGTCTTCCTGATTCCAAGCCTGGCATTCTATCCACTGTCCACTATCCACCTACCTGCCCTGAGAGCATTGTGGGACATAAAATGGATAATTATGATTACCCTACATTTAAAAGGCTTTGCACAAACAAAACCAATGCAGCCAAGTTAGAAGGAAAGAAAGAAGCTGATGGATTTTACAGCAAGTTTCTCTGATAAAGGCCTCATTTCTCAAATATGTAAAGAACTGAGTCAAATTTATAAGAATAGGAGTCATTCCCCAAATGGTCAAAGGATATAAAGAGTTTTCAAAAGAAGAAATAAAAGCTATAGTAATTTTTAAAATGCCCTAAATCGCTATTGATTAGAAAAATGCAAATAAAAACAACTCTGAGGTATCACCTCACACCTGTCAGATTGGCTAATATTAAATAATAATGTTGTTGTTGTTTGTCCTTCATTCTTGAAGAGGATTGATCTTGATATCAGGAAGGTGATGTCATGACTTGCAAATGAATTGGATTTAAGTGAGGGAGGGTTGTGCAAGGTCACCAAACTCACTTTCTTCTCCAGAGCCATCTAAGTCCAGTGGCAAGATATGACAGTCAGGATGATAGAAGAATAACAATATGATAGGAAAGGAAAATGATATATGTTGGAGGGCATGTGGAAAAATCGGGATACTAGAGGCAGCTAGGTGGCACAGAGGATAGAGCACCAACCCTGAAGTCACAAGGATCTGAGTTCAAATTCAGCCTCAGACACTTAACACTTACTAGCTATGTGACCTTGGGCAAGTCACTTAACCCCAATTGCCCTGCCTTTCCCCCTCCAAAAGAGATGTTTTAAAAACTGGGATACTAATGCACTGTTGGTAGATTATAAACTGGTCCAACCATTCTAGAGAACAATTTGGAACTTTGTCCAAAGCGCTGTAAAACTGTATATACCTCTTGGTCTGGCTATATCACTACTAGGTCTATACCCAAAAGGGATCAAGGAAAAGGACCCATATGTACAAAAATATTTATAGCAACTATGTTTGTGGCAGCAAAAAATTGGAAGTTGAAGGAATGCCTATCAATTGGAGAATGACTGAAGAAATTGTGATGCAATAGTAGTGTGCTATTGTACAGTTGTGATGAAATACTATTGTGCTATAAGAAATTATGGTCGGGGACAGGGGAAGCTAGGTGGTGCAGTGAATAGGGTACCAGCCCTGGAGTCAAGGGGATCTGAGTTCAAATCCAGCCTCAGACACTTACTTACTAGCCATGTGACCTTGGGCAGGTCACAACCCCAATTGCCCTACTTTCAGAAAGAAAGAAAGAAAGAAACAAAGAAAGAAAGAGAGGGAGGGAGGCAAGGAGGGAGGGAGGAAGGAAGGAAGAAATGATGGTCAGGATGCTTTCATTAGACACCTAGTAAGAGAAATATTATATAATGATCAGCTGTGAATGATATTCCCAGCAATACAATGATCCAAGACAGTTCCAAAGGACATATGATGAAAAATGTACTCCATATCCAGAGAAAGAACTGATGGAAGTCTGAATGCAGATTGAAGCAAATGTTTTTTATTCTTTGCTATTCTTTATACTTTTTTATTCTTGGGCTTTTTGGTCTGTGCTTTCTTTTGCAACATGGCTAATACGGAAATATTTTGCCTAATTGCACATATATAATCTATATCAAATTGTTTGCTTTCTCAAGGAGAAGGGAGGGAAAGAATTTGGACCTCAAAATTTAAAAAAAAAAGAATTACAATTTTTGTATACATGTAATTGAGAAAAAATAAAATTTTTAATTTATATAAAAGGATATGCCTCTTTAAAAATTATGGAAAGTTGAATGTCATAGGGGCAAAGACAGAGAGAATGAAATGTAAAGTCAAGTCCTTTTTCAGGTGTAAATGCCACATTTGGAAGAGATTCTGACACTTTTAATAATTCAATTGTATATGAAAAGGTCAACAGAGAAAATGAACTTGCCCAAGGCACAAAGTTTCTCAGTATTTTTGTCCCTAGATATTTATTTCAATAAGACCCAACAGGAGTATGGGAAATGTAACTACATTGGTTAGGACTAGGTTTCTTCCTAAGAAAACCCAGCTCTGAACTAGGAAAAATTGACACACACAGAAGAGGGAGGCCTCCTACCTAGGAGATGACCAATCTCAAAACAGAGGTACTGAGTAAGCAGGATTGGAGAGGTATCAGCCAATCTTAGGCTAAAGACCTCTGCCCTTTATAAAAAGACCCAGAAGCAGTCCAGGTGTAATATCCCAGCCCAGCCTAGGTGGTGATAGAGATTGGAGACTACACTGGCACCTCAAAGAACAAGCCCAGGAAGTCCAACAGATTGACCTGTCCAGCTGAAATGCAGCACTCTGAACCCAATATCTTTGTGAGAAAGTGTGCTTCAGGATTTGAAGGAGAAATGCCTTGTAATCACTGTTCATACTCTACCATTTGAATAAAGGTCTTTTCTAAGAGCTGATCAAGTCTATTCATTCATGGTTAATGGAAAGCGCACTAGTTGGGGAAAGGGGAATTGAGCTACAACATTAGGAGTAGTTCCCTGAATAGTTACCCTCCGGAACTTACAAGGTAGCTACCACCTTTTGGGGGATCCATCCTGCCAGTGGGAGTGGGTGTAGGGAAGTGAGAACAGAAAGGGAAGTAACTTTAACACACCTTGAAAAACTCTACAACATCAATACTAACATTCACACAAAGAAGTAATCAGATGATAAGGGATCCTAACATCCCTTCCATCTTTCATCCTACTCTCCGCTCCTTTTTACAACCTAACTCTTACCAACCAAACACAACCAAGTCAAGAAGCACTTATTAAGTGCTTATTATATGCTAGTAGCTGAGGATACAAAGAAAGGCAAAAATAGTCAAATAGTACTTTTGTCAAGAAACTCATGTTCCGAGAAAATAAGCAAACAACTATATACATTCAAGATTAAAATACAGGATAATCTCAAAGGAGGCACTAGTATTGAAAGGGACAGAGAAAAGTCTTTTCCAGAAAACTAGATTTGAGTTGATTCTTGAAGAAAACTGCAGAAGCCAAGAGGCGCATTCCAGGCATAGGAGATGGACAGTGAAAAGCTACAGAGTCAGTATGCAGGATACTGAATTCAAGGAGCAGCAAGGAAGCCAGTGTTGCTGGATAACAAAGAACGGAGAGAAAAATAAAATATAAACCTGGAAAAGTAGGAAGGAGTTAGAATTTAATCCTGGAAATAAAAGGAAGCCACTGGAGTCTATTAAAGGCAGGGGAGAGATGACACAATCAAACCAAACTTTAGAAAATTCACTTTTAGCAACTGAGTGGAGGATGGCCTGGAGAAGGAAGAAATTTGTGGCAGGGAGGCCAATCAACAAGCTATTACAGCAGTCTAGGTGTGAGGTGATGAAAGCCTGGATTAGGGTGGTGGCTATCTCAGAAGAGAGAAGCGGATATATATGAGAGATGTTATCAAGGTAGAGTCAATAGAACTTGGCAAGAGATTGGGTTTGTGGAGTTAGTGTGAGTGAGGAGTAAAGGATAGATTTCAAGCTCGGGTGATGGGGAAGATGATGGACTTTCATTAGTAATAGGGCTTGGAGGAAAGGCAATGACTTCAGTTTTGGGCGTGTTAATTTTCAGATGTCTACAGGACATCTAGTACAAAATGAAGTATGAGCACTTGGCCATCCAAGACTGAAGGTCAAAAGAGAAGTAATTGTTTACTGTCCCTACTCTTTACTCAATTCTCAGTCCCTTGCAATTTGACTTCAGATCTCATCACTCAAACTGAAACTGCCATCTTCAAAGTGACAATATCTAAATTGCCAAATCTGATGATTTTTTTCCTAATCTTCATCCTTGACCCCTCTGCAGGACTTGGCATTGTTGACCACACATTCTTTCCTCTAGGTTTTCACTGCTCATTTTGTTCTATTCCTCTCTGTTCCTTCTTGGTCTCCCCTATTATCACTCAGCCAGCTAGCATCCTCTAAGCACCTACCATGGGCCAGGTATTCTGCTAAACTCTGAGGCTACAAAGAAAGGCAAACACTGGGTCATCATCCATTACTGGACCATCTTCAGTCATTCAATAAACATTTACTAACTACTAATATTTAAGTATTAAGTATATAAGTATTCCTATGTGCCAGGAACTGTGCAGAAATATAGAACCCTCTGACTATGGATGTACCACAAGGCTCTATGCCAGACCCTGCTGTGTTCTTTTTCTACACTCTTTTACTTGGTTATCTTCTCAGCTCCCTAAGATTTAATTATGATTCACCAAAGTTCACCTTAGACTCTTTCTTCTTCAACTCACACATCCAGTCATCTGCTAAGACTTGCTCATTCTACCTTAACAACATCCCTCCCATCTGACCTCTTGTTCCACAGACCCTCATCACATCTTGCCTGAACTTTTTCAATAGCTTTGTAATTGGTCTCTTAGCCTCATCGCTCCACTCTCTTTCATCCTCCATATTGTTGACAAAGTGATTTTCTTAAAGCACACAACATTTTCCTGCTCAACTTTAATATTTGCTTAACTCCCTATTACCTGAAGGATCAAATATAAACTCCTCTGTTTGACATTTAAAGTTCTTTATAACCTATTCCCAATCTGTCTAAAGTCATCATACATTACTCCTGCTCCTGAACTCTACAGTCTATGCAAATTGGCCTTCTATTCTCCATACACAATGCTCCATCTCCTTTTTCCACGTTTTTACATTGGCTGTCCTCCATGCCTGGAATCTACTCTTTCTTTATATCCACTTCCTAGAATCTGTTGTGTCTTTCAAAAATCAGCTCAAGGAACACCTTCTGCATGAAGCCTTTCTCTGATACTGCTAATACCTCGCCCTCCGAAAGTTACCTTCTATTTACCTAGCAGTAGTGGTGGCAGACTTCTGATAGTGTATAGAGTATGTGAAAAATTGATGAATAGAACTAGTTACTACCTCTTGGTTGGCCCTAACTCCAACGTGAGCAGTGTGTTTTCTCCCCAGTCCTCCCTTAGGACCATGCCTTTCTTTTGAATCAATTTCCTTTTATATCTACAAAAGGAAAAACAAAAGAAAACAGATGTCAGAGTCCATTGCCTCAAAAGTCCAGATGCCACTTATTTGCAACACCTTCCCCCATAGGGATGTCTAGCTCCCATTTTACGTTTAAGTATTGTCCCAATTCAGGATTTCATTCCACTTTGGGTGATCTATAAAACACATGGATCTATAAACTCTCTTTTTTATTGCATCAAGCACCCAGCTGCAAAAGTCCTTGCAATTAAAGTCTCTGTCTCTGTCTCTCTCTTTCATATATATATATGCACATATATATGCAATATGTATGTGTAAAATATGTATGTGTAATCTACTACTTCTCTTTCCATGTGATTTACTATCCATCTCCCCCCACTGAGCTGCATTTAACCTCCAAGGACACACACAAAAATCAGCATTGCAGTGAACATCAAGATTATTTTAGTAAACCGAATGCCTTTCAAAACAAATTGCAAAACGGAAAATGAATCAACTTTTAGAGAAAACAGGCTCAGAGTTCTCCTAGAACACTGCAAGAGTCAGACAGATGCAAGGGATAGGATGGTTGGACATCACCAGTTCCCTTATTAGCAACTGGAATGTCTCCAAATACTCTGCATCCACCCTTTATGGCTTCTGCATAGCTCAGCTATCATCTTTATCTTAGCATTGTGAGCATTCTCTCTGCTGCCAGTTTTGCTTGTGGTCTCAGTGCCTGCCTTGGCTGCTTGTCTTGGCAGCAGCTCCAGCTCCAGTTCCGTCTCACTGTGGCAGTAGCAGAGTAGAGTGACCTATTCTCATCCTCACAGCCTATCTCTTGTTGACTATTACACCATATGATGTAGCTGCCTCTCGAGAGAATTCTGTTCTCCCCTCTGTTCTCTCTTAGGAATGAAAGGAGCTAAACTGTCAGTAAGAATTTCAAGGCTCCTTAGAGACTCAAGAAAATAAACAGCAGGAATTCCTATCTGCCAGTGGATACCAATAACCAATATCCTGTTACATTTGTTACATATACATGTAAATATGTGTATTTATATACATACACACATGCATATGGGCATGCATGTGCATATGTATATGTATTTGTGTGTATATATATATATGGGTAATATATTACAGATGCTAACACATGTACATCTCCATCATAGAATATAGGCCTCCAAAGTGCAAGGTTTATTTCATTTTTGCCTCAACATCTAGCACAATACCTGGCCCTTAGTGGACACACAGTGAATTATTGTTGATTGATTGATTGGGTTTGTAAAATAATTGGTGGAGGGAAAAATATCATAACAATAGAAGAAAAATCACAGCTATTATTCCAAGAAAGATGAATAAGAAAAAAATCAAAAATGCCAACCCATATGCCTACTTTCTCAGTTTTATAAAATACTCTGGAGAGAGAGCCATACATGTATCTAGAATATCTTTTATATAAGACGAAACCAGATAAAATTCAACTGGAAAGGAAATATCTTTCTTAAAACTCAAAGACACCACCAAAAAAATTTTCCCAGGACTACAACCCCCTATATGACACCCATGTACTCTGAAGTAGACCTACTCAAAAACAAAACAAAAACAACAAATCAAAATATTTTAATGGAGCCCCATTTGTGACTGTGGCATGGAGTATATATATCCCATGTTGCAACTGAGTAAATAGAATAGTTCAAATAGCCCATATTGGTTCATGTGCCAACTTTTTTAGGCCTACAGGAAAACTTATTGACCATCAAGGGAATGTGATGGCTTGCCTACCAGATGGGTACAGCCAAGCCACTAGGGCAGAAGGACTCATTTTATAGTTGAGAGTACCAGTCTTGGAGTCCAGAAGACCTGTGTTCAAATCTGTCTTCACATATTTATTAGCTGTTTGACCTTGGACAAGGCACTTAACCTTCTCCAGGCCTTGGGATCATCATCTGTAAAATGACATGATTTGACTTGACATCTACTCCTTTCTAAGTTCTAAAATCTACAATCCTATGATACAGGGGCCTTATCAAGGCTCACCTGATGAATCGATAGGACTTCCTTTCTAGTGAGCCTCCCATAAATCTCACCCCATAACTCTCATGACTTCAACGGATTGGGCAAGAAAGAAACTTTTGCTTGCTGTTTTTTAAATTCTAGTTTAGAGTCCACATAAAATACTGCTTAGAATTTGGAATTATTCTGTTCTGAGCCCTTTTAACAAATATTATCTTAATTAAACTTCACAATAACCCTGAGAGGTAGGTGCTATTATTATTCCTATTTTTAAATTGAGGAAACTGAGTTTAAATGACTTGCCTAGGGTCACACAGCTCACAAGTATCTGAGGACAGTTTTGAGCTCGTCTTTCTGATTCCAGGTCTAGTGTTATATCCACTCCCCCACCATATGCCTATTGATGGATGAAGACAAAAATTAAAGTTGCTTTTTTAATAAAATTTTTCTCGAGATAATTTTTAAAAATTATAAAAAATATAAAAATATAAAATATAAAAATTATATAAATACAAAAATTCTGTTCTTGATCATTCCCTGCTACTCCGCTACTACTGCATCTGAGCAAATTCCTAGCAGTGTTCTTTATTTATATTACACAAGCAAACAACTTTTGTAGCTACATATTGAATTTAACATAGCAAAGTCACAAGGAAAAAAGCTTCTGTGCTTCTACATGAATGCTCCTCCCATGAGCTGATGAGGTTTTCTAAACTTGCCTATCTTGGCCTCCCAGGCTAAACTGACTTTCTGCCTTCCTTGCTCAAATGGCAACTTTTCAAGCCCAGGACATTTCTCACTTTGTTACTCTCTCTAGCTTCCAGTCCAGTCTCTGCTCTAAAAGTCTCAGTTTCAAGGGCCAGAGGTCCAAATCTGTAACACTTGTCTCTGCTCCCTACACCCAATGGAACGACTGACAAAAAGTCCTCCTTTAGTGTAAAGTAAAGCAACAGGAAGCTCACCTTCCCTTCCTCCTAACCCATACACTTTTCTGGGAGTGTCTCCAATATAGTCCAGACATTTTCCCAGTGAGGAAGTGAAGAAAAACATGGTGATAATCATCAATGCTCTTTTCTTCCTTCTTCTTTTGCCCAAACTACCATCTCCTTGGATCTTGGGGCAAGTAATGATTTAGGGTAGATAAGAGGGAGCTCTAGTTATGTGTATAACAGAGATAATTACATCTGCCTTACTTCGCAGGATTGTGGTGAGGGAAGAGCTTTGTAAACCTTAAAGTGCTGTATAAATGTAAGCTGTTTTCATCTCCCATGGATACCTCCCGCTCCCCACATTGACACTGCCTTTTCTGCGTGCTCCACACCCAAATCTGGCAGCCCTATATTAGTGTATACTTGGCAGGCTTAGAATGTTTGTATTGCTACCTTTTGCTACAAAGATATATGTAATGCTTAATGTAAAATTATGTTGTAGTGGAAAGAGCAGTGCATCCGAAGTCAGAAAGCTTGAGTTCAAGTCTCTCTGCTAATTACTAGTTGTGCGTGACCTTGGCCAAGCACTTCACCATTCTGGTCCTCTGCTTCTCCTTTTGTAAGGTGAGAGTTGTATTTGGATCCTTTCCAAATTTAAAAGGAGGCTGTTGCAGTACACTAGGCATAAAGAGATAAAAGACGTGGATTTCACCAGTAGAAATGGGAAGCAAAGGGGAATTTTGAGACATCACGGAAGAGGAACTGAATTGACAAGACTTTGTAACTGCCTGTATGTGGTGAGTGAGGAGGGAAAAAAAAATTAAAAATAGCTTCCTAAATTGGATGATGAACATGTGATGTTGAGGATACTGGGGAAGTTTAGAAAGGAAACTAACTTGAAAGGGTGGGGTCACATTACAATGGCTTCCGTTTTTAACATATCAAAATTCAGATGTAGGCAAAGGGAAAATTGAATCAGATTCTATTTATTGCATGCCCAGATGGATTTTATTTCTTTAGGATTATAAGAGCCAGTATTGCTTAGTAGAAAGAATGCTGGATTTAGAGTCAGGAAGACATGGAATAAACCTCTAATATGGGCAAGTCTCAGTTTCCTCATCTATAAAATGGGAATAAGTCTGCCCATAGCTCCACCCTCACAGAGTTGCTGTTCTTTTCAAATGAGATAACTTAGAGGAATATCTTCGCAAACTTTTAAAGTGCTATATAAATTTCAATTATTACTGCTCTCGTTTTTTGCAATGGAATTCCAATAGAAACAGTTTGGGGACAAGGTATTTTCCTACTGTTATCCTTTCATATTGAATGTTCTACAGATTATTCCACTGATAGTAGAAATAAATAGTTTCTGTTCTTGAATAAAATTACTAGGATGTAATCTCACTTTCTTATGAGCTCACTAAAAAAATCATTTTATAGTCACAGTATCAGGTGGGATGATACGAATGATATTTTGTTTTGTTTGCTTTTTGTTTTGGTTTTATTTTTTGTCTTTGTATCCCCAGTGTCTAGAACAGTGCCTGCCATGTAATAGCTGCTTTATAAATACCTATTGATTAATGATTGGTTGAGTTAGTGCTCTCATGATTTTGATTTCTTCTGCTATTTCTCTATATATTGAAAGCAGTTCCATATAGCTTAGAGATTATAAGTATTTAGCATGGAAAATTCTATTTCAAATGTTTTCTTTAAGTTTTTATCTGGATGATTGTGAGCAATAAATAGTTCAGTCTATGACAGCCCAATCCTGATGTGGTTTATTCACTGAATTATCCAGTATATTTTGAAGTGTGCATTTGTAGTATAGGGATCTGTAATGTTAGTTCATAAATATGTAATTACATATAAATGTATAATTCTAGCCTCCAAAACATATTTTGCTCGGTATTTAACAGATACTAAGTTTTTTGGCTCCTGAAGTAAAATGTTGCAAATTTTACCATTTCTTTCATAATCTGAATTGATCACTAAGTCTGTACTCCTTAAAAATTCTCCTTCTTAATTTCCAGTGGGAACCACCCAGTTCTGAATTGCCATCACAAATAATCCCTTCCATTTCCATAAACAAATTCACACTAAATAGCTATTTGTTTGATGCTTGTATTTGGTTGTAGTATTCACAATTCATGAGGATATTGCCAGTGAAGGCTCTTTTGATTCTACTCTTCACACTTAGCTTTGTTATAGGCTCCATCCAGGCTTAGACTTGACAAATTCAGTGGCAAGTACCTGCAATCATTTTTTTGTTTGTTTGGGGTTTTTTTGGGGGGGGTTGCCTTTTGGAGTGGGGAAGGTAAGGCAATTGGGGTTAAGTGACTTGTCCAAGGTCACACGGCTAGTTTTGTGTTAAGTGTCTGAGGTCATATTTGAACTCAG
Organism: Pseudocheirus occidentalis; assembly: GCA_028646575.1. Lineage (NCBI taxonomy): Eukaryota > Metazoa > Chordata > Mammalia > Diprotodontia > Pseudocheiridae > Pseudocheirus > Pseudocheirus occidentalis. The sequence goes on along the minus strand of CM053599.1, from coordinate 175,776,449 downwards.
GTCCTACTGACTCCAGGGCTGGTGCTCCATTCACTACACCATCTAGCCACCCCCTGTGATCAATTTTTGTTATGCTCAGTAACTTGGTGCCTGTTTGTTCTTGAGGTATATCTGTAGACTTCTGACCTGTTTAATTTTATGTTCTAAGAATTTCTATTAATCTTCTTCCTTCTTTTCATCAAGGAAAAAATTAATTTTTTATAGTTGTCTTAAAGTCATGGACCCTATGGCTTGTTAGTAGTGTTCAGATTTTTATGTCTCTTATTTCTCTTTTTAAAATGATAAGACAAAGACAGAATAACATTTCATTCTAGAGTTAATAAGAAGTGATATGGTCAGACTTTAGGAAAACCTTTGGCTATAGGAAAACCACTTTGGCAGTTACTGGAAAATGGGTAAGAATGAGGAGAGCCTTGATATAGCAAGATGCTACTGCAGTAGACCAGGTGAGAGGCAGTGAGGGTCTGAACAAGGGTGGTGATCTTGTGATATAGAAGATGAGAAAGATGTGAAAGATGTATGGGGAGAACCTATAACATCTGGCAACTGATTGGATGTATGGGTATTGATAAGGAAAAATAAGGAGTCAGAGATGATACTGAGGTTGTAAAA
>CM053599.1:175752225-175775337 GCA_028646575.1 Pseudocheirus occidentalis | reverse complement strand
ATATATATCTTTGATTTCTTTATTCAAAAACTGCTTGTTTATATCCTTTGACCATTTATCAATTGGAAAATGATTCATATTCTTATAAATTTAACAAAATTCTCTACATATTTGCAATATGAAACTTTTATCTGTGAAACTATCTATAAAATTTCCCCCACAATAATTTTCTGCTTCCCTTCTAACTTTGGCTACATTCATTTTATTTGTATAAAACCTTTTTAATTGAATGTAATCAGAATTATCCATTTTATACCTTATAATGCTCTTTTTCTCTTTTTTTCATAAATTATTTTCCAATCCATAGGTAATATGTTCTGTGTTCTAGTTTACTAGTTATATCTCCCTTTATATCTAGGTCATGTATCCATTTTTTACTTTATCTTGGTAATGGTGAAAGTTATTGGCCTATATCTAGTTTCTGCCATACTGCTGTAAAGCCAAGCATGAGCAGCTCTCCTGAGGATTGCTGCTGTGAATAGCTCTAAGGTTCTGATGACATAGTATAATGAACTCTCTATTTATTCAGCAATAAACTAAGGCAAAACATGTACAGAAACCAAAGAACAGCATTCACAATGATAGAACATAGCAACTTATCACTAAAGTGGTCACATAGTTTTAAACAAAAAATAACATTCAGTAAGTCCTTAACTCAATCATACTTATGGAGCAGTCCTCCTTAAAGAATACAAAGGACAAAGGTCTCCCTCCCCCTAGGTCACATTGTCTTAATCTCCTCAGTCAAAAAATCTTCTTTCTTCTTGATTGGAGACATTTCCAATCATCCTTAACTCAATCATCCTTAAGGGGTACAAGGGATGAAGTACAAAGTTCTCCCACCCCTAGATCATAGTAATTCATAATCTTGTCAGTCAGCACTGAGTACTGAAGGAAAGGTGTTTTCATCTTGGCTTGAGGCTAGTTCCCAGATTCCATGGTTTCTCTTCCATGGTCCTAGGTTTTGCCTGAATTCAACTAACCATCATGTGGATTCACAGGTAGGCAGCTCTTAGGTCCTCAGATAGCTCCTTGTCCAGGTCCTCATCCAGTTCTCATTCCATATTGAAGCTCATAGTGTCCAGTCCACTTCAAGTCCTTTGAAATTTCTGTTTCTGGGAAGACAAAGCTTAACAGAGCCAAAACAGCATTCATACACATTGGCTAGCACCATCATCAATTCACTATCTGCCTGTGAAATCAACACAGACCCACAAACAAGGTCAAAGAAGCCAACCCAAATCATCAGCATAGTCCCAGGACCTCTGAAACCCTCCTCCAGGACTTCTGTAAACAGACAACAAGAAAATCCTCTTTTAGAGCTTCCAATAAGGTGCCAGGGCTTCTGTCCAAAGTATCACAAACAAAAATCAACACAAACAGAACAGACAATTCTGCTCTTTCCTAGCTTGGGCTTCTCCTTATATATATGGTCATTAGCTCCTCCCTGTTGCATCAGCAAGTTCCTTCCACTATGTGGTTCACAGGTTCTGTTATTTAACTGTTATTTAATTAGCTCTGTTATTTAATAAGTATATTAAGATATACTCAGGGCAAGGCTCAAAGACACTTGAACTGAAATAAGATGCTAAATAAATAACTGAAACAAGATGCTAAGTACTTTGTTTGTCATTACCATTGCTTTCTAATTTTCCCAATAATTTTAGCCAAATAGTGATTTCTTATCCCAAAAGCTTAAATCTTTACATTTTTCAACTACAAGTTACTACTATCATTTATTACGTGTACTGCACATCTACTCAGTTCCACTGATCCACCTATACCTGTACAGATAGACTTGTTAATTGCCACCTTTTAAGACAGTTTAAAATCTGGTACTACTAAACCTTTCTTTGGATTTTTAAATTAACTCCTTTGATATTTTTGACCTTTTATTCTTCCAAAAGCATTTTGTTGTAATTTTTCTAGGTGAACAAAATAAATTTTTGGTGATTTAATTAGAATGGCATTGAACAAGTAGATTAGTTTAGGTAGAATTGTCATTTTTATTATATTGACTCTGCCTACCCAAGACAATTAATATTTCTCCAATTATTTAAACATTACTTTATTTGCATAAAAATGTTTTATAATGATTATGTTCATGTAATTCTTGGGTTTGTCTTGGCAGATATACGCTCAGATATTTTATACTGTCTGTAGTTATTTTACTATCTGTTTTTGCAGGATTTTGCTGGTGATAGATTTCTATGGGTTTATTTTATATACTGTTACTTTGTTAAAATTATTAATTGGTTCAACTAGCTTTTTAATTGATTCTCTAGGATTTTCCAAATATCATATCCTCTACAAAAAGACAATTTTATTACCTCATTGCCCATTCAGATTCATTCAATTGTTTTTCTTCTCTTCTTTCTATTTCTAGCATTTCTAATACAATATTGAAAAATATCTATGATAATGGGCATCCTTGTTTCACTCCTCATCTTTTTGGGAAGGCTCCTATCTTATCTCCATTACAAATCATGCTGAAGTTTTCTCATTTTATTTTATTTTATTTTGCTTTTTGGAGGAGGGAGGGCAGGGCAGTTGGGGTTAAATGATTTGCCCAAGATCACACAGCAAGTAAGCATTAAGTGTGTGAGGCCAGATTTGAATTCAGGTCCACCTGACTCCAGGGCCAGTACTCTATTCACTGTGCCATCTAGTTACCCCAGCTTTCTCATTTTAAGGAAAAATCCATTTATACCTATGTTTTTGAGTATTTTTAATTGGAATATGAATGCTGAATTTTGTCAAAAGCTTTTCCTGCATCCATTGATGTAATCATATGATTTTTGTTAGTTTAGTTATTGGCTATGATCATTATTATATAATTCCACATTATAAATTATGTACATAATTATATGTTATATTATGATCAATTACAGTAATAGTTTTCCTTATATTAAACTATCCCTGCCCTTATTGTTTTGTCTTCTATTAGAATGTAAGCTCCTTGACAGTAGAAACAATCTTATTTTCTTGTTTGTTTAGAGTTAAGAAAGTGTTAATAACAGAGATTAAATTTAAAAGTGTATGGGAATACATTCTCTCATATCCAACCCAGTTGTTAACATTGACTACAGTACCCTCGTACTGCTACGCGAACCTTGCTTGAGTTCAGCAAAAGCAGAGTAGAAGGCTCAGGAAATGAAGTCATCACTAGACTAGAGTCCTGGTGATTATAGGGTGAGGATGATGATGATGATGATGATACTGGCATTTATATCATGCATTAAGATTTGTAAAATGCTCATTAGAACCTGGATGTTGGGGGCGGCTAGGTGGCGCAGTGAATAGAGCACCGGCCCTGAAGTCAGGAGTACCTGAGTTCAAATCCGGCCTCAGACACTTAGCACAAAAACTAGCCATGTGACCTTGGGCAAGTCACTTAACCCCACCTGCCCTCCAAAAAGCAAAAAAAAAAAAAAAATAAGAAGAACCTGGATGTTCCTGTGACATTGGATCAATAGACAGCATAGCAGAGTACCAAGAGCACTAGATCTGGAGTCAGAGAACAGCACAGATTTGAATCCTGTTTTGCTGCTTATTTATCACCTGTGTGACCTTGGACAAACTACTTCACTTCTCTGAGACTCAGTTTACTCATATTTACAAAGACAGGATTAGACTAATCTCTAAAGTGCCTCTATTTCTAAATCTATGATCCCATGAAAATAATTTGACCCAAATTCTACCTGAATCTGTGTAATAAATAACATATGTCATAACAGGGTTCAATTTATAGAATTAAATAATCATTTGAATAGGTGATTAATATTTTTTGCACATGTCAGTTATTTCTTCACTTATGTCTGCCCATTAGTTCATTTAAGGGGATTAATTCCATTTGTTAGTGACTTTATAGATTAATCTTCTCAATTATTTTTTGTTTTCCATACATTATTTGAACTTACTGGTTTTTAATTTTAATCTTCTTTTCCATGCAGAGATTCATTTTCTTAATATATATGATGTGAGCCTTTTGGTGACTATATTATTGCTTCTGATAAACAGTACATTATATACCATGTATATTCCATGTCTGGCATTTTATTTAGATTTGAAGTAAAAACTGTTTTATTTTAAAGATTAACTCAGTTTCCCCATGTGTAAAATGACAAGATGATTTATAATACCCTTCCAGTTCTATGATCAAAATCATAGTCATCTTTTGAGAGGTCTCCTTTTAGAATCTTGTTTCATTGTGTAAAGTCAAAATCCTAAAACTAGGTCATGACAGTATTAAAATGGTTTTGTTCTGTAGCGCTTGTACATTCTCATCCTTTTGGGGGAATAGCTACTGCTAGATGATCAGATCTTCCTTTGTTCAATTTTCGTTATTATTCTGGGAATGTGCCTCAGTTTTCTGCCCCAGGAACAGCAGGAATCTCTTTGTTTGTTGTTTGATCAAGACCTAATTTTTCAGCTACCTCATGTTCAATGACATTAATTCCAGTTTCAGTAAAGCAGATTTTTTTTTCCACATCAGTCTGCCTCTGATCTAAAAGCCACTAGGAGTTACAGTAGATAGAATGCTAGATCTTAAATCAGGTAGACCTGAGTTCAAATCTAGTTTCAGACACACGCCAGATGCATGACCCTGGACAATTTATTTAACTTCTGTCTGTCTCAGTTCCCTAATCTATAAAATGGGGATAATACTACCAGCCCAAACTGTTGTATCAACTAAGATAATATTTATAAAGTGCTTTGTTATATCAATACTAACTATTATTATTATATCAATAGACTTTTCTTTCTTTAACCTTGCTGTCCATCTAGGATATATGATGCTAAAGTGATAATGTATTTTTGCCCATAAAAGCACCGTGGTGCCGCTTGGGCTCAGGAAGACCCACTTTCAATTCTTGCTTCTTAGAAACTGGCTAATTATTAAGAGACATAGGTGATGCAGTGATAGAGTCCTGGGCCTAGACTCAGCAAGACCTGAATTCCAGTTTGACCTTAGAAACTTGCTAGCTATGTGACACTAGGCAAATCACTTTTTCTCGGTTTCCTCAACTATAGAATGGGGATAATAACAGCACCTGCCTTGAAGGGTTGTTGTGAGAAGCACCTGTGCCTAACATAGCAGGCATTATGCAAAAGCTTATTCCCTTCCCCTCTATCAGTTGTATGACCCTGAGCAAATTGCTTAGTTTCTTTTTTTTCCCCTCCAATAGCTCGGTAGGATTCAGCTAACTAAATTATAGACAGATCAGAATTTTCCTGACACTGATGAAATCGCAGGTCCTTTCAGTATATTTTTGCCTAGAGAATGCTATCTTGTTTTCTTATTGAACAACTTCATTATTGTAACATTTGATTCTTATTTGTCTGTTTTCATATACTTCCTGGATGACCCCAATGTAGGGAATGGCTCGATTAATTTAATTTCTACGTGTAGCAATGGTAGGGAGATGTGCTAAGAAGGATTGTTCAGTCTCTCCTATTCAAACCATCTCTTTCCACCCCAACCCGCCCACTAGAGACTAGTTGCCTGAATGGGTTTCTCATCATATATTCCTTCTCTTCTCTGGGAAGTCATAACAAAGGATTGATAATTTTCTATTTTTAGAAATAACCCCTTCAGCCTCCTTTTTTACAGGGTACAAATGAGCCGACTCAAAATTATGTATCCTTTAAGGGCTCATGCTTACAAGGTGAGAATGCAGTCAGCAGGGAGTTTTATTTTCTCATCTCTTCAGGGGCAAACTTGGTAATTATCATTATAATAGTGTTCAATTTAGGATTTTTTTTAGGTTTTTTAATATTGGTTTTTTCAATTACACTGTGTAATTATTACATATATTGATTTCCTTGTCCTGGTTACCATACACTGTCTCTTTTCATATGCATTTTGCTTCTTCATATTTTCCATATTCATCATTTCTTACAGTTATTCTACTGCAGTCATGTACCAAAGTTTGTTTAGTCATTGCTTAATCAAGGAATACCTACCTTGCTTCTAGTCCTTTCCTACTTCAAAATGATCTGCTTTAAATATTTTGGTATATATAGGGACTTGTTTTCTCAAATATTCATTGCCTTTGAGAAAACTTTGATCTAGAACTAACCATTAGCCCAAGCACACAATAATATGAAGAATTTACGGGTATATTTATGTCACACTTGAATGTTTATAGAATACAATCTTCACAACCGTCCTATGAAACAGTACAAATATTATAGAAAACAAGTTGAGAAAGGATGAATGATGTAAACATAGTTGCACAGATACTAAGTGTCAGGACATGAATGAAAAGTCAAGTCAGTCAGTCAGTATTTATTAAGCACCTATGAGGTGCCAGGGACTATGAGAAGCCCTGTCGTAAGTCTCTCCTCTGAAGGAGCTCACAGTGTAACAACATGCAAACAACTATGTACAAACAAAATGTATACAGGATAAATTGGAGCTAATCACGGGAGGGAAGGCATTAAGGGAGACTGAAAAAGCCATCCTGTAGAAGCTTTTAACTAAGACTTGTAGGAAGCCAGGGAAGCCAGAAGAGGCAAAGACGAGGAGGGAGAGAGTTCCAGGTTTGAGGGACAGCCAGTAAAAATGCTCTGAATCAAGAGATAGAGTGTTCCATCCAGATGGTTTTTCAAGTGAATGCAACCACATATTTGGAAAACAATTCCAATATTGTAAAAATTGTTTACAAAACTAAGAAAAGAAGGAATCATATAAATGCTTTCAAGGATGCAAATATGATCCTGCTATCTAAAACAGAAAGACACAAAGCAAGCTATAGATCAATATCTATAAGGAATATTGATGCAAAAAATATTAAACAAAACATTAGCACATAAAATAAAACCACAAAAATCATGAGTTTCTCTAAATACTACCAAAAAAATCTATAAGGGAGATATAGAAAGAGAAATTGCATTCAAAACAACTACAGAATGCATAAACTATTTGAAAGTCTACCCACCAAGACACATAAATACACTTTATAGAAATAAAGACAGAAGTATATAATTGAAGAAATATTAATTGTTTGTGCTTGGTCACAGCAATAATAAAGACTACAATATTGCCTAAATTATTTAATTGTTAAAACTACTTGAGGTTGTTTTTAAAAGAAATAAGTCAATCAGTAGAATGTATTAGGTGTACAACATACAGAAGAAAATTAACACAGAAGCAGAGTTTTCCAAAGGTTCAAATACCCCAGCTACTAAGGTCACTAATATTAGAAAAATAATAACAATAACTAATAAATAACTCAATTCTTGACAAAAACTTCTGGGGACACTAAAATGGTCAGACAGAAACTAGGTGTAAACCAGCATTTCACACCATACACCCATATCAGCTCCAAATAGATACAACTTGGACATTAAAGGTAAAGATAACAAACATCTTAGAAAAGCAAGGGAAAAAGTTACCTTTCAGATAACTCTGTCTAAGGGAAGAGATCATGGCTAAATAAGGGGTTAAGACGATTACTGAAGATAAGATGAATAATTTTGATTGCATAAAATTGAAAAGTTTTGCACAAACTTAATACAGTTAAAATTAAAAGAAAAACAGGTAACTGAGGAAGCTTTTGCAGAAAGTTCTTCTGCTAAAGATTTCATGTCTAAGACAAATAAGGAACACATTCAAATATTTTAAAATGACAGTTATTGTCTAACAGATAATGGTCAAAGGATATGAAGAGACTATTGCCAAAGAAAAATAATTCAAATTAATCATAGCCATATAAAAATAGTTCCAAATCACTAATAATTAGAGAAATGCATATTAAAACAATTCTGAAACTCCACCTAAGGTATATCAAATTGGCAAAGATAAAAAAAGAAAAATTATAATTATCAATAATATAATTATAATACAAACAAATTGTAAAATGGCAATGCACTGGTGGAGCTATGAATTGGTCATCTTTAAATTGAGCATATTTTTTGACCTAGTACTACCACTAGGTTTTTAGGATCTCCCTGTATTGTTCAGAGTAGAAGTTCAGTGCCTACTCATGAACCTTATTACACTACCAATCAGCAGTGGGGTTTGACATGTTCTGTTTCCAACCTGGCTCAGTTCACCCCTCCACTGTCAACTTCACTGATGTTGGACTGAGTGTAGATACCCAATCAGCCCACTGAAGGTCAGAACTCCCTAATTCAAAGAGATCCGCCATCTTCAGCCTCTTGGGTTGCAAGATAACTAGGTATGGGTGACTATCATTCCCTCTCAGCAATAGCACTACTAAGCTTATACCCCCAAAGAGATCAAAGAAAAAGAGAAAATTCTTATGTGCAAAAAAATAAAAATTACACCAGTTTTATTTGTTGTAGCAAAAAAAAAGGGGGGGGGAACTCAGGAGGTGCTTATCAATCAGGAAATGACTGAACAAGTTGTGGTACATATATGAATGTAATTGAATGTTATCATACCATCAGAAATGATAAATTCAGAGAAACCCGGAAGGATGTGTATGCCCTAATGCAAAATGAAGTGATCAGAACCAAGAGAACTATAAAATAACAACATTATAAAGAAAAAAAACAATTCTGAAAGACTTAAGAATTTGATGGGTAAAATTACCAACCATGACCCCAAAGGATCAATGATGATTCATTCTGCTTACCTCTTGAAAGAAATGATGGCCTCAAGGTGCAGAATGAGATACGAATTTTTGGACATGGCCAATATGAAGATTTGTTTTACTTGACTATGTATATTTGTAGAATGATTTTTTTGTATTCTTTTTTCAATTTAGGATGGGGATTGAGGGCTACCAATGGTATTGCCACACACGCACACACAAAAGAAAAAAGATAGAGGTGAATGAAATGTTTAAGAAAATGCCCAGAAATTAACAGAAGGAAGTTCAGAAGTAAACACAGATGATCAGGATAGCTTTGAAAGTGACATTGAATTTATTATATATTTTAAAAGAAGAATAAGCTATAACTAAAAAGATTCAATGTCATGAATAATTCTCATCTGATCTATTTTATATATGATAATGCTCATTTTATTTGGTGCTTGCTAATCAGGAAAATCGGTATGATGTCTGGTTGGTCCACTTTCGTTGCAAATTATTTCTGCATCCTTGGCAACCTTTATTCAGTCTTGAATTTAAGAGCTATACAAATCCCAGTTCATTTCTATTCAACCTGGATGTTATCAACCAATGAATCACCACAATAAATCCTTTCCATTGCTTGTTACAGAATGTACCTTAGAAATACATTTGAATTGAAATAAAAATAGTTCTTGTCAATAATTTTTGTTTTTTGGGGCGGCTGGGTGGCGCAGTGAATAGAGCACCAGCCCTGGAGTCAGGAGGACCTGAGTTCAAATATGACCTCAGACACTTAACACACACAAAAAAACTAGCCATGTGACCTTGAGCAAGTCATTTAACCCCTACTTCCCTCCAAAAAGCAAAAAGAAAAAAAAAGAATAATTTTTGTTTTTTTCCTAGACATAAGAGATTTGATTCAGGCTTCACTTGAAAATTATTTCAGTTATCAGTTCTCAACTTAATTTTCTCATAAAAATATAAAGTAGTTAAACATTGTAACTGGCTTTTCTCCCACTTACGTACACAAATACTATTCCCTTTACATTTTGGAACCAGTGTTGAAGAATGAAGACTATCTAGTTAGCCATACCAGTATTACGCCTCTCATAAAAAATACTACACAACTCATATGTGGATTTAGCAAGGGAATTTAGCTCCATATAACTAATATTGGTGTGCCTTCTTTGTACCTAAGCATTAGGGACATGAAAGTAAACATCATGGCCCTAGTTCTTAGGAAGAGGGGATAAGACACCTATATAAATAAGTCTGTTATGAGATAGGCTGTAATTAGAGCAAAAAAAATAGTTCTAGACAATTATGAGCTATGAGGAGCAAAACATCATCTTCTGCCAGGGTGGGAAGAATCAGAAGAGATTTCATGGAAGAGGTAGCACTTGAACTTGGCCTTGAAGAACAAGGCGAATTCAGCAGACAGTAATGTGAAGGCAATGTATTATAAGGCATGGAAGACTGCCAATATATAAGAATGGAATCAGATCACAAAACTTCAGCTCCCATTTTATCTGGAGCCAGATCAGATTTCATAAAGAGAAGTAAAAGAGAAAGAGGACTGGAGTCTAGAATGTCGGGATAAGAAGCTTGTGCTTTGTCTTAGAGGCAACGGGCAACTCATGATCTGTGAGCAGGGTTTTTTGGTGTTTAGACAATTAAAAGAAAGACTGAAGGCAAGGAGATTAGTTGAAAGGCTACAGCAATAGGCCAGGCAAGGGATAATGGTAGTTACAGATTGTGACAGGAGGGAATAAATGGAGCAGTTATTTCAGCAAGGCTCCAAATAGGTGTGACATCCATGAAACCTTGTCTGGTCCCTATCTCTGTCCTTAAGTTGTTCATGCCTTCCCTCAAACTACCCTAGATTTATTTATCTGTGCACAGGCTGTATCCTGTCCAACATAAAGGAAGCTCCTTGAGGGAAAGGATTGTTCTGGTTTGTTTCTTCTTATCTCTGTTGTATAGCACAGGGCACATAATAGATGCTTTAAAAATTGTTGAATTATACTCAAGTATAGGTAAAACCTATTATGGATGCATTTGGAGAGTTTAAATGCTACAAATGCTAACTGTATGGCTGTGATACAAATTCAACATATTTTATCAGGCAAATTTTCTTTCTAAAAGCATAACAAAAACATTAATTGCATCATTTTGTCATACAAAGTTTATCTAAGTCTTTAGGGAATGTTCCGTTTTGTGAAATATATGGAACTGAAACCCTGTGACTGCTATGAATAACACTTATGCTTCTGATTGAAAGATGGAAACACAGAGTTTAAAAATTATAATGTCCCCTTAACAATTTATCCCCACCTATCTTTAAAAAAGCCATACATACATACATATCACTAACTATGCTATCTTTCTTCTAATAAATGCCCTTCAATGCTAACTAAAGTATCATGAGAAAAAAGAAGCAATGCAAAAAAAGGCTCTAGCAAATTGGAAAATGGCCAAGTGATGAAGAAATGAGATTTTAGTTTTATATGTGCCTTAAACCCATCTTTCTCTTCCCTACACCCTAGGCCTTTCACATTTCAGGGCAAGAGGAAAGGAATAAGCATTTATATAGTTTCTACTAATTGCCAGACTCTGTGCTAAATGGTTTTTACAAATAACATCTCATTTGACCTTCACAACAACCCTATTTAGTATGTACTATTAGTAGCCCTATTTTGCCGAGGAAGAAACCAAGGCAAACAGATATGAAGTGACCTGCCCACAGTCACACAGCTAGTGAGGGCCTGAGGCCAAATTCGGTTTCCTCTTTTTTACTTCAAGCCCCGCACTCGATCCAACTGTCTTTTGATAACTTGAGTGAACTTTTTATACTACTGAATTACATTAGACAACTAACTAAAATTGCCGATAAACTGACAACTAAATTGCCACTCTACTCTTGTATTTATACTGATAACAAATTGTGTTAGAGGTCAGCCCTCTCTTTTTGCTCCTATACCATAGTGCCCCAACTGCAAACATGTTTCAGCTTTTCTACAGGCTATCCCTCATCCCTAGAATTCACTCCTTTCCCTCCTTGCCTCTCTCTCTCTCTCAGAATCCCTCTTTCCTTTGTAATACCTTTGACAGAGGGCAGCTCCTATGCAAGCAGAAGAAGAGGTGTCCACATGCTTACTAGGAGAAATGTGGTTTGTAATCTAAAGAGAGTAGCATTCTCTTCCCCTCCATCCCTGCACTCCCTTTATATTTCTGAACATTGCAAGACTGAGGTAGACTGACTTACATTCATCCTGGGAAGCCTGAAATGGGCTTAATAGTGAAGAAACAGGATAGGGAGATAGAGCTGGGAAGCAGAGTGGTGACAGGAGAGTTCTGGACTGCTGTGGCAATTAGGACTGTGAACCAACAGTAGAGGCTAATAGCAGCCTGTCTTGGCCTCCCACTTCTTCAGGAGTTTCTGCTACCTATATTGATTTGGAAGATTGAGTGTCTCTATGAGGAAGTTCTACAAAGGTCTTTGTCTCTCTGTTTCTCTCTCTTTAACTCCCCTCCTACCTGCCTCCAAATATTCATTATTAAGTTATCTGTCGTTTATTTTCTTACTATTTTAATAAGATGTTTCCTTATGTGGACTTTGTTCTTTTTCCATATAAATTTATTTCAAGAAATGTGTATTTCCTATACTATTGGTACTTTGCATCCAGAGAGAATAATCAGGGAAACCTTTCACTATTTAAGTAAGGAAAATGTAATTGGATGAGAAATTTCCTTTCTAGCTTAGTGACTAGGTGCCACCTAGAGGTATGATAAAGTGTTATCTTATCTCAATAATAATTCTATAAACTTTTAAACTAAACATGGAGTTGCTCTTCTGCTTCTAAGAGTAATAAACCTATTGGTTTAATACAAGTATGGCTAAATAAGTCCCTAACACCAACGACAGGAAAAGAAATCGTGCCCTGACTGGTTAGGCAAAACAATCTACATTCAAGTAAGGAGTGAGAAAGAGGTGGATACCAGAAAGGAAAGTCCCACCTCCAGCCACCTAAGGGGTGGAGACAGGAGTAATCTGGGAGAACTTGACTTGCCCTGCTTTCATGAAAGAAATGGATAGAAAGGCACTTCTATCTCAGCCAGTCAGACAACCTTGCCCACTACCCTGCTTACATTTAAAGCTCAGATCAAGAAATTACCTCCTATAGGAGGCTTTTCCTGATTCTTCCACCATTGCTAATGCTTCCGTTGAAAATTCCCTTGTATTCATTGTGCATATTTTCTGAGATAGGACAGGGACAAGAACAGGAACAGGAACAGACTTATAATTTATTAGCCTCGCTGAGGTAGCCCCCTCTATGAATGCAGATCAACATCTTCTCTGCAACTTATAGTCTTAGAGAATGTCCTAGAACACTGAAAGATTAAATAACTTGCCCGCAGTTAACACAACCAGTATGTATCAGGAACAGAACTTGAACCCAGGTCTTCCTGGCTCTCTGTTTACTATACTACTCTGCTTCTAAGTCAAGGAAGGATAATATGGCACCTAGGGTGGTCAGACATCCTGATGCATCGAAGATTCCGGCCTTCTGGCCATGTGTGAAATGATTCATTTGGACTCCTGCTCTATTCCAATCAGTACTAATCAGTTTGACATTTTACATAAATCATATAGGGATAATTATATAGGATAGGTTCTTATAATAGGCCTTTATAATGAGCCTCAAACTTTAACGTAACATTCACATTTGTTTACAAGTTATGAAGCTCTCTTGAACAACCACAAGAATGCTGACAAAGATATCTCCAACCTGTTTTATTCAAATCCCACGTCCAAACCCAGCATGGGTGGGATGTCTTGAATCTTTGGAAAATCCACCAACTGATTTTTGAACCTCTGGAGCATTCTTTCCTGTCCAACATGAGCAGGTGACCATCTTATGACCACTTAGTAAGTGGAGATGTCCCATGCTTCTCCCAACCCAAGACCCCCATGATGACATACCATTTCTAGATGATGCATCATTTTTTGACCCTCAAAGCAAGGTCTATCAAGCAATGAGATTCTGTATGTTGTGTAGCCCATCTAGAGTGTTCAAGTATCAAATCTGGCATTAAGTCTTATAAAAATAAGGCCTTGAAAGAAGGAGGCAAGGAAGATCTGAGGTCCACTTCATTAGAGGGAACCAAGAATCATTTAATAAAATGCCATTGGTCCAAAGCTCTGCCTCAGTGTTTTTTCTTACAGATTGAGCAATTATAATCACGTGCCACAAGGGAGCTCCCACTAGCCTAGGGAGATTCAAAAATAAACTATCTTTAGATATTCAGAAACTAGAAACAGATATGAATGTGTTCTAAGTCTTTATGCCTTGTTCCCTAAAAAATGACAAACGTTGTAAAATGTAGCTTGTTGAATTTACAAAACTATATTTAGTGGTGATTGTGATCTCTAGGACTAGAAGTTGTGATAAACTCAGACTGTCCCTGCCCTCTGTTAATTAGGAGATTGCATAAGAATGACGATGAATAAAATGTTTGGGACTCTTTACACAGCACTTGTACAACCATGTCAAACTGGCAAAGATACGGAGTGGTTTCCCATTTCTTTCTCTAGCTCACTTTACAGATGAGAAAACTGAAGAAAACAGATTTAAGTGACACACCCAGGCTAGTGTCTGAAGCCAGATTTGAACTCAGGAATAGGAATCTTCCTAACTCCAGGCCTGGCACTCTATCAACTGCACCATCTAGCTACCTAGTACATAGCACATGGGAGGTAACTAAGACCCTTCAAAGGAAGACACTGGGGAAGAAACCTCAAAGAACATGTGAGCCTACTCTGGCCTACGGAGGACCCTAAAGAACTTTCCAGAATTGGACAAGTAGATAAATGTGCCAAATGCTCAACTGATTTACTGAAAACAAAGAGAGCTACGTTAGATTAAAAGGATAAATCGCTTTCTCTCTGTTTGGAACTGTGAACTATAACTTTCTCTTTGAGGCTTTCATAGTAGGTGCTTAATCAATGCTTGTTGACTTGACTTTATGTGAGAGGCCCTCATGAAGGCCATCAGCCCGACCTTGGCCCTGGGAGCCCTCTTCTACTCTGGTTGAAAAACAGACTCTTTGCCTTTGGCAGCTGGACCACATGTAAAGGACTAAATAAGTCTCTGGCCCCCAGTTCTGGGTTTTGTTGTTCTGTTCTTTCCCTGAGTATAAGTGAGTGATGTCCATCATGCGAAGGACATTCCTATGGGTTTGAACACTCACTCAAGCATATGGGAGCAAGGGAAGCATTGTTGTTAGGTCCCAGCTTGGCAGGGCAATGGCAGCACCCTCTGTAGCACACCACCCCAGCACAGGGGAGTAGTGGTAGACCTTGGGACAGGGAGGCATTGCTACTCCCCTACAGGCAGGGACATTGCACCCAAATGAATCAATGTCGTATACTTGCTAAATATCCTTTATGTGCTATTGCTAAGTTAGCTTCCATTTGTTAACCACTGGATGATCTCTGGGAATAGAGGATATTCAGGGAAGACTAGTATCTTCATTGTGGAGACTGCTTTCCACCTTTGGTGTCCATCCAATTCACTCAACTCTCGATTATGGCTCTAAGAAGCTGTAGCATGCACAGTGACCTTACCCTGGCAAGCTATTTCAGCAGATGGGCTAAACCACATTGAGGACAACCAAAGGGTCTCAAACCAGTCAGGGCCTGTGAAGATGTCCACCCACCTGTGGAATGGGCAGACAAGAATGATTTGTTACAAGAGCCATGAAGTCGGGCAGAAGCAGATTCTGCGGAGTGCTTAGAGCTTGGTCAGACATCAAAGACACCAAGGTCATCCACCGCATCCTGAGCCATCTCCCGTCATCTTGACTTTGTCTTCCTACTGGACTCTGATGATTCTGAAAGAGAGAGTGAGGCTGACAACTTTGATCAACTCTTCCTCACTTAAGTCCAATTTATATGCAAGTCAAATGACCTCATTCATGCTATTTTACCATTTTTACTTACCTCAAAGTCCTGCAGTGATGAAGCAATGGGGAAGTGATGAAGCAACGGGGTGGATACAGTAGAATCTGTCTTCACAGCCCTGCACACAGGTGGCCCAGGCCATAGGGTCATCTTCTTGATGAACTGAAGCAGCATCAGGATTTGGCAGCTGCCTGGGTATCTGAGCAGCCTTTTGCAAGGGCTACACTGTTTACCTCCTGGTGTGAGGAAAGGCCTAGAAAAGGTGCCCTTAAAAATTATCTGCCTCACCCAATGCTGGCCTGTTTGCCCCAGTAGATGGGGATCCCACCTTGTGATCAAAACACAAAAAAATATACAAAAAATATACAAAGAAAACTTGTGCCAAGATGATTCCCCTCACCACTGGTACATGGAATGTGGGCACACTTATGTGCGACATGAATTGTTGTTGTTGTTGCTTATCCTTATTCTCAAAGAGGACTATGCTCAGAATTACTTTAAACAACATGAATTGCAATAGACCTGAAAGATGAACATCTTTTGTTGTCAGAGAACTCATCCAGTTAACTGGAGTTAACCAACTCCAAATAGCAGTCCTGAGTGAAACAAGAATGGCAGATGAAGGCCAGCTTATTGAAGTTGGAGATGGATACATGTTTTTCTGGAGTAGTCACAGTGATAGGGAATTCTATGAAGCTGATGCAGGTTTTGCAAGCAAAACGAATCTAGTCCACAAACTTGTATGCCTACGGAAAGGAGTGAATAACAGATTCACGACAATGTCATTGCCCCTTGCAAGACAGTGAGATGCCACCATTCCCAGTGCATATGTTACCACCAGGACAAATACTGAGGAGATCAAAGAAAAATTTTCTGAAGACCTAGAGACCCTCATCATCAATGGACCAAAAAAGGACAAGCTTGTAATTCTAGGTGAATATAAAGCCAGAGTAGGCATAGATTATCACATGGTAGGGAATAACAACAGCAATGGTCACTTATTATTGAAGACTCGTGCATCTCATGACCTCATCACCAACACTGTCTTCCATTTACCTAAACATAATAAAATTTTGTGGGTGCACACTGGCAGCAAACATTGGAATTTAATAGACTATGTCATTGTGAGGAGAAAAAGGACATGAAAGTGATGAAGAGGATGTGTGGCACAGGGACGTGACAATTACGAACTTATCCTCTCCAAGCTAAACATTTGTTTTCAACAAGAGTGGTGTCCCCAAGGCAAAAGGATTACCAAAAGACTTAATGTCAACAGATGAGAGCCCTTCTCCCAACATGAACAGTTTATTTCTAACTTGGAGGGAAAGCAAAGCCAACACATAATTGGCAACAGTGGAGCAGAAGGAGTGGGCAGATTTTAGACATTTGATGTATAACACCACATTTGCTCATCTGGACCAGAACATTCTCAAACCTCACAATTGGTTTGACAAAATGATGGGAAAACTCAGAAGCTGATAAAATGAAAAATGAGAACTCCACAGGGTTTACCAGGAGGTTAGTTCATCTCTAAGAAGGCAGCTTTTAACAGCTTCAAAAGTAAAGTGCAAGTGCAGCTTAGAGAAATGCAGGGTTTGGGCCTCACTAAGAAGGCAGATGAAATTCAGTTGTACATTGTTAGAAACAACACTAAGAGCTTCTATGATGTCCTGAAGGCTATGGATGGGCCAAAGACTTATGGTGCATCTCAGCTACTTGGCCCTAGTGGAGCCATACCAATCAGTGATAAGGACATGATCCTGGAGAGGTGAGCTGAACATTTCCGTAGTGTTCACAACAGACCATTTATCAAGCAACACTGAAAACACTGACCCTCAAGTTGGAATCAATCTCTCTCTAGACAAACTTCCAGCTGAAGAAGAAGTTATGAATGCCATTAGGCAAATCTGATATGATAAAGCACCTTGTGCTAATTCTATTCCAGCTGAAATTTAAAAGGCAGGAATTCCACTACTCATAGAGAAGATGACTGAAATCTTCCAGGTTATATGGCAAGAGAAGGTTATCCTGCAGGAGTTCAAGGATCCCTCCATTGTCCATCTCTATAAAGGGAAAAAGGAAATTTTTTTGTGATAATCACAGTGTGGGGAGTGGGGGTGGAGGGGGGAGTGGAAGGCAGGAGGCCTCTTTCTTAGTCATTGCCAAAAAAATTCTTGCTAGAATCCTTCTTCAACTGTGCAAGAGCCAATGTGGCTTCAGAAAGGGCTGAGGAGCATTCAATATGGTATTTGATGCTTGACAACTCCAAGAGAAATGCCAGGAACAGAACAGAGGTCTGTACACAAGTTTTGTTGATTTAAAAAAGACCTAATGTGAGGAATGATTCATTTGGACCCCTACTCGGTTCCAATAATCTTAATCAGATTGATATTTTACATAAAATATATAATTAGATAAGGTCTTATTGTAGGCTTAAATAGAAGCCCTAAATTTTAATCCAGTGTTCACCACTTGTCTTTTGTTGTTGTTGTTTTGGGTTGTGGGTTTTTTTTTGCTTTTTTTTTTTTTGAGAAGGGAGGGCAGGGCAACTGAGGTTAAATGACTTGCCCAAGGTCATATGGCTAGTAAGATTTGAACTCGGGTCCTCCTGACTCCAGGGCTGGTGCTCTATTCACTGTGCCACCTAGATGCCCCTCACCACTTGTTTATCAGTTATAAAGCTCATTTTTGCCTTCCCATCTTACGACCATTTAGTCAGCAGGGATGTTCCATGCTTTGCCCAGCCTGTGACTCCCCTGCTAATACATCATTTTTGGCAGGGTCTATCAACCAATGAGATTTTGTATTTAACCACATCCCTTTTGCATATTTGGGTATCAAATCCTAAAAATCAGGGACCAGGGGCAACTGAGATTGTGAGGGATTCAGTAGAGGGGCCCATGGACCCTTTAAAAAATGCTGTTGGCTTGGAACTCTGCCTCAGTGACTTTTCTTGCAGATTGGACAATTTTAGGCCCCACATTTTTTGGCAACCCCAGATGGGACAGTAATGCCTGGAATCTTACCTCCCAAAAGAGAGTGCACACCTGGGCAGATTTTAACTGTTGGTTCCCCCATGGGCACAGGCCTCAGGAACTGAACTCCCTTTGTTCCTTACCCTAAATTCTTTTTCTTTAAAAAAGGTCCTCAATTCGGTTAAGAGGGAGTGTTTGAATCTATAACCAATCTGTCCAAATTTATAAGCTTTGAAGCACTCAGATTCTATTTTTAGAAAAATTAAATGAACATAATTATAATTTTAACTTTTTAAACATAGGCTGGGTTTTTTTTTTCACTTTCCCTCCATTTTTTTTTCACTTTGTAAAGACTCAGGAGATTTAGCAACAGAGCTACTAGTTCCTCACTTTCAGTCGGTCAGAAAACTTCCTTTTGGTAAAATCAAAATAGGTGGGGTTTTTTTTTTGCCTTTTAAAGAATAGTTTTCAACAAGGAATAATTAAATCATTTTTGTCATTAGTAGAGCAATCCCTCAAACTGATTGAGGTGGAACTTGTTAAGCTGTCAAGGCATATGACCATCCTGGGAACAATTTTACACTCTTCTAACCCAAGAAGAAAGCTCATTTTAGTTTTACAGAGATGAGGAAAAGAGAGAGCTGTTAAGCTGTGTAAAGTTTAGTTTGAGAATAGAAAGGGTTTAGGGGGCTGCTGTGGCCAAAGTATAGAACTTTTGATGACCTTCTGGAAGTTACAAGCAATCTCTTAAAACTAGGAAAACTTGGTTTGGGCTATCTTCACAACAATTGAAATTTTTTTAGTTTTTCTTAGTCTTAATTTTTCTTCTGTGAATATGCCGTGGCAAAAAGGCTAGAGCAATGAACTCCAACCAGTTCTATTACGGACTTGTTCTAAATACAAAATGCACTTTAAATGGGTGAACCTCCATGGCAAATTAGACAAAAGCAATTTTATGTTGTTCCTAAATTACATTTTTGGGGTGAGATTATAAAAGCATTGACATAATTAGGAAACAAAAGAATTACCCTGGGCTGACAACAGGACTCCAGCCACAAGATGGCCCTATGTTGTATATTTAATAGAGGAGACAGGTAAGATCCTGACTTCAAAATCTTTTATGGAAAATTTTAGGAGAAAAATTCAGACCCGATTTAGTGTTGTGTCTTCTTACATGTTCTGTGTGTACATTTTGTAAATGACAAAGTTTTGTAAATGACTAAGTTTAGTAATAGTGGGTTCCTTACTTCAGATAGAAAGGGATCTTATGCAATTATTAAAATCTTTAAAAGAATGGGATATAAGTGTCTGTTTTGTCTGTGCTCTGCTACTTTGTGCTAACCTGTAGTCAAAATGTGTTTTACCTGTGCTTTTTCTTTTGGTGTGTTCAACTAAAAGAAACAGGCTGTAAAAAATAAACTTTCAAAAAAGCCTTAAAAGAGAATAAATCTTTCTTTTCTCTCATTTTTCAACCCCGGCCATGGTGGAGATGGCTGAGGTGAAAGACAGATACAGAAATTAACTAAAAGCTCAGAAGCAAATAATGATTGGAAACCAAATTGTTGAAAAAGGAATAATTAAATTTCTTTTATTTCTAAAATATAATTTGGATTATTTTATAAAATATTTTGATGAACTTATGGGGTACTAGCAAATTCTGTAGAGTTTAATGAAAACAAAAAAAAAAGTTCACAGATCACTTATCCCTTAAAAGGATCTTTAACATGACATGATTTAAAGCTGTAGTTTGAATTTTAAGAACTGTTTTGTTAGTCAGGAGATATATTCAGGAGAGATACAGTGAAATAGGAATTCAGGGAAGTGTTAAAATTGACAAAAATACTTGGGAAATAGTATAGGAGAAATTGAATTAAATCTCTTGTCAGTTTACACAATTCTACAACTCAGAATATAAAAAGAAATATATTTACTAAGCCTGATCTCTAAGTCTGAAGTGTAGGGTATCAATCTGTAAAACTGATTTTAATTTTAGTATAGGAAAAAGGTATAATTTAAAGCTATACCTAAAGTTAGGATAAGTTTATTGAAGGAAGGAATTTCCATTATTAGAAGGCAGAACAAGGAAATTTTAGGCCATTTTCAGAAAAGAATAAAAGTGAGTAGAATTGGAGTTCATTTACCCTTCTGTGTTTTACTGCTTTTAAACAGCCAACTTGAGAGCACCAAGAAAGTTCTGAGTATTCTCCCAGACTGAAGATAAACCCCAAAGTGCTCGCAGAAAATGGGAAAACTTGTTTTGAAATCAGAAAGCAAGTAAAGGTAAGTATAATTTAATGATACTACTACAGTTTTAATCAATTATTTAGGTAAATTAAAACACAGTAAAACTTGTGTTGAAATCAATTGTTTAGTAAAAATAAGTTCAAATTTTATAAATAAGGCTATAATAAGTTATGGAAAGTATTATTGCAGTTAGAATTAAGAAACTTTTTAAATTTAGGTATAGGAATAAATTGAGAGGGTTCTCAGATTACAAGAGATCAAACTGAAATGAGCCATATGACTTATAAAAGTATTAAAATCTAAAATTTTGAGAAGAAAAAATAACTTGCAAATTATTTTAGAACAAATAAAATTTTATAGTATGAAATCAGGAAACAGAATGTAAAAGAAATTCTTATCAGGGAGAAGCTTGCAAAGTCATAAAAACAAAAAGTGTTCTGGAATCTCTTCTAAATGATACTTTAGGATAGGTTAAGTTAAGAAAAAATAAAATAAATGGACTTCATTTTTAACTAATTTGAAAGGAAAAAGCTATACCTTGAACCCTTCAGACAAGTACAGTCTCCATCAGATAGTTTTCCAGCAGTGCAATTCCTGTTAACACACTATGAATTTAAAAGTGTGTTTTAATAAAAATAGATACTTTAAATCAAGGAATTATTATACCACAAATAAAACAATCTTTCTAATTTAAGTCATTGTCCAATATATATTAAAGCATGAACACATTGATGATATTGGGTCCTGAAATTTTCAATCTTCACAGGCCTTTGTGGAAGTTGAGATTTTTAAATTATTGAACTATATTTCATTTAGATGAATTCAAAGTTAGATAGTGTGATAAGGATTTATGTTAATTTATAACCGTTAGGAAATTAACTCCTCTTTTGATGAGAGGCAAACATAAGATTCCTAACACAGAAATCATGAGTTTTGGAAACTATCAAAACTTTGTAAAAGAAAAGAGACAATTAGGACTCAAGATCATTCACAATCCACAAGCACTAAAACGTAAGTTGCCTTTGAGAAAACTGTTAAGTGCTTCATTTAGAGTGAATGACAAAGAAGAGAGTAAAAATAACTTAGTGTATGTAGTAAGAGGAGCAGTGGAGACTCTTTCAGGTTCTCTTTCTTAGTCAATTTTTCTTAAAGGCATTTGGTCATTGCCAAGTGAATTCCTTTGTGAAATATAGATGGATAAAGGCTTTTCCAGCATAAAAAAGATTAATTTTGAGGAGATGGGTGATTTCTTCCCCAGTCATTCTGCTTACTGAAACCTGTGACACTTCAATGAAAAACTTGTGCTGAGTAAGTTGTTTGGGGGTGTATTTGCCTGTCACTTACCAAAACAATGTGATTAGAACCAATTCTAACTGCTCAAAAGTTCTTAAAGAAACTGGTATGAACTGTGCATTTATAACCACTAAGGATGACAATAAGATGACAGTATTACAGTTGGTTTTGTGCAACAAAACTTTGTGTTAAAATTTGAAGCAAAATTCATTGAAGTAAAAAAAAAAAGCTACATGATTAGGAAATAAAGATTAGACGAATCAGAGAAAGAATTTTTGGCCCTACTGAAATAGATTTAGGAATTTTTAAAGTAATGTCTCCTTGATAGTTGCTGCATGTCTCTCTTCACCAATCAATATAAAACTACAAAATAAGTTTCATAAAATGCATGTTAATTTATGCAAAAAGAATTATCTCTTTTCTCGGCTTAAATAATTATGATAAAGAATTAATAATTTAGAAATTTTAAAGGAATTGATTTGGTTCTTTTGGTAATTCAAAGAAATTTTTAAAAAGCCATAGTGGAGTGAAAGTGTCATAATGAGTTTTTGAACATGAACTAACTAAAAACAATGGACCTTTGTTTTTAAAAAATGAGTTTTAAGTTCTGCCACTAGTCATTGCAAGTCAAAAATTAATTGGATTGAAAATTTTGTTGAAGTAGATCAGAAGAATTTAATCAGTTTTGGTAAAAACAACAAGAAAATATATATTCGCACCTATTTCCGGGGGTTGTTGGGAGAGACACATAGTTGTGAAATGCTTAATGTTGAGGTTCAGAGTACAAATGATGAGGTGCAAGGTATGTGTGTGTGGTAGGGTCATCTTGAAAGAATTAACTCAGTCTGTCTCCAAATCAAGTAAAGGCATTTATTCTGGAAAACCCACCAAGCAAGTTCCTCCTTAAGGGAGGTCGACACCCTTGGAGGAAAGGGGGCGACTCCTTAAGAGACACACACTCACAAAATCACATACACACACACACACCATACCCTCCCCTCACTCCTCCCCCAACCCCCCCCCCAGCCAGCCAGGAGAGGATAGGGATTCTTTTTTCTTTTTGAAGTTTTACATAATTTATTTGTGATCT
>CM053599.1:175717528-175751725 GCA_028646575.1 Pseudocheirus occidentalis | reverse complement strand
TCTGCCAAGCCACATTCTGCCTTTCCTTAGATCACTGGGTTTTAATTCTGAGATCATTCTGTTCCACCTTATATAGCTATAAGATCATATTGGCAATAAGCAATTTGGGATCATATCCCATTTTCTCCAATGCTGTCCAGTCCAATTTCTTACTTCTTCACTCAGGTCCAGCTTCTTATCCAGATGCAACACCTGTCTTATATCAGAGGCAGCTGTGTGGATGGTGGAGTAAAAATAGGAACTCTGCTCGACTCTGGCACCAACTACCTCCAATACCTATAAAATATGACTCTAAACAAATTTTAGAGCTACAGAACCCATAAAGTGAGAGAGAAAAACAAATCTCCCGCTGAAGGCAGCCTGGCAGGCTGACAGGAAGTGTCTATCATACCCAGCTGGGAGCCAAGTACAGTCCCATGTGAGCTGCTTGGACCCAGGCCCAGGGTGGCTGGACCAGCAGCACAGACTAGCTGGAGCAGACTTCCAGAGAGTGAATCACCAGCAGCTATGGTGGTTTCCAGACTTCTCAACCCATAAACTTCAAAGGGAAAGTAAAAGGTCAATGGGAAAATCTATTGGAACCAGGTGATGGAAGAGCATGGTCCAGCCCTTGCCCCCAGGGTAAGAGGTAGAGGAGGTCAGGCATCTGCAGCTGCTACCACATGGCTGCTTCTGGAGTTCCTGGTCTGCAGAGAGTAGGGGAACCAAGCCACCATTCAGAGGGTAATCACTCTTGCTTTGACCTGCTTGGATCTGGGTCACTGTCTTGGGAGGTGGTCCTGGGGTGGGAAATACCAGTATGCCAGAGCTTAGGGTATCTGTAGAGAGGATGCCCTCCTCAGACCTCTGACACCATCTTCAAAAACCCCAGTGATTTGGGACATAGCTCTCTCCATTCTGAAAGCAGAGTTCTACTGTGACAAAGAGCTCAAAAGTCAAGTAACTGGTTGGCAAGATGAGCAAGCAGAAGAAGCACAATCAGACCACAGAATCCTTTTTTGGGGATGAAAAGGATCAAAACATGGAACCAAAAGAAGACAACAAAGTCAAAACTCCTGTATCAAATGCTTCCAAGAGGGGCAGCTAGTCGGCACAAGGAATAAAGCACTGACCATGGAGTCAGAAGGACCTGAGTTCAAGTCCAGTCTCAGACACTTAATACAAAATTAGTTATGTGACCTTAGGCAAGTCACTTAACCTCAACTGCCCTACCTTCCCCTCTCCAAAAAGCAAAAAGAAAAAGAAAAGCTTCCAAGAAAAATATGAACTGGTTATAGGCCATAGAGGGGCTCAAGAAGGATTTTGAAAATTAAGTAAGAGAAGTAGAGGAAAAACTGGGAAGAGAAATGAGAATGATGCAAGAAAATCATGAAAAGTGATTCAACAGCCTGCTAAAGGAGACCCCTCAAAATATACTGAAGAAAATAATACCTTAAAAATAGGCTAATTCAAATGGCAAAAGAGGCCCAAAAAGCCAATAAGGAGAAGAATGCCTTTAAAAACCAAATTTGCCAGATGGTAAAGGGATTTCAAAAACTCACCAAAGAGAATAATTCCTTCAAAATTAGATGAGAGCAAATAGAAGCTAATGACTTTATGAGAAATCAAGATACTATAAAACAGATCAAAACAAATCAAAAAATTATAGAAAGAAATCAGAGGCAGCTGAGTGGTGTAGTGGATACAGAGCTGGGTCTATGAGCTAATACTTGAGTTCAAATACAGCATCAGACACTTACTAGCTTTGTGATTCTGGACAAGTCACTTAACCTATGTCCACATCAGCTTCCTCAACTGTAACATGAGGATAATAAAAGCACCTACCTCACAGGGCTACTTCAAGGATCAAATAAGATTTGTAAAGCACTTACCACAGTTCTTGGCACATAGTAGGTACTTAATAAATTATTATTCCTACTGTCCCAGTTCCCTTTCCCTTCAATACTATTTCTCTAAAAGTTAGAAGCAATTTTGGAAGTGAGTTTAAAGTCTATAAACTCCTTGAGGTGAAGGACTGTGGCTTGCTCATTTTTATATCCTCCTACAATGACTAGCACATTTTCTTGCAAATTCTAGGTATTTTGTTGGGTTTAATTTAACTCAGCTGGCATTCATTCACCTCAGTTTTACTAAGTACCCTAAATCACTCGCAATATATAAGCCACTATACTAGGTTTTAGACATAAAGATACATTGGGGTTTTTAATTTAAAAAAACAACCCTCAAATTTGTGAGGTACTTTACAGTTTACAAAGTGCTTTCATATACAAATAACACTGAACTACTCTAGATAATTGTCCTCATTATTTTTAGAGATGAAAAATTGAGGCTGAGTAACTTGCTTAAAGTCGCAAATAAGACTTCAGTCAAGACCTAACCCTACTTCTGCTTGACTTGTGACCCAATTGTTTTTTTCTCCTTTTTTGAATTAAATTTTATTTAAGTAACAATCATTTATTTTTATTTCTCTTTCTTTCCCCACAGAGGGAAAAAAAACAAATATGCATGGTCAAGCAAAAGTAAAAAATCCCTGCATAGGTCAAATATGTGTCTCATCTGCACACTGAATCCATCACCTTTCTGTTAGAAAATAACATGCTCCATAATGAGTTGTCATTATATTGATCAGAGTCCTTAAGAATTTTCAGATTATTTCTACTGATAATATTATTGTTATAGTATAAATTGTTCTCCTGGTTCTGCTCACTTCACTCTGCATCAGTTCATACAAGTCTTCCCAAGTTTCTCTGAAACTGTTCCCTTCATTATTTCTTTAAATATAATAGTATTCCATTGCATTCACATGCCATAATTTCTTTAGCAGTTCCCTACTTAATTCCTTCCTTAGTCTCAAGTTCTTCACTACCACAAAAAGAACTGCTATAAATGTTTGTACATATAGAATCTTTTTTTTACTTGTTTGATCTCTAAGAGTGGTGTCACTAAATCAGAGGTTATAGAGTGCTAATTTCTACATTTTTTTCCTTCCATATGTGCTATACCTAATACTTTCCACTAATCAACTTCTCTATTTTTTAACCAGTAACAACTAGATTTGATGATTAGTGCATTGTAGTATAGAGATGTGGTATTGCTAGACCACCTTCCTTCCCACTTTTCTCCCCCATTATTGCCCTTGAGATTCTTAATCTATTGTTCTTCCATACGAATTTCTTTTATTATTTTTTTCCAATTGTATACAAATAATGTTTTGTTAGTTTGGTTGAATATGGCACTGAATAAGTAATTTAGATAGCATTGCCATTATTTTTATATTGGCTCAGCAGTCACATGAGCAATTAATGTTTCTACAATTATTTAGGCCTATCTTAATTACAAAGATTGTTTTAGAGTTGTATTCATGTAGCTTCTATGTATATATTGGTAGGTAGTTTCCTGAGTATTTTGTAATTTCTGGAGGTTCTCTAAAAGGAATTTTCCTATCTCTTTCTGATGGGTTTTCTTGATAATATACAAAAATGTTGATTATTTATGTGGACTTGTTTTATCCCTAAATATTGCTGAAGTTATTAATTATTTTAATTAACTTTAGTTGATCCTCTAGTGTTCTGAAAGTACACTATCATATCATCCACAAAAACAGTAATTTTGTTTTTTCTTTGCCTAAGCTTATTCCCTCAATTTCTTTTTCTCGTCTCTTTGCTACAACTAGCATTTCTAGCATCATTTCAAATAGTAGTGATCATAGTGCACATGCTTGCTTTTGCCTTGATCTTATTAGTAAGTACTCTAGTTTATCCCCAATTACACCTAATGTTGGATCTTAGTTTTAGATTTACCATATTTCACCCTACTATTTATCATATTAAGGAAAGGTTCATTTATTCCTGTGATTTCTAGTATCTTTTAACAGTCTTTTCCCAAAAAAGTTTTTTCTGCATCTCCCTGTATAATCATATTATTTTTGGTCTTTTATTATTAATATGGTCAGTTATAATTATAGTTTTCCTAATATTGAACCAACATAGCCATTTCTGGTGTAAATCCAACATGGACTCCAGTGCTTTTTCAACACTATTTCTTTCCCACTTTTTGGTGATAACAGATTCTTTTTTTTTTTTTTTTTTGCTTTTTGGAGGGCAATTGGGGTTAAGTAACTTGCCCAAGATCACACGGTTAGTTTTGGTGTTAAGTGTCTGAGGCCGAATTTGAACTCAGGTCCTCCTGACTCCAGGGCTGGTGCTCTATTCACTGCGCCACCTAGCCGCCCCTGATAACAGATTCTTAAGACAGCCTACAGGTCTTCTGAACGTTCAGCATTCTTTCTATTATCTTAAAGTATCCGTAAGTGCTCTTAGCCAATTATTAGTTGATATTCAGCCTTTAACTTCAAAGGAGAGAAAGTTGGTGGGAGAGTGAGACAGGTGGAGAATAATCTCATAATTAGGACAGTCATGAGCTGTAACCTTGGTATATTTCAAATTATAACCTTCCTTCTCCTTCTCTGATTACTAAAAAAGGAGAAAAGCCCTGGAAACCAAAGAAAAGATAAACACAGATTCTCTTTGAAAGAGATGTAAGTAACCAGTTTAAGTTCTATCCTGCTAGTGTGCAGTATTTATGATATGACTGAAAAAAACATTGGCTTTTGATGATTGCTCTTAATCCCCTAAGTGCTGGAGTAAAAATTTGAGCCAAATATATCACTCTGAAGACTTCTCAGTGTCAGAAAATGTTCAAGATGAGCTGCTTACTCAACCTAAGAGGTAAAAGAAAGATTAAGTGATTGTATAAATACAAATATATATATATATATGTATTATATATATATACACACGTGTTCATTTATATATATATAAATTTATATACATACATATATCTGGGTGTGTGTGTATGTCTGTCTATGTCTGTCTGTGTGTACACCATATCCTACCTAGGTAATTAAGCAACTAGATGGCAGTGGATAAAGCATTGGGCCTGCAGTCAGGAAGACCTGAGTTCTAATCCAGCCTCAAATATTTACTAATTGTATGACCCTAGGCAAGTCACTTAATCTGTATTTGCCTCAGGAGAAGGAAATGGCAAACCATTTCAGTATTCTTGCCAAGAAAACCCCACAGATAGTAATGGTATGATATGGTCCACAAGATTACAAAAAGTCAGCCATGACTGAACAACAAAAACCTAGGTAATTAAAGTTCTTTAAATCTTGCTCTAAATGCTTTATTATCTCTTGTGCATAATGCTTAGTAATTATTTTATTAATTGAATAAAAAATTAATTATATTTTTCTAGGAAATAAGTCACTAATTTGGCTTATTGATCTCAGATAAAATTTCTGTTTGAAGAGTAATATGACACAAAGGTACTAGTAATGAACAATGTTCAGGTATTGTAATTAGACTTATGGGACTAAAAGAAACTTTTGAGGCATGCCTTCAAATTTCAAAACATATATGGACTTATTCCATATATATATATTCCACTTATACATTCCATATTATACATTCCACATACATATTATATATTATATATTCCATATACGTATATTCCAAAACATATATTCCATTTATTATATTTAGCTAGCTTTTGGGGTTTCTTTTGTCTTTTTGGAGGGGAGAAGGCAGGGCAATTGGAGTTAAGTGACTTACCCAAGGTCACACAGCTAGTAAGTGTTAAGTGTCTGAGGCCAGATTTGAACTCAGGTTCTCCTGACTCCAGGGCCAGTGCACTATTCACTGCACTACCTAACTGCCCCATGTGGCTAGATTTTGTTGACATTTTCTCTTGTGAAAATGTCCCTAGGTCATGCAATGACCCCATGTACTTAGCTTCAGTTTTATGTATCTTATGTCTATTGGACTGTTCAAAAACACAACCTCCAAGTGAGCAAACATAACATATATATATATATATATATATATAAAGTTGAACATGAGTTAAGAAATCACAGTACGTGGAGAGTTCTCACATTGAATTTTTACTCCTCAACTGTTTCTCAAATACTTTGTTACTGTAAATAGAAATATCACTCTGAGTCTAGGAATTATCAGTTAGTGAAAATGAGAACATTTGAATCCTTCAAGTGTTTTCTCTCACACTGTTTTTAAAACAAAGGCTTAAAAAAGATGTCCTAAAGGTGTCTATGGCAAGACTGATTTAATTGTCTAATGCACATGAATTTTTAGACAACTTCAGTCTGCAACTGTTAGTATTCCATTTGGCCCCCAACTTAAATATCACCACGTAAAGGATACTTCAAGAGATGTGAAGTTTTTCAAAGTCCTCTTCTTTGTCCCCTTAAAAGTTGAAAGATTGCACTGGCAAAGACGAGCAATTTCCAATACCCCAATATTTTATCCTGGTTTCAAATGGAATTTTTCAGGCAGAGTTTGAAAGTAAGTCAAATATATTCCCTGAACACTTTCAGAAATACATGCTTCTCCCAGCAAAGCGCTAAAGAAAAGTAGATCTTGGTGACTTTATCCAGAAGTCACCTCTTCTTTGAGAAGACTGTGGAAATGCATGATGTGCCTCAGTATACCGCCGATTATTCCACTTCAGAGAGGAGAAAGAAAAACTGACCATTTTTTTTTGCTTGTTTTTGCTTCCTGACAAGATATGTAAGCAAACCAGGATGAGACTGCAGGTTTCCTTTTCACACAGTTACCACCTTGACTGCTTTTCCTCTCAGCTCATTGACATTCAAGGCAAAAGATGTTTTGACTGGATCGTAGTATCCTTTGTTAGAAGATGCTCAAGGGGTTGACTAGAAAGGTTGCTTTGATTCTATAATCTAGAGGTTATTACAACTGATAGACAGTGAGATCATTGCCCAAGATGGAATAAGAGGGTAGGGATAAAGGGAAAATCTTAAATGAAAAGCAGTATTTACATTGCTTTCTTTGGTGGCAGAAGGGAAAGGATTCAGCAGAAGGAAGGAATGAAGATCATATTCAGGACCTTCATTTGGGGCTCCTGAGGAAGCTGTAGTAATAAAGGGGGTGTTCAAGTATCATAGAAGTTACTGTCAACAAGTTTCAAGAAACCTTTCTTAAGAAATAAGAGAAAATTTTTAAAATATGGGTTTTTTCCAACTTTCAGGGAGAATACTCAAAGTTTCTTCTTAACAGAATGTGGAAGAAATAATTAAATTTGGAATTATAAAGGTTCAAAAAATAAGCTGAGCTACTTTTCTAGCTGTTGAGAGAAATAACTATTTCAAATACTAAGCTGCCATTAAAAATCAGTAGCGCTAAGTGTGAACTGCATTTGCCCTCCAAGGTCAAAAGGGAAAAAGTAAAACAAAGTTTAAAAAAAGATATTTGAGAAGAGTCTCCATAGGATGGTAACAGTCAGATACTGCATTATTCTGTGGTTAACATGGAACATGGCTAGGGCAATGGAGCTAAAAGGTCAAGGGCCGGAAATGCAAGAGAGGATGCTTCCCGATTTCAGAATGCCTTAGGAAGCTCTGTTTTTCAGAGAAATTAATTATCTGGAAATTCCAAAGAATTGCTACAGGACAAAATAAATGAAAAGACTATAACTTTACAGTGTAAAAAGAAATGAACTGCAAACTCTCCTTCCTTGAGGCTGAAACACAAGAGCCACTCAAAGTTATGAGCTTGTACACATACACACAGCCCTCCAGTGAACAGATGAGCAGTGACTGAGGTCTGCAGTGACTTTGGCAGTTGTACTGTACTCAGCTGGCCAATCTTTTTTACTCAAATGTTGGATTTCAGTTTAGTATTGATTATATATTGAGATTACCCAGACCCACAGGCATACACATTGTAAAAATAACATCTCTGTCGCTGACTTTAACTTGAATCAGACAAGTCACCTCAGATCCTGTGGGATTCAGCTTTTGTTTACTGTCTAATAGCTCAGACTTACTGTTCTCTGGAGATAGCTGCCCAGAAAAAGAAGAAAAAAAGCTTGCTACAAAATGGAAACTCTTTGCCAAGAATTTCCTGAGAGAATAGTTCACAGTTTTCTAGGCTGGCTATTAAGAAGAGTTTTTAAAAATTTTTTAGGATGACACTACCAAATCTTACTTGCTATTAATAAAGGTGGCTACAGTTTGGTTCATACAGAGCATACACACAGGGCAGACCATCACAAAAATGACAAAATCTAAAGTCACCCATTTGTTTCAGAAACAGGTTCTGTAAATGGCACAGAAAACAAATTCTGAAGGTTTTCCTGACAGATGTGCAACTTTAATCTGATTGTGGAAAGAGTAGAACACAGGTTTGAAAGGATTATTTAGGTCTTCCTTACATCCCCTTCCCACATCCCATCCTCGGAAACTACTTGCCTGTGATAGCTTATAAATGTCACTTCTGTGAACAATGAGCTCTTCTCATTCCAGAACAACTCCAGACAAATTAATTAAGTTGACTTAGTTATCAAGTTAGTCTCTCCTTCTAATCAGGTGTTTCATGTTGTTTTTTTAATGGGTGAGACTTGTGGTTTTTATTAATGTCAGGAACACCCAGTGAGGAAATTCCCTCTACCAAAGTATATTAGCACCTGCTCTACAATTTATTGTTTTAATTGCCTAAAAAGTTAAGTAATTTGGCCACAGTCACACAGCCAGCATGTGTCAGAAGTGAGATTTGAACCTAGATTATCCAGACCCTGAGGTCATTAAGTGAACAAAAGTGTGTTAAGCACCTAAAATATGCCAGACAGATCATGTCTAAATCCACTATGTTGTCCAATTTTTGACCAGTTATAAATTAGAATTGATAGAGATGAGACAGAAGCTGAGCTCAAACCTGTTAACTCCAAGGCCACCTGTCCTGAAGAAAACCCTGCACCTTCCTTTTGGTTGAGTCATTCCCTTCAGAATTCAGCAGATCCCTAACCGTGGGTCATGACCCCTTTGGGGGTTGAACGACCCTTTCACAGGGGTCACAGGGGTCGCCTAAGACCATCAGAAAACACATATTTCCAATGGTCTTAGGAACTGAGACACTGCTCCTCTATCCGTCTCCAGGCAGGTCCTCCCACATGCAGATACACCTACACATGAGTATTAAAGGTTTGCGGCATTAGGAATGTTGAGAACCACTGCTTCAGATGTTCATTGGCTCTAAATGACTCCAAAATGATGTGATGTAGAGTGAAAGACAAAGTACCTATACACAATTTTCTACCATTTTCATGAAATGGGGCTTGGGAAAGCAATTTGATACTAAAAGTATCAATCAACCAAATAAAACACACACACACACACACACACGCACACACAGAGGCACATTTATCAAGTAACCATTATGAGACTATGCAATCTTGACCACCTTGTTTCACTGTTTTCCAGTGGCTTTGTGATGGCTTCCGATTATATAGTCTCTGCTGAACATTGCTCTCTCTGCCATCTTCTAGGCCTCATCTCTCATGGGTTAAGCATAGTGCCTGATACATAATAGGAGCTTAATTAATACTTGTGGACTTGACTTGTCCAAGATCACCTGCCAGTCATCTCAGCTCCAATTTGCTAGGGCATAGCAATTAGAACTTCTCACTAATAAGGGTAGACTGAACGATTTCTACTCATAGTCACCACGTGAAGCTAACAAAAGCCAAAGAGAGGAGTCCAAATTAAAATTTATACTCCTCCCACTTCCTTCTCAACAAGCCATCCTTTATAATAAATAAATTTTTGAAAAAGAATAAAACAATTCAGTAAAAGTAATGAACATTTTTTTTAAATCTTACATTATATGCAAAGTTCCAAACCTGTGGACATCAGTTTTTGCAGCTAGGTGATACAGTGGGAACAGCACTGGACCTGGAGACAGGAAGACCTGAGTTCTATTCAGTTTCAAATATTTACTAGCTCTGTGACCTTGGGCAAGTCACTTAACTTCTCTTTGTCTCAGTTTCCTCATCTATAAAACAGGAATAACAGTAGTACCTATCTCCCAGGGTTGTTCTGAGGATTAAACGAAATAATAATTGTAAAGAATTAGCATAGTGCTTGGCATATAGTGCTATGTAAATGTGTGAATGTATATATATCCAGATATTGATATATTATATATACACACACAATCAATAGATTTATATATATAATAAATACATATTTATATATAATGCATATATATAAATCTATTGACTGTGTATGTATCTCTACTGAAAATAATTGAACAACAATACCAAGTAGTGTGATGAGATAGGAGCAATAACCTAAAGTCCCTAAGGACACATAAAATAGAGATAGTAATAGCACCTACCTAGCAGGGCTGTTGCGAAAATTACATGAGATAATGCCTATACAGAACTTAGTACAGTGCCTGGCATATAGATGCCACCATATAAATGCTTTTTTCCTCCCCGCTCCTTACCCCTTCAGCAAAAGATCAGGGGGAGGTATCTTCCTATATCTCTTCTCTGGGGCCAAACTTGTTCTTTATAATTTCACAACATTCAGTTTCAATTATTTTATGTTTTTCCCATTTACATTGTTGTAGTTACCGTGTCTATTTCTTTTTGACTTCTGTCTGGGTGGAGACTGTAGTCCTCTGTTCCAGACAAATATCTAATTTAGGGATGGACTTTCCCAAACATCTCTTCAGTATATATGTAAATTTAATCCAGATTGAAAAGTAATCTAAGGAGGAAAATAATTCTATTCATTCTATTCATTCTAGCCTGCATTCCTGCCTTTATTATACTGTATTTATCTGTATATAGCAAGTTTCTGCTGCTTAGACCAGCAGGAAAAAATCAGTCTCCCTACACTCTGAAGTGATCACAGTGATATATAATTTTGATTCTTCCATCCCACTTTCCTTCTCATATTATAAGACATAACTGAAGCATTCTATGTTTAACCCTGCTCAATAGGAATACAGGCAATATAGTGGCTTCCCACTCCTGTTGACCAGATGACCACTTGTAAGATATGCAATTATTTTTCATTCATGTGTTGAACTAGATAATCTCTGGAGTCTTCCAATTCTGAAAATTTAGGGTTCTATAAAATCTTTTAAAAAGTGGATTCTATATACTTTGTGCAAACAAAAGTTTTGTCCTCTGTATCTAGAATATTGCAGATGCAATGGTAGCAGGCTTTGAACTTTGGGCCTTTTTCTTTTTTCTCAGATGAAAAGCCTTCTCAAAAAGAAGAACAAAATCTTTGCATGATATAAAATCAGCAGAAGTTGAAACATCAAAAGTAAGATTTTTTCATTAAATATCCCTTCTGTTACCCAAAATTTAATGGAGGATTTCCAAGGAAATAGTCCACAACTTTTAAAACAAACAGATAAACAAACAAAAAAGACTAAAATTAAAATTTGCTGTGATTAATTAGGGAGCTTTTTAACTAAATCCAAAAAAAAATGGGAGAAAAAAAAGAATTCAGGAGGAAAATGAGTTTGCTCCTCAAAGAAGAATTCCAGGTTTGAAAGCAGAAACTCTAGCGTGATTAGGGCAAGACCTTAGGATATTGTTCCCAGTTCACCATTCTCTTTGGAGGGAAGATCCTAAACATTTTTCCAGCAGTTTCATTACTTGTGGGCTACTTTTATACAACACTAATCTTGGGAAGATGTAAGAAAAACAAAAACTAAATGATAGTGCTCCTCCCCCAAGAGACAATGAGCATTATAACAATTCCCTGAAAGAGTAACAGAATATGAAACAGAACAAAGACAAGAATTCCCAGGCTTCACCTCCTCCTCCCTTTGGAAGGACCAAGTCCCTGATCTTAACAATATGGACCGTGTGTTGGGTGAGACCAAATCTTTACAGTTTACGGTGGGTCTCCTGATAGAAAGTGGGGGCCATTATAATGAGCAGGAACAACACAAGTGATATTAGAATTATCAGAAGATAATCTTTTCTGCACTGTCACGAATCTTTACTGGGAATCAGGATGTTCTGTAGTAAAGTAGCTAAGAGACCATTATTAGCCTCTTGTAAGCCAAGTCAAGATAGACAATTTCCCCATACCACCACTCACACATCATTCCCTGGCACACTAACCAGGATCTCCCCTTCCTTGGGAGCCCTGTGAGGGGGTAGAATGGGAAAATAGAAAATCTCTTTTCTTCAAAGGCCTCTGATGAGGGACTGTCACACTCTGTGAGAGCTAGTAAGACAGGGCTCTCTCTTCTCTATTGCCAGAAAGCAAGCTACTTCCCAACAAGGCCACACGTTGTTCATCCAAGCCCTGCTGGGCAAGATTTGTCAAATGGCTACTGAATATTATACTGGCCACACTGTGGAGGGTCCTCATTAGTTCCAAATTAGAAAGCAAAGGGCAACAATGAGTTAGCCTTTGCTACTGTCCATGCTGTTGGACACTCCTCCAGGGTCTGAATCTCTGCCCATTGTATGAACATCAACTCAATGAGGCCCGGCTCACCAGTCACAGCATCTTCTTCCTTGATGCTCATTGAGGTGGGTAAAACCAAATGTTTGATTTGTTAGGTACATCCACTAAGGAATTGCCCATTTCTTTCACAGTAACTGAATAAGGATTCTTCCTCACCTTCATCTAAGAATTCAGGACTGCCACCAAGTCAGCTAAGGAATTCACTTAAGGATAGGTGATTTCACAATCACTGTAGCTGCGCAATGAGTTTCATTTCTCTAATGTTGTTTAAAAAAAATAAGATGTCCTCCACTAGTTCCATCCCATAGTCCCTGAACCATTTCTTAGAAGAAGGAGGGTGACATAGTCAGGCTTGTACATTAGGAAAATGACTCTGGCAACTGAACAGAAGACGAATTTTAGTGATAAGAAACTTGAATCAGAGACTAATTAGAAGACTATTGTAATAGGCCAGGCAAGAGATATTGAAGACCTGAAACATGACTGCAGTTGTGTGAGTGGAGAGAAGGCAACTATTAAAAGAGATGCTGTGAAGGGAGAAAAAAATTGGCAGCTGATTGAATATGTGGGATTAATGCTCCTCTAAGAGTCAAGGATGACATCATGATTGCAAACCTGTGTAATTTGACATCTGGTGGTACCTTTGACAATAATTTAATAGGGGAAGCTCAGAACAGAGGTGGGTTTAGGGGAAAGATAATAAGGTCTATTTTGAGGACATTGAGTTTGAGATGAAGATGGAATATCTTCAAAATGTCTAATTGGCAGTTGGTGATGTGGGATCATCTTGGGAAAAAGAACAGAGCTATGTGCATGTGTGCGTGTGTGTGTGTGTGAAAGAGACTAGGAATCATCATGCAGATAATTGAAAGAAACTGATGAAATCATAAAGAGAGAGAAGGTAAAAAGAAGAGGACCTAGGACAGAGTTTTAGGGTACTAATACAGGTGGTAGTCATGACACAGATGAAAATCTCATAATGCAGACAGATGAGGAAAGGTGAGACAGGAAGGAAGAGGGCTAAGAGAGAGCAGTATCACAAAAACCCAGAGAGGAGAGAGTGCCCAGGAAGAAAAGAAGATCAGCAGTGTCAGATGCTGCCAAGAGATGAAGGATGGGGAGGGATAAGAAAAGGTTTTTAGATTTGGTTATTGGGAAAATATTATCAGCTTTGGAGAAAGAATTTCAGTGGGATGATGTCAGAAGGCAGATTGCATAGGATTTAGAAAAGAGTGAGAGGAGAGGAATTGGAGGTAACTAGTGCAAAGGCTGTTAAGGAGTTTTGTGAAGAGGAGGTGAAGTAGATGAGAACTAGTGGAGCTGGTGGGCCCTAGTGATGATGTCATCATCCACACACTGCCCTGTGCCCCCGATGTTCTTCATGCTGCTCCTACTCCTCATCATCACTTTCTCTCAGATGCACTGAGAACTGCAAAGATTTAGCATCACCCACCACATAGACCAGACCATCAAGATTCAGGGCTCAGTTCTTCCCTAGGAAGGAGATGAAGCCTAGAATTTCTGGTTTTAATTCTTCTCCATGTTCTGTCACTCTTCCAGGAGGTCATCATGTTGCTTGTTGTATCTTTATCCCTATTTTTCAGAGTTTTGTTTTTCCCCCTACCTCCTGAGCTAACAGTGCTAGACTTCCTACATCCCCAAGGTCAAGATTGTCAGACAATAGCCCTAAGGCCATTTAACCTAAAGCTAGATTTGAAATTTAATATGCTGCTGCCAAACATATTTAATTAAACTGTAAGCCCTTTGAGGACAGGCACTATCTTTTTTTCATCTTTATAGAGCCTACCACGCAGTGTTTGACACATGCCAGGTGCATAATAAGTGTTGGCTTTACTGAACTAAACATATAGATGTGTGTCATCAGCAAGAGGATGGGGGTCCTTCCACAAAGGACCCTGACTCTATACTCACACAAAACCTGGATTCATCCTGTGGGCAGTCTGACCCTACATAAAGAGGAACTGTTTTTTTCTTACATTCTCTGTCTTCTTGTGACACTGTTCCAAAGCCACAGGGAAAATCTGCACAACAAGGTTTAAATATGGTTCATGTCTAGGGTCTTCTATAATAAAGGGAACTTACAGAGTCCTTTTTGGAAATGGCTATTCAACATACAAAGTAGATGTCAGATTAGGACAGCTATTTACTGTCACTCAAGAAAAAGAAATAAGAAAATCCTTTTAATAAATATACAAAACAAGTTCCCATGTTGGTCATGTTAAAAAATATGTCTTATTCTATTCCCTACAGCGCACATACACACACGCACACACACCCACACACACACACCCGCACACACACACTGCTTGAGTCACAAAAGCTCATAGACATTCACTTAAAACGCAAAACAGCAACTCATCACAATCATCATTATCTCCAGTGTTTGTGAGACTGCTAACCTTTCTGCTCTGATCTATGGGACCTACACAACTGACAAGCCCAGACCTCCTGTCCTCAGGCCATGGCATCCTCTTGGTGGTAATGCATCTTCTCTGATAAGTGAGAGTTGCCAAAAGCACCACTAGAGGGCAGGCAGCATTGAGTCAGGAACTTCTGGCCTGAGCAGGTGTCCACCAAGGTTAGAAACATCCATCTCCCAGGACTGGTAACCTGGGCTCAGAAAATGCAAAGCAGAAGAGGCAGCCAGAGACCTGAGGTCCTATCTCAGCCTCATATAAGCAAACTCATGTTCTTGCTGCCATATGCTTAGTCTGTCCTTTCATCAACTTGCTGTAAGGCCATTGGAGAACTTGCAGAATTCCAAAAGATATGGTCAAAAGAAGAGACAGAGCTTCTCTTAAAGTCTCCTGAGTGAGCACCTAGCCTGGGCTTAGTCACCAGTCCTGTGATAAACTCCAGTCTTAGGGACCAAGAGGCAAATTAGAATTGCTTTGTAATGACAGTCCTTTAGCAAGAGGTGGAAGCACCAAAGAGTCAGAGTACATGCCCACCCCCAAGGTTTACACCCCCACGGTATATGTGTGTGTGGGTTAGTAGAAGTAATAATATACAACATATATATATATATATATATACATATATGTGTATATAGTGTATGTACATAAGCATGTCAATAATTCAATCAACAAATATTTATTACACAACTATTATAAGGCAGCTAGTTGGCACCATGGAAAGAGCACTGAGTTAGGGAGCCTTGAGTTCAAATCTAGTCTCAAACACTTACTAGCTGTGTGAGTCTCAGCAAACCACTTGGGTCTGCCTCAGTTATCCAATCTATTAAATGGAAATAACAGCACTTACCTTATAGGTTGTCATAAGAATAAAATGAGATATGTGTAGAGTACTTAGCCAAAATACAAAGGACAAATAAAATGAATGAGTAATCAAAACTCGGCTATAGGAATTCAGTACCAAAAGTTCATGCTGCCCTAAATCTAGCATTGCAATGGAGAGGTCACACATTTTACCTTTGTTCTTCCTTGCCCATATAGATGTCCTGAAAAATAATTTTCCCAATAGATTGACAACTCAAAGTCTGTGGATAAATTAGGGAACAGGCAACATGACCTTCTGTCCTATCTAGCACAGTGTCTTATACAAAGCAGAGGCTCAGGAAACATTTGTCGAACAAATGTCTCCTGGGAAACAAGGACAGGCCACTGTTAGAGGAAAGGTGGTGAGTTCAGAATAGGAAATGGATTGGGCTAATTATTCCTGAAACAAGATTTCAAAGGATGAGCTCTTAGTGTCGATCTAGAATGCACTAAGGTCAAAGTAAGCTTTGGAAATACAGACATCTGTATAGAAGACATTGTACAGAATGAGAAAGCGGCTCACTTTTTTTTCTCTGAAACATTAGATGTCTATAAAAAAAGATAGGAACCATTATACGTGTACTTTCAGAAGTCCTCTTATCCTGGTTTCAAAAGAATACTCCCCCCCACCTGAATTCCCTTTTTCATTTTCAAAAAAAAAAAGCCTCTCCAGAAAAATGCTGAGATTACACAAAACAGGACATTCATCACTAAGGCAACCAGTGAATTCTGTGAGAGCTAGAGAGAGCACAAAGGCTGTGCTTGAGGGTTTGCATAGACCTTGCTTCTATCTGGCAGTTCATATTTCAAAGTTTTGATTGAACTCATGGGAACTCTGACTTTTTAAGGTAGTGAGAGGGACACTTATCTAGAGTTAGTAAAAAAAAGAAAGAAGGAAGGAAGGAAGGAAGGGAGGGAGGAAGGAAGGAAGGGAGGGAGGAAGGGAGGAAGGGAGGGAGGGAAGGAAGAAGGAGGAGGGGAGAGAAGGAGGGAAGGATGAAGGAAGGGATAGAAGGAGGGAGGGAGGGCAGGAGGAAAGAAGGAAAGGAAAGAAGGAAGGAGTTTCTTTGATTGAAGTGAACAGACTCATTTCCTGGTATGACTTCACCAAGTAGATTCTCTCATTGATCAAGTACACAGAGGTCACTTAGTTTCCCAGAATGACCCCAAAATGAACTAAATTTTCACATGAAGAGACATTATGGACCAAACACTTCCCTACGCTCCATCACTCACTCACTTTAATGCCCACACATGCACATATATATATACACACCCTGCCCTGGTCTGTATCTATAGCCCTAGGACTACTTAATCAAACAACTAATATGCATTTATTAAGTGTCTACTACAACAAGTGCCACTATAAATATCCTTGTACATAAAGGTACTTTACCTCTATCTTCGGCCTTCTTTGGATACATGCCTAACAGTGGTATCAATAGTCCAGAGCACATGCATTATACAGCAACTCCTGTGGTAAACTTACAAATTGTTTTCCAAAAGGATTGGACCAATTTACATTTCCACCAACAATAGCTAAGTGTTTGTCTATCATCCTGCAGCTCCTTCAACAGTTACTCTTTTTTTAATGCTCTTTGTCATTCTTTTTGCATATGAGATGTAACCTCAGAGGTGTTTTAATGTACATTTCTCACATATTAATGATAGAGCATTTTTCATCTGATTGTCGATAATTTCCATTTCTTCTTGTAAAATCTGTCTCTTCATGTCCTTTATCTTTTGGAGAATTGTTCATATAGGTTTGTACCATCTTTCATAGATCTTAGATGTTAAATATGTAGCAGATAAATTTTCTGTGAAGATTTTTCCCAATTGTTTTCTAAACAAAAAGTGTATTTATGACAATCATTCAAATCATACTTAGAGAAGGTTTAAGAATATGTACCTCTCTCCCTTCACTGAAGAGACAGGAAAGACAATGGATATGGAATATTGCGCATGTTGCCAGATGCAGTCATTTGGGCAGGCTAATTTTACTAAACTGCCTTTTTACCTTTTTCACTTTAAATCTTTGTTGCAAGCCTGTCACTGGCTAAAGGGAAGAGAAGGATATAATCAGAAATCAATGTAGCATCAATAAAAGAGGCTAAAATTCTAAAATAACTGCATAAGAAAAAGATAAACAAAATATTTGGTAAGGTCAGTCTTGACAAGGAGATTCTGGGAAGACTTCCAGGAAAAGATAGCAAGTAATTTGGTCTTTAAAGAATAAGCAAGATTGCAACAAGCCACATGGGACCTGGGGATATGGATGTCTGTACTCCAGGCTCAGGTAACAGCATGAGCACAGACATAGAAATAGGAAAGAGCGTGTAAAATTGGTGAGAGTAAATAGTCCGCTTTTGGCAGAGTAAGGAGTACTCAGAGGGGAATGGTGGGAGATGAGGCCAGAAAGGTGAAATCATGCCAAATTGTGCAGGCCTTGAACATAGTATAAAGGAAAGGAAATTAGACTAGGAGCTAGGAAAACTTGACTCTAGAACTGGCTATACTACTGACTAGCTCTGTAGCTATGGGTAAATAAATTCATCTCTTTGGACCTAGGTTTTCACATTTAAAAATGAAGGGGAGGGGCAGCTACTTGGTGCAGTGAATACAGTACCAGCCCTGGAGTCAGGACAACTTGAGTTCAAATCCAGTCTCAGACACTTAACACAAAAACTAGCCATGTGACCTTGGGCAAGTCATTTAACCCTAATTGCCTTACCTCTGCTCCTCCAAAAAGAAAAAAGAAAATGAAGGGGAGAGGGCAGCAATGTCATTTAGTATGAAAAGCATGACTGTGGAATTAGAAGAAGCCTGGTTTGAATCCAGGCCTTCACATTTATTCTTTAACTTCTCAGAATCTCTATTTTCATATCTATACAGTGGGGATAACAAGGCAATATGATATTAGAAGGAACCGTGGATGTGGAGTCAGAACCTGGATTTGAATCCTGAGTCAGCTCCTTGATATCTACGTGGCCTTGGACAAATTATTTCACTTTTCTGGCCCTATGTTTTCTCATCCATAAAACAGAGATTGGACTGGATGATCTTTAAAGTCATTTCGGCTCTATGAATCTATTAACTTTATTGATTGGGCAGTAGGGACCTATTAAAGGACAGACCCAGTCCATGTGTTTGATTTGATATACATTCATTCTTTACCCACTGTTCTGGTAAGTAGGGTTTAGAAGGTGGGAGAGTGGGGATGGGAAAACCAGTTAAAAGGTTATTGTAGTAAGTTCATATGGGTGCTAATGAGGGCCTATACTGTCTGAGTGGACAACTGTAGAGAAAATCAAGGCCAAAAGCAATGTTACTAACACCGCCAAACCCAAACTAAACATATTTAGGCCAAGTTCCCAGAAATTCAGGATGGCATTAATCATTGTTTGTATTTGCTGTCAGTTAACTTTGTCTAGCTACTTTGAGGCCAAGACATTGTCCCCGGAAATGCATTACCTTTCTTGAGATTTCATTTTCTGCTTTGCCAGTAAGAGAATTTGTGGCTTTGGTGTTCTTTTACAGAAGAGCTTATCTAATTACACCAAGACCTCTTTGCCTGCTCTGGGTTACTGGGCATAGACCCAGAAACCAAAGCTCATATTACCCTCAAACATAATCTCTTACTTTCTAAGACTGCTCAGAAGGGGATGTTTCTCTGTCGTTTGGGTCACAGCCATGATAAAAGATAGCAGCAGGCAATGTTCAGCTGGCTGTTCTCTCATAAACTCAGAAGCAATTTCAAAGACATTCTTTTATTGCCTGGCTGACCACTTGTGGCCTAAGACAAAAATAGAAAAGCTTTCTATCCCTTTTCCCTGCCACAAGCCTCCATTTTGATTTCCACTGAGTCTGACTTCATTTCATTCAATTCATTTTCATCAGAAAGTCAGGTTTTTTTCTTTTAAAAGTTTCTCAAAAATAAGTCCTAGCCTGTCTTGACTTTAGCAGAAAGAATCGGACCAAAGTAGCTTCCTCTACCAATGCAGACTGGCAATTGTTCTGCGAGTTATAGTCTTAGAGGGTGAAGTGACTTTTCCAAGGGTAACATGGTTGTTTAATGCAACAATATGGTAAGAGACAGGGTGTGTAGTGGTTAGACAGTTGACCTCAGAATGAAAAGGGCCTGGGTTTAAGTCCTGCCTCTGATACTTCCAGCTGGTAACTAGATGCCCCTGGACAATTCATTTAATCTCTCAGTGTCCCAAACAACTTGGCAAGACTGAATTGCAGAAAGATTGCTGATCTGCTTTAGTGAAGGGTGTTTCCTCACTGGGAGAAAACTTGGGAAACTAAAGGAATAAAATCAACTCAGATCAAAATAATAATGATAATAATAACAAATTAGATGGCACAAAGTGAAACATTTGTTGCAATGAGTTTTTATGAAAGATTTAAGGTTAAGTAGATTTAATGCCCCCCTCTGGATTACTCCCACAACTTGTACTCATGAGTTAGAACCACCA
The DNA here is from genome assembly GCA_028646575.1 of Pseudocheirus occidentalis. Classification (NCBI taxonomy): domain Eukaryota; kingdom Metazoa; phylum Chordata; class Mammalia; order Diprotodontia; family Pseudocheiridae; genus Pseudocheirus; species Pseudocheirus occidentalis. The sequence goes on along the minus strand of CM053599.1, from coordinate 175,731,629 downwards.
GAAGGCAGCTGCTATTCCCTAGTTCTAGGGTTACTCTATGAGTCTGTACTTCTAAAATTAGCTCACAAGACAGACTTCAGAAAAACCTGGAAAGTTACACCAACTGATGCTGAGTGAAGTGAGTAGAACCATGAGAACACTGTACATTTAGAAGTAATCTAAAACAATTCCAAAAGATTCATGGTACAAAATGCTATCCACATCCAGAGAAAGAACTATGGAGTCTGAAGGCAGATTGAAGCAAACTATTTCCTCTTTTTTTTCCATTTTCATGTTTTTTCCCTTTTGTTCTGATTATTATTTTACAACATGACTAATGTAGAAATATGTTTAATACGATTGTACATGTATAGCCTATATTAGATTGTATGGCATCTTGGATAGAGGGGATAAGAGGGGGAGAAAATTTAGAACTCACAGTATTATAAAAGTGAATGTTGAAAACTAAAAGTTAAATTCATTTTTAAAAATATTAACTCACAAACCCACCAATGTGTTTCCCATTAACATTCAGCTATTAGACACAATTGACTCATAGCAAAGATATTTACTAAGATGGCATAATATAAGTAGTAACTACAAAACATTTTCCTTCCTACTTCTCTCCTAGAGATAGGGGGCACACTCTCTCCACAAATTCATGCAGCAGTTATGGGAAGAGTGGACACAAACTTAAGGTACAATGCAGGGATGGAAAACCTGCAACCTCAAGGCCACATGTAGCCATCTAGGTCCTCAGCTGTGGCCCTTTGAATGAATCCAAACTCCACAGAACAAATCCTCTTAATTAAAGGATTTGTTCTGTAAAATTCAGACTTGGTCAAACAGCTGCACCCATGGACCTAGAAGGTCTCATGTGGCTTTGAGGCTACAGGTTTCCCACCCCTGGTATAATGGTTGTAAGGCATATGTATAAGAAACATGTAGTCAAGGTAATATACCTCCGGAACTATAGGGCTGCAATGTTCTTGGTCTCTTGGTTCCTCAGGAAACTTCCCAGTGGATGAATCTGAGAAGGTGAATCTCAAGGGCTGCTCTTCTCCATAACTTGATTCTAGATTTCCATGTCTACTTTGCCTGTGAATTTATGGTTGACTCTCTTCTCTGCCACCTCCCAGTCACTCAGACTACCATTCCGGGTATATACATGTGTCTATGTGTGTCTATGTGTCTACTTATGTGTGTATGTGTATGTTTGGAAAGTGTGTGTGTCTGTTCTGCCAGATGCATCTTGAATGTGCCCCAAACTTTCTTGAACTGAACTAATTCCCAAACTGGTGAGTGGAACACTTCCTACCATTAAGTACCTCTGATGCCAGACACTACAGATGATTTAAAAAATAAAAAGGGAAAGACAGAGAATTCTACTCCTTCCCACCTGCTGCCCTCTGGTATAAGCAATAGGATCACACTCTGCAAAACTGCTCCCAGCTCAGTCTCCAATTATGCCAACTGTTGGCATTGTTGACAAACTTAAGTATTTAAAACCCACCAGGAGAGTGACTGCTCCTAGGCTCCCCCTCTGATTCACAGAAAGGTGTTCATACTTTAAGATGATAACATGGTATTAACACCTTGTTAACACATTAACGTCTTATTTCCCAACTGAAAGAAACCAGTTGGTCACATACTAACTGTCTCTAATGGGGAATCTGCTTCACTGAACAGAAATACTCTTCTACATTCACCCTTAATCACCCACAGAAGGTTGTGTGCTCTTTCAATTTGCCTCAGCAATGATTCATGGCAAGTACTTTACTGAAACCTCTGAGATTCTGAAATAATCTCTTACAATAGGGCTTGTGAGATCATTATTCTCATCAATAACAGCAGGAGCAGAGTAGCTCCAGCTTTACTCCCATGTGGTCTCCATCAAATAATGGTTTTGTTTTCTGTGCATGCTTTTTTTCCCCTTTTCTTTTTCTTTTTTACCATGAGCCACTGCAGAACCTAATCTAGAGGGTGCCAAAGATTATCTCAGCTTGAAAGTAAAATAGAGGGAAGATCTACCATATTTTCATCATGCAGTCTATGTGGTCTAGAGCAGTGGTTCTCAACCTTCCTAATGCTGTGACCCTTTAATACTCGTGTGTGAGTGCGTCTGCATGTGGGTGCACCCGCCTGGAGACTGATAGAGGAGTAGTGTCTCAGTTCCTAAGACCATCAGAAATATGTGATTTCCAATGATCTCAGGCAACCCCTGTGACCCCTGTGAAAGGGTCGTTCAACCCCCAAAGGGGTCGCAACCCACAGGTTGAGAATCGCTGATCTAGAAGGAAGAACACTAGCTTTGAAATCAGAGAATCTGAATTCAAATCCTGTCTTTGTCACATATCTATAAAATAATAATAATAATAGCATGTAATATACAATACCTACTATGTACCAACCACTATAATTACTGCACTATTACCTCATTTGATCCTCACAACTCTGGGAGGTTGATGCTATTTTTACCCCATTTTACAGTTGAGGAAACTGAGGAAACCCCCTTTTATTGTCTGGCCGGATCCATGAAAGATTGTAGTTTTATTACTATTTAAACAAATGATTATGCTTTGTCTGCACAGTGAGTGAGGGTTCACACACAACCTTTTATGCTGCTGGATTTTGTTGTGCATCATTTAAGACATCCTGCATGTTTCTCCATATCTTAACTATATGTTTTTAAAATAATATTCATTTGTTAAGAGAACTGTGAGAAGTAAACTATGTGAATGCTGTAAAAAAAAATGTGAATACTCTTCATGTAGAGGTTAAGTGACTTGCCCCAGGTCTAAGGCTGGATTTGAGCTCAGGTCTTCCTGACTCCAGGTCCAGCAATCTTCCCACTGTGCCATCTACCTGCCTCTACAGTTATGTGACATTAGGTAGGTCACTGAACCTCTCTGGGTCTCTCGATTTGAGGGGGGTTGGACTAGATGGCCACTGGGTTCCTTCTAGCTCAAATCCTACAATCCTGTGATCTTAAGTCACTTAGCGTTAGCTGGGCCTCACTTTCCTTATCTGTAAAATGAGGGTTTTGCACCAGATGATCACTATGATTCCACTTCTAAATCAATGATCCTCTAAGTCTTTGCATAACGGTGACAAAGCACAACAATCTCTCCTGGATTTTATTCCTACTTTGCCCCTGTTTTTTGTTTTTCTTTTTGTTTTTTTTTTTTTTACTTCTCAGATCACTCTCTTCCCCAACTAGAAAAACAAAACATAATGCAAGTCAAACACCTCCAACCCCTTTACTCAGTAAATTCAAACTACTTAAGCCCTAATAATAAAACAAAATTAATCACTGGAGCTTACCAGAAATACGAGTTCTGGACTAAATTCTTTCTAAGGAAAATCACAAAGTACACCCTGGATACTTTCATATGGCAGACACAGTGTTACAGTAACCAATTATTCCTAAGCACCCTGGATCAACTAGGAAGGCATTGTGCTTTTGGAGAAGCTTAAGCAATAGCCTGCTTGCTTCAGAGTACAAAACAATGAAAAAGAGTAGGGTAAGTGGTGATTTGCCCTGGGCTCCTCTACACTGTTCACTTAGACATCTTGTCAAGGCCCGTGGATTCTATTATCTCTCTATGCAGATGATGCTCAGATCTATTTATCGACCCCAAACCTCTTTGTTGATATCTCACGTCACCAACTGCCTACTGGACACTTCAAACTGCATGTCCCACAGACATCTCAAACTCAACCTGTCCAAAACCGAACTTAAACTTTCCCCACAAGAACCCTTCCCTCTTCCAGATTTACTGATTGTTAAGGATAGCACCATTCTCCCAAGTCATTCAGAACTGCAACGTAGGTATCAACCTTAATGCTTCCCTCACACACCTCATGTCCAATCTGCTGTCAAGTCTTATCCTTTCTACCTTCACAACATCTCTCCTCCATGTCCCCATCTTCCTTTCTTTTTTTTTTTCATGTCCTCTTCTTTCTACTGAGATAGTTGATTGGACTCTGGGACTTAAATCTCTTCCCACTCTAAGCCATCCTTCACTCAAGCTGTCAACGTTATCTTCTTTAAGGATAGGTAAGACAAGGTCACTCCCCTTTTCAATAAACTCCAGTTGTTATTGCTTCCAAAATCAAATATAAAATCTTCTTTTTGGATTTAAAGCCTTTCACAACCTAGTCCCTGCCTACCTTTAGAATTTTCTTACACTTCACTTCCCTCTTCTTCTTCTGTAATCCAGCAACACTGTCTTCTTCTCACACAATATTCTTAACTCCTAACTGCCTTTTCATTGGCTGTCCACCATCCCTGGAGTGCTCTCCCTCCTCATCTCTGATTCCCGGTTTAAAGCTTAAATCCACAAAAACATTTTCTTTCCCTCATCTGTCCCCACTGCCCTCAGAGATTACCTCTTTTTACACTATACACATCTTATAGGCATAAAGTTGTTTGCATGTTGTCTCCCACCTATTCAAATGTGATCTCCTTTAGGACAGAAATCATGTTTTTGCTTTTCTTCAAATTCCCAGAACTTAGTATATTAGCTAGACTAAGGCACACAGTAGGCACTTGGCAAACGATTGTTGACTGACTTACTGGTTGGAGATTCTAGACGGAGTTGGACACTAGCTGCTACATTAGCAAGATTAAGTAGTAGCTGAGACTGAAGGGCAAGAAATGTCATATTTCCATAAAACAAGAGTGTGTTCTCATAACACTGCAAGCAACGCTCCTTATAGGGTTAATCACCAGTGCTTGACAAGCAGTAATAGACATCAACTCTCTATTGCTGAATGCAGTTTCTAATGCTGGTATTAAATTATTATTCTTACTTATCTCAGTCTTAGTTATATAATTAAAATCAGGGTGGCAAGATTTCCTAAGGCTCTCCTGGCAGCATTCTCCTTGAAAGTTGTTTCTTTATTTCTAGAGCAAAGGAATAATTGAAAATTCTATTACTTTTCTCTCATCTAACCTGAAATAATAACATAATTTAGACCAGTGTTGTCTACCTGGGAGTCAAAGCTCCTTTCCCTTTGTTGACTGTGGCCTGACCCTAAGGGATGTGTGATAAACAAATTGGAAGATTGATTGAGAAGATGAGTCATGTCCCTCCCTTCCCACAATAGCCAATTGTGAGACTTCTCTCCAAAAACCTACACTCATCCCCCAGAGCTTTCCAAATCTGGTTTCTCCCTTTGCTGTTCAAGTTTTCTGAGCCATGTATAAGCTCTTCAGGTCAGTTATAACCTTACAGGGACACAGGCACCCACAGTGCTAACTGTCCAGGAGCCATTAGGAAAACCCTCCCCACCCCTTTCAGCGTTTCTACTTTCTGCCCTCCTTCATCTCAAGGCCGAGAGAGGTGAAGGCTCTGAACTCTAGGATATGCCTAGTGAAAAAGAGCCCTGACTCTCTCCTTTTCACTTTGCATGGGGCAGAGTGATATAGGATGAGCAGGTATGGATAGGCTGTGATCTGCATTGCTGATCTCATGAACTTATTATTCCAAACTCAATCCCTCTTCTAAATTTCCCTATCGCCATGAAAATTGTCACCATCTTTCTAGTCACTTAACTTCACAGCTTCTGAGTGACCTTCACCTTCTCACTCACCCTTTATATTCAATCAGTTGCCGATTTTGTCATTTCTATTTCCACATCTTTCTCATCTGTCTCCTTCTCCCTACTCATATAGCCACCTCTCTCATCACCTTTCACTTGCAATAGGGTCCTCATTGGTCTCTCTAACTTCTACTCCGTCTTCCATTCAGCTACCAAAGTGATCTTCCAAAAGTACAGATCTGACAACACCATCCACTTCCTTCCTCCACAAACACGTGTGGTTCCCTATAACCTCTAGGATTAATTATAAAATCCCATTTAGCATTAAAAGCTTTTTGTAATATGTTGCTTCCTACCTTTTCAGTCTTCTATTTGATTGCCCTCCACAGCCTACATTTCAGCCCCACCAGCCTACTTGCTGTTCCTCAAATACAATGTTTAGCTTCTGACTCTGTTCATTTGCACTGGCTGGCTGTCATCCCTCACATCCAGCTCCTAGCTTCTCTGACTCCCTTTAAGACTCAGCTCAGATTTCATGATCTGCAGTAGACCTTTCCTTCTTCTCCACCTTCCACCCCTGTGGCTGCTGGTGCCTTCCCTCTGAGATCATCTCCCACATCTCTAAGTGTCAAATATCTTGTATGCACATATGTGCTTTAACACTGATTCCCCCTTTAGAATGTAAGCTTTTTGAGGGAATACCCTTTTTTTTTTTTACCATTCTTTGTATCCCTAACAGTTAATGCCTAGAACACAGTAAGCACTTAATAAATAGTTGTTGACTGACTTTATAGCCACTGAATTTTCTATTCAGTCAGGTAGTGGTACCATCTCATCATCATTATCAAAAATGGATCCCTAATGGGCATAAGAGTAGACATAAATGACATCAGGCTTGGAGCATGTGTTAAGCTGCTACCAGGTACCCTAGGATACCAACACAAAAATGAAACCATCTCTGTCTTAAGAACATTCTTCAGAAGGAGACAATACAAACACATAAAAAATATAAAATGTATGCAAAATAAATACAAAGCTATTTTTATGGAACACTAACAACTAAAGCAATCGAGAAAAGCTTTAAGTAGGTGATGGTGTTTGAGTTGAGCTTCATGGGAAATTAAGAGTTTGAAGGAGCAGAGATTGAGAAGAAGGATATTCCAAGAAGGAGGGACGACCTATACATACAAAGGCCCAGAAACAGGGAAAATTAACACTTATATAGAACCTACTATGAAGAAGACACTGTACTAAATGAGATGGAATACTGTGTGAGGAAGAACAAAGAAGTGACTGAGTTTGTCTATTTACACCATAAACTAGGTAGAAAGGGGAATAATATGTAATAACCCTAGAATGGTAGGCTGGAGCGAAAGCCGCAGGGCTTCTTAAACTTTTTCCACTTGTGACACCTTCAATGCTTCCAAACCTGCGGGTCACAGCCCCACATGGGGTCACAACCCACAGTTTAAGAAGTGCTGACAGTCTATGTGAAGAGTTTTAAACGGCAGAGTATTTTGTGTTTGATTCTAGATAGAATGAGGAATCACTGGAATTTACTGAGCAAGGGAGGGACCTGGTCAGCGCCGTGCTTTAAGAATATCACTCTGGCAGCTGTGTGGAAAATTGATTATAGAAGAAAGAGACTGGAGGCAGGGCAACTAATTAGGAAAGAGCCATTTGACTCACTTGGATACTCCAAAGCCTACATATCAAGCACCCTCTTGAGCAGCTGAGGGAGAGTTTTTGACCAAAAGCAAATAGCATTATTATCATTATTGCTATCAACCATTGCCATTTGGGATACGGAGCTATCTACAACACTTTAAACATAATAGACATTGTATTGTCTGGGGAAGGTGATTGGATGAAATAAGCTTCCAGCTGACCCCAAAAGAATCATCTCAGTAGTAAAAAGAGGATGATGGTAATGACCATAATCACTTTACTTGGCAGAAATCCAAAATGATCATCCTATCTCAATAGTTATAAAAGCAACTAATAGAAAGTAGAAAGGGGGGATGGGAATCATCAGCAGTTGGGTACAGAAATTATTATTAAAGACTTGGGTTGCTAAATATAGATCTCTCAGCAGGGAAGAATCATGTGCACTAAAAAAAGTCTTACATTTTACTGATGATTTATATATAGTTTTAACTGCTGTATGAGCAAACTAGTATTTGAGTAAAACAGGGTCATCTAGCCTGTGACCAAAAATAACCCATACCTGCGCAAATGTTGATGCATTTGGACAGAAAAGTATTATATTAAAAAGATAGCTCAGTTCAATTTCATAAGGTTTATCCCAAAGCAGTTTTAAATTCCCAGGAAGTCTAGAAAAAAATCAGATTTTTATCATTGATAATACATAGGTTAAATGACATTCAGTAATAATTTCATTTTTTTTGTATGTACATTCTTATTTATCCTTTGACTTTGCTTTTAATATTGTGCAGTTTCAATAAAAGAAACAAATCAGATAAATGAGTGGAAATAATATGGATAAAATATAGGGGAAATGCAAATATAGGGAAATGTAGGGAATAATAATAAACGTAGGGAATAAAATAATAAATATATTCCCTATAATAATACATAGAGGGAAGAATTCAAATATAGGAAAAAGTCAATACTCTGCAGCACACCATCCTGTGTCCCACAGTGGTCTGACCAAAAAATAAATAACAGCTTTGCAACAGAGCATCTCTAGAAACTGAAATAAATTTTCAGTTATGTTAATCTAAGATAAAAGCTGCTATCATTATTGAGTCTATAATGTTTCTGTTGTCTCTGAAAAAGAAATCGATTCAAACATGAATAGGGGATCTTACAGATTAAAATGGAAAACTATTGGAATGAAAAAGACAGCTACTGACCTCTCCTGTAGTACATTACCTTTTCAATTCCCAATCAATAATTCTCCATTACCAGTTCTTGTGCCAATCATTCTGTTAACCAAGGTAGAGAAAAATCTTTATTGCAAGCTATAATGCCCCTCATTGGCCCAAGATTTTATTGACTGTTTTCTTTTCAAATAGGGTGTAGGGGATCCCAGGTTATTCAGTTTAATTCTATTCCACTGAAAAATAATAATGGACCAGCTACTATATGCAGAGTTCTTTGCTAGAGGTATACAGAGCTACAGAGATGAAAAACAGAATCGTGTCCACCCTCAAAGAGGATGCAAATTCTAGAAGTTTACAAGGAGGTTGTCTACAAGTTTACAAGTTTACAATAGAGGTTACAATAGAGGTTTACAAAGTCTACAAGTTTACAATAGAGGTTAAAAATTATCTCTAGATATCCAAGGTTACTCATGCTTTAGCTTGGTAATTACTTGGCAATGACATGTAGTTTAGAGCTGATAGACCTAAGGTTTGCCTACATAAGGTCAGAACAGTTGGATAACAGAAGGATAATTCAATGGGAAGTTTGCTTGGCCTTCACCAAATCCCACAACTGTTTAATTTATTTTTACTTGAGTTAAATCTGTTTATACTACACTGGCCAATTATTTTGCTGTCAAGTAAGCACAGTAGAATATGTTCCTATCTTAACTAGAAGATGTCTTCTTTAAACCTATATCTCTATTGGTCATGACCCACTATATAGACAACAGAAACTAACATCATTAAATATTCAATTTGTGGGAATCAGGGGATTTTATTTGTTCACTTACTTTAATGCTACAATTTTATTTGTGTTTATCCAAGATTTATCCTTATGTATTCATTAGAAAAGAAATATTTTATGAAATCTTTGGTAAGGGAGTGAAAAATACTCTAATCAAAATAATTCAGGCATACTGGGACTTGTTCAGAGTAATATTTAATTCTTGGGGGCCAAGGAAAATTAATAAGACATTGCATGTTTAATTCTTTCTAGCTACATGATCAAATCATTTTACTGTAGTAATTGAATTTATTTACTGCAACATATTTTTTAAAGACTTATTTTAGAAATAAAAGACTTTTGGGGCAGCTAGGTGGCACAGTGAATAGAGCACCAGCCCTGGAGTCAGGAGGACCTGAGTTCAAATCCGGCTTCAGACACTTGACACACACACACAAATCCTAGCCGTGTGACTTTGGGCAAGTCACTTAACCCCAATTGCCCTCCAAAAAGCAAAGAAAAAGAAAAAGAAAAAAGAAAGAAAAGACTTTTAAATTGTTATTCTTTCCTTTTAAAAAAAATATCCTCCTTTCTTTTCTTTTCTGATTTGCTTTCCCAAAACTGACCTTCCTGACTTAGTCATCCCTCATCTGGCAATTATTGATTTTCTGATGCATATAATACAATGGAAAATAAAAAGACCATGTCATTTAAAAAGAAAAATATTCACTTTCAGTATCTTATTTTGCTAAAATACATTGTGTGATGCCATCATTTTCAATATTTTCATCTGAGGCCTATAAAGAAACACGATTTTTCATTAACTCTATCAAATTCTGTAGGGTCAAGAACAAATTATACTTTCTTATATATGATTCATCAAACAAGTGTTTTTGTTTTTTTGTTTTTTAATTCTTTTTACATTTTTCTAACCACCAGAGGGAGTTCATAAGCTTCAAGCACTGACTGTCTCTAGGCTAATGCCTGCACAGAAGAGCCCTCCAGCTCAGACTATGGCATATTGGTGAAGTCTTCCCTCTCCAATAAGTGCTATTTTTATCCTTTCAAACTAGTTAACAAGAATTGGCGAGAGAACCCAGGGATCCCATCATGTAGCTTTTCTAGGGCTTGTGGGATCTAGGAGCATCTCTATTGGTCATAAGTACCTTTGTAAGCTCTTGTGGAAAAGAACAATGACACTCTCTCAGGTTTTGCTCCCAGCATCCTCACCTAACAAAGAAAAGGGTACTGTCTTCAAGAAATGGGATCTTCTCTTTCTTTATCTCTATGCATTTAATAATAATAGCAGAAAGCTCAGATCTGTTGCCAAATAAGTTTTAACACAGTTTAACAGTTTTCATTAATATATATAATGAAAGTAAATATTTAGAGGGATAAGGCTCCCCAACTTGGCTGTCACTCAAATAGCCAAGAAAGGACAATAGAAACAGGAAGTAAATGTCAAGCAGTAAACAGGAAGCAGCTCCCTTAAGCTCTGCTGATGGGGAGGGGAAAGGCAGCATTGCATGTCTCACCAAGCCCAGGGACTGCCACTTTTAACTACTCACATTCCTACTTCCCTACTTCCTAAAACCATGTCTACAACTCCACTATTCGTAAAAAAAAAAAATACAAAACCTCACTTAATCTTTGCATCTCTACTACCTCTAGTCCTGCTAACCTTGAATCCATCTGCAATGGGATCCTTCATCCTTTCTTCTCATTCTCTTCTTAACTCTACAGTTTACCTTTGAACCTTATTATTCAATCAAAATTACTCTCTCTAAAGTTGCTAACCATTTCTTAATTAACAAATCCAATGGTTTTTTTTGTCTCAATTTTCATCCTTCTTGACCTTTCTGTAGACTTTCTGTCAATAACCCTCTTCTCCTTAATACTCTCTTCTTCTGATACTACTCTCTCCTGGTTTTCTCTGCTTTGACTGTTTCTTCTCAGTCTCCTTTGCTGAATCTTCATCCACATCATGCCCACTAACCTTGGGCATCCCACGGGGCTATGTCTTCATTCCTCTTTTCCCTACATACTATTTCATTTGGTGCCCTCCTCAGCTCCTAGGGGTTAAATTATCATCTCTATGCTAATGATTCTCAAATCTACTTATCCAGGCTTAACCTCCACTTTGCATCCTTTGCTCAGCCTGGTTTCACTTCTGGGGAACAAGGTGCCCCTCCCAGGATAATCTCATCACCATACCACTAATTCAAGCTTGAACATCACCTCCCTTAGCAGACTCTCTCCTCTGATTAGAGCCAGAGGGTGGAGTAACAAACTCCCGCCAGTCTTCCTTGATAGGGTGCAGTAAATGAACTTTCAGCTCACTCCAACTGCATTTGCAGCTCCATCTGGTATGAACTCCACAGAACAACAAGAGTCAGGAGCACTTCTTGTGCCCCCTACCCTTCCCATTTTCCTAACTAACTCCTTTCCCATGTTTTCTTCCCCATTAGATTGTAAAGCCCCTTGAAGAAAGGGACTGTCCTTTCCTTATTTGTATCTTCAGTGCTTAACATAGTGCGTGGAACACAGAAGGCATTTAATAAATGTTTATTGAATTTAATTGAACCTCTCTACTGGCATTCAGACTCACATCTACGTTTGCTTCTTGGACACCTCAAACTGGATGCCCCATAGACATCTTAAATTCAACATGTCCAACACTGAACTCATTATGTTTACCCACAAACCCTCCTCCCCCTTCCAAATGTCTCTATTAGTATTGAGAGTAACACTGTCTTCCCAGTTATCCAGGCCTTCAACCTAGGTATCATTCTCAGCTCCTCTCTTGGCCTCATCCCTCACATCCAATCTATTGCCAAGGCCTATCTATTTTTAATTTGTGATGTCTCTTGTTTATACCTTTTCCCGTCCCTCTTAATTTTTCCCTCTGCTGATTATTTCTACTTTATCCTGTAGAAGGCTTTTTTGTAGACAGTTGTTTGAATGTTGTCTTCCCTATTCGATTTCAAGATCCTCAAGAGTCTGAACTATTTTTTTTTTACACCTTTCTTTGTATCCCTAGCACTTAGCATGCCTGGCACATAGGCATTTAATAAATGCTTATTGACTTGGTCATTATTCCATGCTCACACACAATTTCCATCGATCTCCCATCAGTCCTCATACCTGATCCTCCACAAACAGTCCTTAAAGGAGAGAAGAATCTATTTCTCTGTGTGGCTAGGTGAGATGGTCCTCTGCTGTCCTGTCTTCCAGGTGGTATAAGGATGGTGGGAGAAGTCATTTGAGTTGATCAATAATACAAGCTGACTTAAAAAGTGAAAACATACCCTGATACATTTGTCAAATACAGAATCAATCAATCAGAAGCATTTCAACTAGGTACGGACTTCAGAAGGAAATGTTTTATACTAATTATTCTCACTATTAGTAAACACCTTAGTAAATATTGCTTTCTGAAAGCTAATTAAGTTTGGCTGACTGATAATCATAATTGTTCTTCTAGGTTGAAAAAGTACAACCTCTGGCTTTGGTCCTCTCCCCCTTATCTGAGTTTAGGTTCACCTCAGTCCAAGGAATGTTTGTGCCTAGGCCAGGGGTGGGGAACCTGTGTTGTTGTCCTTTGTTCTCCAAGAGGACCAAAATGACATCACTATGCTAGAGTCAAGCTTCAATGTGTCTGACTGTAGCTGATCATACCAATAAGAGCTCAGAATTTTCTACAACAGGTCAGGCACAAACAGTCTGGGGTGAATACTCTAAAACTTTGCATCCTGCATTTCCTTTGAACTGTCTCAATTCTGCTTTGCTCATAGAGCGCAGCACCTTCTCTGATATGGGCATGCTATTCTGAGCGGTCCTGTGCCGAAAGTATAAAGAAGCCAAGAGAGTGTGGAAAAGGAGTATAACTCATAGATCCTGAAATCTTTTTGATGGTATCCCCAAGATATTCAGCTTAGGCATGATGTAGCTTTCTGCTGAGTTCCTTGTAGAATCTTGAAGTTGCCTTTCCTAATGTGTCTAGCTTGTCCTCAGCTCCTAAATGCAGGAACTTCTGTGAGTCACTGATTCTCCAGGATTCTGTAGGATACTAACGATAAATCCAAATCCTTTGACCCTCAGAACTTCACAAGGTTGCCCTGTAGTCAAAGTGCTGGGAGGAGACAAAGAATCTTAACCCCCTCCTACCTCACCCCCACCCCCAGATTTTATTTCTCAAAGCCTTTGGTTGGAATTGTTCTCTCTTGGCTTGCTACTGGAATGACAGAATCTGAACTGGTTTGCTATTTTATATAAAACTGTAAAGCCAATCAGCAGTAGATTTCTGAGAGAATGCTACTGTGAACAGCTTTTAAGACTTGGATTACACAGTATTAGTGAACACTCTGTTTATTCCATTACAATTCTTTATTCAGTACAATGTTCACAGTTTCAATGGTTCACAATATTATATACAATCTTCAGAACAAGGAAAGTCTATTATATCTTATTTCAGAAAGACACAATATTTAGAACAAGGAACAAAAAGAAAAATCACCTGGTTTCCCTAAGGGGGAAACCAGCTTAACACTTAAAGATTCAATCAATCATAACAAAGGAATGACCTAGTTTCCCTACAAAGGAATTGATTCAATCAACAGTTCACAATATACTGATCTCCCACTCCTGGGGTAGCCATTAACTTTAGTTTCCAAATAAAGTTCTTAGACAACCACACAAATCCTTCCATCCCTTGATTTCCAACAAACCTCAGTTTAGTCCAAGGGGAGGCCTTTTCTTCACTTTGTCTCTGGGTGGTATCTCTGATTCCCTGGATCCCCTTCCCTGGTCCCAGCTCCCTCTTGAATCTGCCAGACAATCACCTAGATTCAGGAGCTGAAAGCTTACAGGTTCTTGTCCAGTTCTCAGGGATGAACAGCTCCCAGGTCTTTGTCCTCTGCAAACATCAGTTTCGTCCAAGGGGAAGCCTTTTCTTCATTTTGAC
>CM053599.1:175631425-175717028 GCA_028646575.1 Pseudocheirus occidentalis | reverse complement strand
TTGTAAAACAAAGTTCACTTTTATTTTAATATCACTTAAGACAAGGAAAGAGTTGAAAGGAAGGATCACAATATTTTGTTCTGGGTGTTAAGAATTCTGGCTTCCATATATTTGATTACTTACAGTAATAAAACCATATTAATGCTACTTTTTCTTGCTTCTGCATTAATTGATAATTAGCACATGGATTATCCTATCTTGGGAACTACGATTTCCTTCACATTCTGGTTTCCTCCAGAGGTCGGTTCATGAAGTCTTCAATAGCTTGGCGCAAAGGGAGCCATTTTCCAATGGAGGCTTTCAAAGCTGTAATCCAGCTACAAAAAGGAATTATATCAGTCACTGAATAGAGTTAAACATGCAGAAGGGAAGTAAAATGGATCAAAATAAATTTTTAGAAACTGGTTCATTAGGTTGCTTAATTTAGGTGTCATGTACCAACTATTAGTAAACCTCTGAGAACAGGAGTGATCTCAGAGAGTTCTGGTCTTATCTGAGTACACATAGTCATCACAGTTAAAAAGCAAAAGTCACAGCTATCTCTAAACTTTCAGAGAGTTTATCAAATTCATCCACAGAAACATGTAGCACACAAGTTGATACAGAGTATATAAGCCCCTTAAGTTTCAACAGAGGACCAAAAAACCCTCCAAAACCAAAAAAAAAACCCAAAACAAACAAAAAACCTCTCTCCCTAACCACCCAAACAGAAAGACATATTAAAAACTCCGACATCCTTTGAGACGCTCGCTGCTATAGCCGCAAATGCTTTCTTGCGATGAATGTCCCGTCTGACTCTCCGTCTTGCCACCATCCCACCCTAATCGCTCTGTATATCATAATAGCACGTTGGGGTGGTACAATTATTAATATCAGCAATGTTTATATTGTCTCTTCTGAATACATATACAGTCTGAATGAAGGACCACCATGGAAAGAAATGCCAGGACACTCTCCTGGCTCAAATGGCCACAGCTGTTTCCTTATGGGGCTTTGGAACTTGTCTTCCCTGTTATGGTAACATGGGTATTAATAAGGAATGAACCATCTCTTCATTTTTGTGGATTGGGTCAATTTCCATAATGCAAGAATTCTTGGGATAGTTTGTTGGCAATTTCTACCTCTTCTCCATTCAAAAAGTTCAGGAAATCTAACTTCCTTCCATGTCACAAGGAAAATGCTTTACTGAGCCCTGAGTTAGTTTTTCCATGGTCATCACTGAATCACTGGAAATATAATCAAACAAATGCTATTTTTCAGAATTTTCTTTCTAGATTATGTAAAATTAAATAATCTCTGTACTGAAACACTTTCTAGGTAACAGAACCTGGAAATATATACTCTCTTGTCCTATCCTCTATCATATTGAGGAATTTATCAAATCAATCTATCAAACAAAAGCACTTACTAAGTGCCTTCTCCATGGTAGGTATTGAAATTGTTTCTTATTGGTAAAATCCACTGATGGAATTTAGCTGACAGAATCTACTTTATTATTCTCTTTTCCTGTCCAGAGAGAGTGGAATCCAAGTTTATATGAAAAGGCTCTGACTTTCATTAGAGTGACTGAATATCTCTGTCATTATTATATCAGTGACATTCACTCTGATGCTGTACAGGGAACATTGTAATCTGTTACTTGACTCAATTAGCAAGGGCGTGATAAAGAGATGATGTCAACTCAGTGGCAAAAACTTTTACAATACTAATTTAGTTAATGTCCTCCCCTAGGTCTGTCTTATGCATAGACAGACTGGACAGTTCCCTATGTGGTATGATTAGAGGAATGGAAGGAAGACAAGACATCTTCACTCCTACATCATCTCTCCACATATACCTCCCTTTTCCACTCTATCACTTGTCACTGATGCCTGAAATTCCATAACTAGAACACTCTGCTTTTCAGTTAACCCATTATCTCCTGCCAACATGGAGGAGCCTTGCATATAATAAATGCTTTAAAGATATTTGTTGACTTGAATCTGAAAGCAGATTTAGCCTTTTGAGCTATTAACACCATTGTGTGAACTGGTTAATTAGATCAATCATATTGTGGCAGAGAGTTGGGAACAGGTTTTAATAAATGAGAAGAGGGAATATCAGTTGGAATTCTGGCCCTCCAGAAAGCAGAGCAGCTAATAACTTCTTGACTTGGCTTAATAGGTTTATCCCTCAAAAATGAGGGAAGCAGCAAGAGGAGCTATTATTTTAGACTTGATTCTGGGCAAGAAGGAGGAACTAGTTTTGAAATAGAAAGAATGCGAACTTGGTAGGAGGGAACCATAATGTCTAAGAATTTGTGATAAAGAAGACAAGAAAAATTATATATACTCTGACAGGTGCACTAGATTTGGGAAGAAAGGATTTAAATAGATTCAGAGAAAGGTTAGATAAGATTTTCTACCTAATGATGGCCTAAAATCCTGAAGGGGAAACTAGTCCAGAAATGCTGGTAAGCTCTCAAGAATGAAATTCTGAAGAAACATGTAGAAACAATTCCAATGAAGAAGAGGGCGCTGGCTAAAGAGACTGATGTAAATAAAAGAATGAGACTATTCCATTTGATCTTAGAGCTGAAGCTTCAGAGAAGAAAGAGACACAGAGACAGAGAGAGAGAGAGAGAATGGGGAAAGACACAGAAAGAGAGAGAGAGAGAGAGAGGGAGAGAGAGAGAGAGAAAGAGAGAGAGAGAGAGAAAGAGGTCCTTCTTTAGGACCATAAATTAATCAATTAAGTCCTTATTAAGGGCCTATGAATTGATAATTTATGAAATTATGAAATGGGGTAAGGCACACTTGGTTCTTTCAGTGCTTACCTGGCAAAGATCATGATTGGCAATAGGGAAATAGGGCAGCAGTCACTCTAACTGCACAGAGACAAGTGGCAAAAGGGTTACAAAGGCAGATGGTGAGGGGACAGGGAATGGGATATTGAAGGAAGGCAGACAGCATGGGGAAATGGATGGGGAGGGGGAGAGGTACAGATGGAACTGAGGATTAGAGTTAGGAGCATTTGGCAGCATGGACTTGATGGAGATGGAAGAGTGTTAGAGGAGGGGAGAGGACTCTGAGGTCTCATTTTATAGAATTTTTATGGGATAATTCTTATCCATGCCACCTTGGGATTAGTTCATCAACATAGCCAAACCATCTCAAAGTTACTGGTAAAATTTTAAAGTTCACATCGCCACAGGATCTCAAAGCTTTCAGCGCCTTTTTGTTGTTCTGCTGCTCTGGAACTGTGGAGTCTGGAATTTGTCTGGAATTTATATCTCATAGAACCAGAACCCTGACAGCAGCACCTAGATAGCTTCCCCTGATTCAGCACATATTATCAGGATGTGAATTTTGATTAATATATCATACAGTTTGTAAGTTATGCTCCTTTGATTTTGGCAGGGGTTGACTTCCTGCTATTGAAATCTTATTTCCTGCTATTGCCCCTTTCTATTGGCCACTCGTAAATTACTTACTGTATTGCCTAGAAAGAGAGTGGGGATCAGAACAAGATATACTTTTAACACAGCCTACTATGGTCTAGGCCAGGGGTAGGGAACCTGTGGCCTCGAGGCCACATGTGGCCCTCTAGGTCCTCAGGTGCAGCCCTTTGATTGAATCCAGACTTCACAAAACAAATTACGCTTAATAAAAGGGTTTGTTCTGTAAAACTTGGACTTGTCAAAAGGCCGCACTTGAGGACCTAGAGTGCCACATGTTGGCTCGAGGCTGCAGGTTTCCCACCCCTGGTCTAGGCACTGTGCTCAGCTCAGGGCATTCAAATAAAAAGAAGGAAATCATCTCTCTCCTTAAGGATCTTACATTTCAACAGGGTAACAAGTACAAATAGACAGCCTGTATATAAGCAGATAAATATTTTGTGTATAACCACGTACAGGATAAATATAAAGAGAATAAATACAAAATAATTTCAGAGGGAGAGAACCAGAGCTGAGGGGATCAGGAAAAGTTTTATGTAGAAAGTGGTCACTTAAGCTATATCTTTAAAGAAGAGAGTTAAAGCAGAGGTCCTTAATTCAACATAACTTTCATTCAACACTCCCAGTGGCCTCCCCATCCTGTTCTACAAAGAAACACTTGTGAAGCTCAAAAACCAAGTCATCATGCCACAGTTGGACAATCCTTAACTTTTGCCAGTTTCCTAAGGGCATTCCCTCCCCTTGCAATCATCCATCAGTACCAATCCTGAGGTTCAAGCTCCTTGCTCCCCTCTCATAATTCCTGGTCTTGCTAGACCAAGATAAAAACTCATCTTATTTTACTAGTAGGGGGTTCATTATCTCATATTTTTGCTGATACGTATAGGCTTCACGAATGTGCTTGTTAAGTTCATGGACCCACCTACCCTTTCCTGGTTCTCTTTCCTTCTTTCTGACCTCTGCTCAGTCTACCTTATTCCCTCATGCCCCAGCGGGGTGCACTCAATCCCCCTAGGTCTCAAAGGACCTGACATGAAGTTTCCACCATCTTCCCTGACAGCCCTTCATGTTTTAAGTAGGTCCCCTCGATAAATCTGACTTCCTTTACTGTCTTCTAGATGCCATGTTTTCTTGTACTGGACCATGGCAAATTGAAACTTCCTACATCTGCATTAAGACAGTCCTTTATAAATGAATAATTCTTTGTACAATAGCTAATCTACTTATGTAGAAAAGAAATAAAGTGGAGAACTTGGAATATATCACATAATTAAATAAGTCCAACCACCTGTGAATAAGGACATTTGTGTATGATAATATAATGTTTCATAAACCTAGGTATGCCTAGAAATGCATATATATATGAAACATAAACATGCATATGCATATATGTATATATCATATGTTAATATATATGTACATGCATATGGATATGGGATTAGGAGGATGAGAAAAGGACAGAAACAGGAAAAAAGAATACTTATACATCCCAGTCATGAGAAAGCTAGAATGCTAAATCTTGATGTCGTGATTATGCATGTTAACAGTCTGAAAAAGCATGACGGTGTGGTTTGGGAAGGGAGGGGCACTAATAGATGCTTGCTGTGTGCTGCTCTGACTTCAGACTGGTTCTATGCATGAGGGAAAGAAAGTATCATGTAATTGGATGGGAACATTATTGTAGGCTCAAACCTCAGAGGTTTTACAGAAGTATTAGGGGTGTCTGCTGCCAGGTATTAGGGGTGGCACAGTGTCTGCAGATGCATTTTGCCAGATTCAGTTCAGCAAGCTTCTGTTCCATGCCTACCATGAGCAAGACACATTGTTGGCCCCCAGGGATACAAAACAATAACTGTTCCTGTCCTCAACTTGTCTGTGTAGTAGTAGAAAAAGATTTCCTGAGAAGTATCCATCCTACACCGATTACACAAAGTGTAATCACAGGCCCAGTGCCTGCAGCTTTTTTATATTTCAGATGGAGAGAGACATCTGGGGTCACTATGCCCCATCCTTTTACACTCTCCATACCAACACAGGGCTCTATGCCAGGAGCTGGGGAATGCTTAATTAGGCTTGTAAGATAGATTGAGACCGGGCTTCAAGAGCTATTAGAAGAGTTTGTATTTTAACCTCGAGGCAATTCAGAGCCACTGGAGTTTACTGAATAGGGTAGTGACATGGTCAAATCTTAACTTAGGGAAAATTATTTTGGCAGAAGTGCGGAGGATAGACTGGAGTGGGGACAGCCTTAAGGAGGGGAGGTCATTTAGAAGACCATTCCAATTATCTAGGTCAGAGCTGATAAAGACCCCCCTAACAAAGGTGCTGGTCATGTGAGCCAAGATAAGAGATCAGAAGTGAAAGATGTAGAGGAAGAAATGGCAAGATGTGGCAATTTGGTGGTAAGATTTGGTTGTATATATGGGATACAAAAGTGAGGAATGGAGGACAACAAAGAGGATACTAATGTTCAAAACTGGAAAAATGTTTGTGCCTTCAGCAGAAATAGGGAAGTTTGGAGGAAGGAGGAGTTTTGGAGAAAGTTAATGAGTTCAGTTTTGGGCATCTGCTTTGAAATGTCTAGTAGGCAATTTGTGATGTGAAACTGGAGCTGAAAGGAAAGACTGGTGCTATATATACATATACAGATTTGAGACAGTAATTTAATGTGTGGGGGCTACTGAGGTCAATGAGAGAGAAGACTGAGGACAGAATCTTGGTTATACCTAATGTTGGGAGTACATCATATAGATGATGAGGTTGCAAAGTAGACTGAGCAGAGGTCAAAAAGAAGGGAAGAGAACCAGGAAAGGGTAGGTGGGTCCATGAACTTAAGCACATAAAAAGCAAACAAGCAATAGGTAATACTTTGTGAAGCCTATACATATCAGCAAAAATATGAGATAATGAACTAGTAATCACATGAATCAATAAATTAACATTTCCATTATATACAGAGTTGAGTGTTTGCAGGTTTTTAAATGATGAAGGGTAAGTCATTTGTAGTAATGCCCACAAGCTTGTTCCCTGATGGGCAGTCATTTATTACACTGGGCTGTCCCAGGTTTGATTCTAGAGAGGATAAGACTTTGAAAACAGGGAATTTGGAGCACCATTGGTGAGCCTGGAGGAACAGAAGAGGGATATGCAGAAACTGGGAAGCAGAAGAGAGGCTATTCAACAGAGTGGAAAACAACGAGGCTCTCCCAGGGCAGCCAGTATAATTGTCCAAGGCAGGCAGATGGGACTGTCTCAACTAATTGGAAAGAAGGGCTGATTGTTAGTAGACTTTCCCAAACTCCTAGGGTGTGTTGGTAAATGTGAACAACTATCTCTCCAGGGGGAAAATATACATATGACATATTTTAAAGTTTAATCTATATTATTAACATTTTCTCTATAATTTTCTTAGGTCTATAAAATAAAAAAAAATTAAAAAAACAACTAATAAATCAAACCCTGATCTGGGAGAGCTTTTGTCAATTTTTGCAGTATAAATACCCTTAAAACATCAGAATCTGCTAGTTTGAATTGGCTCTAGCATATCCCAGCATAATTACTCTGCACAGGACAGTGGCTCAGAACCCTCTTTTTTCTCATCTCCTCTACCTTCCCTCCTTCAATAAAATCAGAGCCAAACACCCCCCAGCTGTGTCCTATTTTGCTATCCACAACTGCTAGTGGTATTTTGTAAGCCTTGTTGTCTTTTTATAAATTAGTTTGTTCTATTTTCAGTGGGCATAGACTTCGATTAGATTTTTAAAAAAGCTTGAAGGAATTTTGTTTTCACAGACATATGTACTAGGGCCCTGCAATTCTAGTGTGGGAGAGTAAAAGACCTCCCTAGAAGCTACTGAGTTGCAGTTTGGTTTAATGCAGCAGTACTCAACCTGTGGGTCGTGACCTCTTTGGGGGTTGAATGATCCTTTCACAGGGGTCGACTAAGATAGGAGTCACCTAAGACCATGGGAAAACACATATTTCCCATGGTCTTAGGAACCAAGACACGGCTCCTCTATCCATCTCCAGGCAGGTCTGCCCACATGCAGATACACCCACATAAGAGTATTAAAGGGTTGCAGCATTAGGAAGGTTGAGAACCACTGGTTTAATGTGTGTTTCCATAACTCTCCCAAGCAGAACTCTCCTTTCAACTTCTCCTGGATGAGCCATTAGAATATGATGCTGCTGAGATTGTGAGAACAGATCCAAAATGCTAAGCTCTGCCCTGACAACCCAAAGGAAAGGGAAAGGGAGGAGAGCACAGACACTCATGCTTTGTAGCAACACTTTGAGAAGAATTCATGTTATTCTGTTTGGAAAGACTTCACAGAGGAGTTGGGTACGAAATTATGAAAAGAGGGAAAGAATGTAATTTGGAGTATGAGGGAAAAGGCCCATGTGAAGACGTGTAGCCAACAGAACTCAGATCAGGTAACAGTTTTGCTGAGAAGGTACCTATCAGACTAGAAGAAAAGAGAACTTACCGTTTATTTTCTGTTTCATTCTCTGCACAGAAGTAAAAGGTCTTAAACTCTTCAGATGGTGGGTTAAGTTCAATAACAGACTGCTTGAAGCTAAGGATCTGTTCACTCACACTATACCCCTGAAGGTAGAGCCCACCTAAGGAAGGTGAAAGGAAAAAGGAAAGTAAAGAGAGTAGGAAATAATTATGATAGGAACTGAGACAAACAAAATGTGGCCAAATACCACAGAACCAGAGAAATTTAGATCTGGGAAGTGACTTTAGAGATCATTTAATCCAACTTCATTTTATAGATGAAAAAATAAAACCCCGATACCTAGAGAGCTGAGGTGACGCACATTTAGTGATAAATCCATGACTTGAATTTAAATATTAAATCCCAACTCAGTGTTCTTTCTACTACAAGATGTATAGTGGATGTTTTGCTTCCATTTAGTTAAGGCTGATCCTATATATGTTTTTTAAAGAGTGTGTGTTTCAGATTCCCAAAGAAGGACACTGCTGAAATCATAGCATAGGCAATAATTAAATAAGGTTTTCATATTTTCAATATTTTAAGAGGTTGTCACTTGATAAATATGGGAAAGATGAAATTGTTCACAGTCAAGATACTTTCTTTGAGCTTCAAGTATATGCACAACATATTTAAAATATAAGGCAGCTGTTTAACGTTATGTGGGTGATCTGATGAGGATAAAAAGAGGGATGGCATAGATTTTAAAATATAAATCTTTTCTCATATGTCTTTTGTTTCATATTTGATGGACTCAAGAAGTTATAATAAAAACAACAGCAACAAAAACCCAAACCAAACAATAGAAGATATTGGTGAGGCTTAAGTTCAGATGGAAATCTATATCCATATCCATATCTATATGGTATTTATATATATGTTTAATTTGTTAATTATTTATAAATATATATATGGTATAACATATTGGTAATTTCATGAATCAATAAATTAATATTTATATTAGATGAAGAATTCAGGGTTTATAGTTATCTTATTTTTAATTTATTTATTTTTAAGGGTTGTAATGTTAATGTGAGTTGAAGATTTTCCCTGCCCATTAATAGGCCTCACATGGGGCCGGACAAGAGAAGTTTGATTAGGTGAGGCTTGTTTTTTAGAAAGGCCCATATGTTTTGTTACTTTGTAATTAAGCAGTGGATCATGAGGGTTGTGATGCCCCCTGATCCTGAAGAAGTGTATGATCTGAAGTTAGCATTTTGCTTTGGGGCTTACTCAGTGGGAAGAGTGTTTGAGTGATATAGCCATATAAGATTCAGGGTAGCTCTTAAGGAACCCCATGGCTTTGAAAACCCAGATACTGGTGCTTCTCTCTCTGATAACTATCTATGTATGTAGTGGTCAGATAGTTGGATCTGTCTGTTAAGCTGTGATGTGTGTATTATTTGATTAGATGGTTAGAAGCACTGTCTGTTGGTCTTTATGCTATTATTTCTACTTGCAATTTCTGCTTGTAATTTTTGTTTGTATTTTCTCTGAAGTTGAGGGTGCTGAATTTTCCCCTGAACTAAATAATTTTACACACACAGATACACACACGTTTCATTAAAGTAAGATTGTTGATACCTTTTGAGTTGCTTTCCTTTAGAAAAGCAGATAAAGAACCTGTGCTAGCAGCCCTCCTGTGTGCTGGTGTTATTGGTCTTATACCTCCACAGCAGCTGCAAGTAGCATTGCTGTTAAAAGGATGAAGGTTGAAGTATTTGTAGTCCTTCTGACAAAACTTCCAGAAACAAAGCTATAGGTCCCTGGGGGCAGAGCTTGGGGAAGGGAAGACCTCTAGGAGCGGGAGATATAACTATCTCCCAATAAAGGAGGAAATAGACTTCTTCTGCTTAGTCCCCAAAGTGGGAATTGCAAAATGACTGATTTTGGCCCAAGCTAAGGGAAACCCTTCTAACAATCAGAGCTGTTCAAATGTGAAATGTGTCACTTCCATATTTAGTCAGTTCCCCTTATTTGGAAGTCTTTAAGCAGAGGCTCAATAATCATTGGTTAGGGATTTTTGGGGGGAGGATACCTTTTGGGTTGCACTAGAAGACATATAGGTTTCTTCCTATTTTGAGATTTTGTGATTCTATGATATTACTTGGCTAACATTTTGCTTTCTTTTTAAGGAAAAAAAGGAGTCTCTTTCTACCAAGAGACACTGATATCAAAACAGCTTTAATATTGTATGCTTGCTGGCATCTGTTAGCAATGGGATCACAGGCACTCATTTTCTCTTCTAAGCTTCGGGTTTCTCATCTTCAAAACAGTAAAAAACAGGGACTTGTAGTGCCTAGTTCACATGGCTTTTTATGAAGATCAAATAAGAGAATGTACTTTGTAAATCTTATGGAAGTGTAAAAATGCCAGTTATTAATATTACTGCGCAGGATCGGGTCATTGCCACTGGAAATAAGCCTGAGTTTATTGATGAAAGCATATTGTACAATGAAATAAATGGTGGAAATTGCCATGGAGGATTGCAGAAATTCAGTGTCTCCTAGATACGTAGAAAAAACCTACTCTACAACAAAACCACATACTATAAATATGGATTTTCTTTTCAAATAGAAACATTTTCCATAATTACCTTGACAAAGTGTTGATCCTTAAGCATTTAGGGACAACATTTTAAATAACTGTTACCATGCAAATATTTATAACTTCTAAAATACAGCGACCTAGCAGATGTTAAGATGGTATGGGAGTCAGACAAGGCAATACTTATTGTTATTTTATTCCTCTCATCTTTTCTATATGATTCAGACTGAAATGGTTCAAGGACAAGTTACTATCCTGCTATTATTCTTTTATATTTTGTGTTCCATAAACAGATGCAGAAACAATTGCTTTTGTAGCTCCTTTTGTAGCATCCTCCTTTGACTTGATGGAACAACTCCAGTAGCAGAAAGGACAATGGGAATAATATGCATCCTATCTGGTTTCCACGAGATTTTGATTTCTTCATCAGTTTCCTGTATTTTAAAAGCATTTCATTTTATGTAGCTAATTAGAATTAGTATACCATTAGTATATGGTACCACCTATTTAAAACTTTGTTGTTGAGTTTTTATAATCAACATTCTTAAATGTTTACACATCAATAGGTCATTATGGGCAACATGTTGGTTTGATAATGGTACAGTCCCAGTAAAGTCTATTGGTTGAATT
This sequence comes from Pseudocheirus occidentalis, assembly GCA_028646575.1. Lineage (NCBI taxonomy): Eukaryota > Metazoa > Chordata > Mammalia > Diprotodontia > Pseudocheiridae > Pseudocheirus > Pseudocheirus occidentalis. Next base: position 175,705,916 of record CM053599.1, on the reverse strand, counting down.
CTCCAGGATACTTTAAAGTTTGTATTTGTAGTATGGAGATTTTCTGTCTGTCAGTCCATGAACAATAGAGAGGTGCTAATGTATAATTTTAACCATCAAGTTAAATCTAGGTAATGGGTAGGTGATAAACTTTTACACCTTACAGTGATGTATGATATACGATTTTTACTACTTCTTTTGCATGATCTATGTTTCTCATTAAGTCTGGGCTCTTCAATGATAACCTTTTTTTTTCGCTTTTTTGGAGGGCAATTGGGGTTAAGTGACTTGCCCAAAATGACATGGCTAGTAAGTATGTCAAGGTCTGAGGCTGGATTTGAACTCAAGTCTTTCTGACTCCAGGGCTGGTGCTCTACTCACTATGCCACCTAGCCTCCCCAAAGATAACCTTTAAAAAAATTTCTAGTGATAATGACCTGGCCCTTAACAAACAAATTCACATGACCCAACCTTTTGTTTGATGTTTTTGTTGATATATGGTTGGCTGTGTTCATGTGTATGTTTCTGATGGAGGGCCTTTCAATTTCATTCTTGGAAGGAAACCACTTGATAGGTTCTTTCTAGTAATAAATTATGTTCACTTTTATTTGGAAAGTACAACATCATATACTTAACCCTAATTTTGCTTGGTGAAACAAGGTGCTTGATGATGTCTGCTTGATCCACAATATTTCTGTGGGTATTACAGCTATTTATCATGTACTCTGAGAATTTCTTATTTATTTTCCTTCTCTTTTTTATGAAGAAGTGTTAATTTATCTATAACTACTTTAGGATGATGGGCCCTACACTTTATGGATATTGCCCAAGTTTTTGTTGGGACACCTTTGAAACCTGTTATGGTCTCTTTCAAGGATGGGGAGCTGTAGCCTTGAGGCCCCATATCACATTCAGGATGCCAATGTGTCTCACCACATTCAGCTACAGTCTTCTCTCTGATTTCTTTATTGTATCTGACCAGGAGGACACTACCATTACCTCTGTCATCCTGTTTTTTTTCATCACTTTCCATGGAGATCATACAGCAAACATCCTAGGACAAATTGTTATCCTATTTCACAAAAAAACCTAATGTTTGGGGAGTTATTGCATTTGTGGATAAAATAAATGCTGTTTATATCTGAATAAAAATAATGGATGTAAAGTTATCTTCTGTAGGCTCACTTAGGCATCTTTGGAATAGCTCTAGTAATAGACAAGATGACAAGAGTGATCTGTACCTCAGCCTAATTTTGGTGACTTCTGCTGGATGTTGCAGATTATGTTGCAGAAACTTGGAGATTATGTCTATTTGGCATGGCAAGATCTACTTGAAATATTTAAACATTTTTATGTATCATGGTAATGTCTGCGATAATATACTTTTTCTCTCCATAGGAAGTAAATTTTATTTTATCTTGCTATGAAATAAACATGATTGGTTTGTAACCAGATAATTGAAGCAGATGATTAGCTCCAAAATTTAAATTATAGTTATATACTGAGTTGGGTAGTTCCCATTTTTACAATTTACCAAAGGTTCTATATTGGAATCTTCTTTGGAGGGCCTTTATACTAAAATTGCAATTGCAAGTTAAGAAATTAATTCTGTCCACTCTCTTGTACTCTGTTTGGGTTAACAGTTAAGTATCTTCCTCTCAAACCTTCATCTTCATCATTTACATCATAGCGTATTATTGTTGTCTCTTATTTTCTCCAGTCTGACTTTCTTCCTTGTTTTTTCAAAGTTAAAAAAAATTATACAAGATCTATTTTCTCTCTCTCTTAACCATCTACCATTGAAAAAGAAAAGAAAAACAAAGTCCTTTGAACAAATACGTATTGTCAAAGAAAGCAAATTCCCTCATTTTCTAGAGTCAAAAATAATGTCTCATTTTCCACCGTGAATCCCTCACCTCTCTGTCCAGATGTGGATAGCATATTTTATCACTGGTCTTTGGGCATCAGTGATGGTCATTTTGTTAAGCCAGTTCTTATAGCTTTCAAAGTTGTTTGTCTTTACAATGCTGTTGTTATTGTAGAAATTGTTCTCCCAGTTCTGCACATTTGATCCTTAATCAGTTTATAAAATTATTTTAAAATGTTTGCTTTTGATGTATATAGTATAGCACAATTTTTTCTTCTGATTTTGCTTACCTTCTTCTGCATAAATTTTTGCAAGTGTTTCCATGTTTCTTTGAAATCATCTATTTCCTTACTTGTTACTGCACAATAGTATTCCATATATTCTTATGACAAAATTTGTTCAAGAATTTCCCAGTTGATAAGCATATTTTTAGCTTTGGGATTTTTTGGTGCAAAAAATAGAGATGCTTACTTTGTATAATAGAGGACCTTGTCTCTTTTTATTGGTATTTTTGGATATAGGCCTATCAGTGACATATCTGGGTTAGAAGGCACACACTGGTTAGTACTTTTGGCATACAGTTTCAAATTGCTTTCCAAAATGATTGTACTCATCCACAGGTCCACTAACAGTGCATCTATGGGCCTAGTTTTCCACTACCCCTCCAGGATTTAATTCATTTTTTGATCATCTTTACCCATTTATTGGGTATTTAGTGAAACTTCAGAAATACTTTAATTTGCATTTTCAAATTATTAGTAATTTAGAACATGAAAATATATTGCTATAAATATCCTGTGTTTCTTCTCTTGAGAACTGCCTGCTCATATCTGTAGACCATTTGTCAACTGGAGAATAGTTATAGTCTAATTCCGGCACAATTTACTGACTGAGGTCTCCAGAATATTTTGAGAACTATATTTTAGTATGAGGATTCGTCATCTTCTGATCCATTTAAGAAAGCAAGCTTCTGATGTATAATTCTAGCTACCAGGTCATATCTTGCTAGGTAGTCTAGGTATTAATTTTGTCTCAGTCTGCAGGGATATGGTGCACAATTTCTAAACTTTCTTTTTTCTTGCATGATCTACATCAATTAAGAAGTCCAGGATCTTGTCTGTAGTTTCTGAGGGCAACAACCTGACTCAGAGTCACCATTATAAACTTCTCCATTTCTATAAAGAAATCTGTATGGCATGTTTCTCAGTTGACACTGCTGCTAGAGTTTATGTGGGTGTTACTCATGGATGGTCTTTTCTTTCCATTGTTGGATCTTAATTGCTTCAGAGACTCCTCTGTGTCTTGATGTTCTAAGGTGGGTTAAAAAAAACCCTAACCAGTAATATTGAAGAGTTTTTAAAATAATGATGATAAAAGCTCTTTGTCTCAAATATTACTTTTGTCTCAAATACTACCTTTCTCTATCTCTTTCTTTTCATCCCTTTCCCAGAAACCGCTTTATTGCCCTGTGCAAACCCAAGAAAAGAGACAGGTCTTTGTCACCTACATGATATCTGTCCCATGCCAATATGTTAATAAGGAGCTATTAAAGAGGGAGTATTTGCTTCTAGAAAGTCTGTCAGGGAAGATGAAGCTATTTTTTTTCTCAAACAGAATGATTTAGGGATTTGAATAATGAAAGTGAGAATGAAATACTTTTTGTTAGAGGTGGGGTAATATCCTCAAATGCAAATCTGAATAATCTCTATTTTCAAAGGATCTGTTTTATACTTACCATTTTGGTTAAGTAGAGATATTTTTGAAAGAGCCAGATTATTTTTCTGTAAATTGTAACTATTAGAAGCTTTACAAACGATTCTTTAAAAATATAGAGCTTTAATCAGTACCAATGACATATTTTAACCAAGTGGTATCAGTCAGTATAAAATGGTACTTTCATTTACTCAGGTCTGATAAATAGAGCTGAAAGTAAAATGTAGGATTAGAAGTAGATGTAGAAAATAGGATTGTAGGCTATGTTCAGATTCTCATATTTGATCTCTAATCGTCCTCAGCCTTTTCCCTGTCTTCCTTGTTCTGTCTCCTTACGGAGCACTTTGGGTGACTTACACCAAACAAGAATTGGACAATGGAGATAATGCATAAGCTTTCAGAGAAGAGAAGTGTTTTATAAGGTGTCCCAGAGTCTTATAGCATTCCTCTCTCTACTTAGAATATGACCCAAATTGGGTTCGTCAGTAATCCTCAGAAAAAGGGCTTGTTCCTCAATCTCCTGGCCCAATGTAGATTAAGGGAGGAATAGAATTTGGAACTCAAAACTTTTTTAAAAAAAGCTTTAAAAATTGGTTTAACATGTAATTGGGGAAAATAAATTGTATTTTAAAAAGAGAGAACAGTGAGACATTTTTTTGAGTAGTCTGAAGATTCTAGGACCAGCTTGTTAAATGATAGCATCAGTAATGATGTTTATCTCATTTCTGGCAATTATGCCTTGATGTTTACCAGCTGATCATCAGTTCCAAAGAATTTACTTACCTATATACTAAGGGCATTTGGGTGAATGGGGCAGGATATTCAAAGAGTGAGTGGAGGATGTAGCAAAGGAAAATCTGATTGAACCTAGGGTTACTTGTACATTTGGCCTGTTCTTTTCAGATAGTGATTACTGTTGTTAAATGTGAATTTGTTGGTATTAAAAATAGAGTCTTATCTAAGATTTCTTTTAGATCTTAGGATACCAAAAATCTCACTGGTTTCCATTTTAGGATTTCAAGGAGAACATGTTGGGAACTACTATTCTGTATAATGATGCAAGTTCAAAAAAAATGTTAAAGGTAGCAAGAGTCATAGACAATTATAAGATAATTTTTTTCTTATTCCATAACAATCAGTGCAGTCATTTCAAATTGCTTTTGAATGATCTGGAGTACTTACCTGTGGCCTGAGTAGAGCGAATGCTGGCATAGAAGTACAGACAGCCATCCTTCAAAATGCAGTAATATTGGGCACAAGCATCCTGATCCCTATCCAGCTGGTGTAGGAGACCTAGGCACTCTGGGTTCTTGATGGCCAAGGGTGGAAGACTGCTGTTGTGCAGTGTTACATCTATCCAGACATGATTCTGCGTATTTAGCACAAAGGAATAATTTAAGATACAAAACTGTACAGATATGTAAGAGCTACAGAAAAGTTATGCAATCATACATTGGAAAGGACCTTAGTTATTGTTACACCATTGTTGTTATTCAGTCAATTTTAGTCGTTTCTGACTCTTCATGACCCCATTTGGGGTGTTCTTGGCAAAGATACTAGAGTGGCTTACCATCTCATTCTCCAGCTCATTTTGCAGTTGAAGAAACTGAGGCAAACAGGGTGTGATGGTAATGTAAATGGGAAGAACTTTCCCATCCATTAATAGGCCCATGGGACCTGCTTGAGTCACATGGAAGCCTGAGTCACCTGAGTCTGTGATGGAAGGAGTTTGCTGAATGGGTGGAGCAGGAAGGGTGGAGCAGAGTCAAAAGAAAACTGGTCAGAGTGGTTAGACCTGAGGGAGAATGAGGAAGCAGGCAGCAAGCTGTGAGTGTTTGTGGGATGGCCCTAGCAGGGGAAAGGAGGGCCCTCTACATTGTTATTGTATATAGATTTCTTTGTTGCTATGATGGATTTGGCTTTCTCGTGTTGGGATTTGACTTTCTGGTGTTTGGATAAGTGTTTTGGTTCTGTCTTTCATGTGGAGAGTCTGTTATATTTTGCAATTCAGAATTATACTGTCATATTCATAGCCACCAGAGGTGCTGTGAATGTTATGTCAAGCAAATACTCCCTCTTTAATAGCTCCTTATTAACATATTGGCATGGGACAGGTATCACGTAGGTGACAAAGACGTCTCTTTTCTTGGGTTTGCACAGGGCAAAGTTCACTTACTTTGGCAGTATGCTGATCACTTTCATATTGTAGGAGGTTAGGGACAATGTGCATTCTTGATCTGGAAAATCCATGTAAAACATTTTGGCCCTTCCTTTGTACCAGAGAGGAAATCTGAATTTTTTCTTTTTCTTTCATAGGATATTTACAGTACCTTATCGTAAAATTTGGGTTGATCTTATACAATATTATACATATATTTTATGCCTTTATGAGTTTCTAAATTTTTTTCTAGGTTGTCTTCTTGGCTTTCACATATTATCTACAGCTTCTGCAAAACTCCCCCCACATTCCCATTTAATGTCTTATGCCAACCTGCTATATATCAAAATCACTATAGGGAAAGTCATAATGTGGAAGGGATAACTATGCTTTCTAAGGATGACACATAGATGATGAATTGACACACATTGCCAGAGCCAGCTCAGTGTTTGGGAGGCTCTGAAGCAAAGTATGGTTGAGAAGAAGTATTAGGCTGTGTACTAAACTGAATCTACAGAGCTGTTGTGTTCACTTCGTTGTTGTAGCCTGTGAAATCTCAGACAGGATGACAAAGCCACGATAGAAAACAGAATCACTTCCATTTGAATTGTTGTAGGAAGATTCTGAATATCACATAACAAAATAAGGTGCTGGTAGCTGAGGTCCTTTCTTGAGCTGAACTGCCAAGCATTCAAACTCTACTGCAGGGAACACAATTTCAATGGGCTGGCCACCTTGTTCAAATGCCAAACATCCATTTGGCTAAAAGACTGTTTAACAGAGAACTCACACAAGGCAACATGGAGGTCAGAAAAAGTGTTATGGGGATGCTCTCAAGGTCCTTCTGAGAACTTTCGAATCATTCGTGAAATATGGGAGACACTGGCACAGGACTTAGCGAAAACAGTGAAGCAGAATTGCAGTAGCTCAAAAAACAAACAAAAAACCAAGCAGAAAACAAAACTAAGATCTGTAAATTTAGAACCATCTCCTTTCTAAACGTTCACATAGATTTTGTGCCTGATCTATGGTGGAGTCTTCCAAGTTCACATTTGGTTTGATCACAGTCAGACACACTGTACCTTGACCCCAATATAGTGATATCATTTCGTCCTCCTTGAGAACAAAGGACAACAACCAACCAAGTATCTGAGGCCAGATTTGAACTTAGGAAGGTGAGTCTACCTGACATACTACCAGAAAAGAATTCTGCTTCAGTAAGAGAAGTTGCATTTGATGAAAGTGTTTGCAGATTCCATACATGATGGTACGCCACCATGGGGGGGAGAAGGAAGGGGAGAAAAATCTGAAACTCAAGTGATTCTGTAACTGAATCTTGTAAACTAAAAGTAAATAAACAAGTCAATAAGTAAAAAAAAGAGAAGTTACATTTGAAAAACATCTCACTTGTGTTTATGATTCTCCTGACTCTGTCTTGACTCCTTAACTTTGGACCATGACTATGAATTCCTTTTCTGCCTCAGGACTAGGTCATTGGACTTAATTTCTTTGTGAATTCTTGGTTTGAGGGCATCATTCTTAGCCTCCTGATCATGGCTCATTGGTATTCTCTCCTTAGGGGATATCTTTTCTTGCTCTGCTCATTGCCTCTTAGTCTCTGGAAATGAGGGCTTCTGAAAATTTTGAAATGGTAGTCACTTTCTTTCCTCCTTTTTTATGGGTATTAATTTCTCCATAGTTGTCTTTAGGGTGATGAGTCTTGCATTTCACCAATATTGTGGAGGTTTTTGTTATGTTATTTTCCAAATCTTTTACAATCCACTTTCTAGTTATCAAAGGGCACGTTGTAACAGGTATTACCTAGATGTTAATTGCTTTAAATATGTATTTCCCTATCAGTTTTGATTTCAGGATGCCAATAAGTTTTTTAACTCACTATCTTGAATATCAGCTTCTTGCTAACCATTTTTCCTCTGGCATTTTCAATGCAAGGACAATTTGTTTTGGCAGAGAAACATGCAACATTAGAAATGAGCAACTTTGCCTTAACTCTGGTTGTTTCATCCAATGTTATTTCTCCCAAATTTGCATAATCTTCAATTCTGATGACCAGACCATCTATGCCTTTATCCAAATCATTGCTAAAAGTACAGAGACAAGAATAGATCCATTTCCACTTCATGGAAACCTTCCAAGCTGACATGTAACCATTAATAATAATAATAAACCATTAATATTATTAGGTCCTTTTAAATCATAGGTTGTAATTCCCTGTTAGCAATTTCATTCCCTATCATTTCAATGCAAAAATCATTCTATTTAGAAGAAATAATTGAAAATAAAAAAGAATTGAGAAGCTCTGCCTTCTCTCTGTTGTCCATTTTTGTAGTTCCTTTCCCAAGGAAGAGGCAACTAAATGATGCAGTGGTTTCAATGTCAGGTCTGGAATCAGGAGGACTATCTTCCTGAATTCTAATCTGGCCTCAGGCACTTACCAGCTATGTGACCATAGGCAAGTCACTTAACCCTGTTTGCCTTAGTTTCCTCATCTGTAAAATGAACTGGAGAAGGAAATGGCAAACTACTCCAATATCTTTGCCGAGAAAACCCCAAATAGGGGTCACAAATAGTTGGACCTGACAAATGACTGAACAACAAAAATCCCAAGCAGCATTTCTATCCCTTCTTTGAGCCTCCTATTTTCTCAATACAGCTTAAGCCTTTTTTGTTGTCCTTAGCTTTTATCACCAGCCTTACTCATTCTGAGCTTGTTTTTATAGTATTGTGTTAGTTTTATAAATTCACCCTGTTACCTGTCATCATTTCTGTATTCTGTAATTCTTTTTAAAAAAATCTAAGTTGTTTGGTGAGGTGCATACACACTGGTCTCTTCAGAAAGCTCCCATTTTCCCTCTTAATTCCATTTTTAAGAGCTACTAGTCTGTCCTAGGCTAAATTCTCCTGTTAGTTTTTAGTTCATAGGTTCTTACCTGGCCTTCTTCTATAGGGACAAGGATAAGGAATGGACCTTAAATTGCATTAGCATAGGGAATCCTGGGTAAGGAAACTCACTTTACTAATATAAGCTGGTCTTTTCTCTGCATCTGATAGTATTATAATGTTGCCTAGAGCATGGAGGTTAAATGACTTGTTATATATAGTCTATGTGTCAGAAATGGAATTCGAACCCAGGTCCTCAGCTTTAAGAACAGCTCTCTAACCAATTCATCACGTTGTCTCTATTTCTTTTCTGGACTCTGAAATCTGCTTTTCTAGAATCTAAGGAGTGTGTCAATTCCTGGCTTTTCTTTCCTCTATCACAGCATCTGGTTGCTTTCTTCTGATGTTTCTGGCAACCACTCCTTGCCTATTAGGGAAAATCTGAATCCAAATAGATTTTCTCCTTTTTGTTTCTTCCTTCTTTTGAAGGTGAGTCATTAAAGCAAGTCAAGAACTTTAAATGCTTGTGTGTGTGTGTGTGTGTGTGAGAGAGAGAGAGAGAGAGAGAGAGAGAGATATTGAGAGAAGATCCAATAGATAGTTAAATAGATAATTATTGTATCACATCTCTGTGCCTAACTTATGATATATTTCTAGAATTTCTCACTATTTCCTCTTACTATCCAGGCAGACTACAGTGTAGTTTGAAAATTCAAGTATTATATTATGTGATCATAATTAATGGCAAATCTGAGAAAAAAATCCCAGGTATCTTGACTTTCAATCCAATGCTCTTTCTATTATATCATTCCCATTTTCCACTGCCCACACTTTGACATCTCTTTTCTCCAATGCATAACATTTTTCTTTGCACTTAATATATTAAAAGAATAAATGTTCTTTTATATTGAAAGATCAGGGGGTGGCATGTGGGAATGGAAAGGGGGCCTCAGCATAGAAAGTGCCAAAATTCCCTACACATGTGAATGCCTACCAATGGACTGGATGCAGTTTGGGTTTCAATTTGTGTCTGAGGACATTCCTATGATATCCTTTGTGGCCAAAGGATAACCTAACTATTGCATATCTCTCTTCAATTAAAAAACTTTTAAAAATTATTTTAAACATTCTTTTATAAATTTGGGGTTTCAAATTCTCTTCCTCCCTTCACCCCCCTGTCCCACCCACTGAGAAGGCAAAGAATACCACATCATTTATGCATATGAAATCATACAAAACATTTCCATATTAGCCATGTTACAAAAAAAGCAAGAAAAATAAAGAAAGTGAGAAAATTATACTTCACTTTGCACTTATATTTTGTTAGTTCTCTCTCTGGAGGTAGATAATTTTTTTTTTCATCATGAGTCCTTAAGAATTATTTTGGATTACCGTATTGATCAGAGTAGCTAACTAAATCTTTCATAGTTGATCATCATTATAGTGATCTCCTGGTATTGCTTACTTTACTTTGCATCAGTTCATATAGGTCTTCTCTTTTTTCCCCTGAAACCATGTTGCTCCTTATTTCTTATAGCACTATAGTATTTCATCACAATCACATATCACAACTTGTTCAGTCATTCCCTAGTTGATGGGAATTTCCAATTCTCTAACACTACAAACAGATCTACTATAAATATTTTTTACATAAGTCTTTTTCCTTTTTCTTTGATCTCTTTGGCATACAGATCCAAATACAGCAGTATTACTGGGTCAAAAGGTATGTATAGTTTTATAGCCCTTTGGGCATAGTTTTAAATTGTTCTCCAGAATGGTTGGACCAGATTACAACTCTACCAATAGTTCATTAGTATACAGATTTTCCCATATCCTCTCCAGCACTTGTCATTTCTAATAGGTGTAAGATGGTATCTCAGAGTAGTTTTCAATTGGCATTTCTCTTATCAATAGTGAGAACATTTTTTTATGACTATAGATGGCTATGATTTTTTCTTCTGAAAACTGTCTATATCCTTTGGCCATTTAACAGTTGGAAAATGCTTTTATTTTTATAAATTTAACTTAGTTGCCTATAAATTTGAGAAATGAAGCCTTTATACTACTTCATTATCTATGGTTAACTTTTAGTGAACTGTAGTTTCCCTGATTATTTTTTTAAAATTAAGTCTATTCAAAATTTGCCCTCCCTTTTATCAGTCTCCACCTTTCTCTTATCTCCTTCCCCTCCTCCTTCACTGTTTTTTAAATATAGATTTCTATATTCAACTGAGTGTATATATACACTTCTCTCCTTAAAAACAGTTCAAATGAGAGGTAAATTCAAGCATTTCCCCCTCCCCCCTCTGTAAAAGCTCTTCCTTGCCCACCTCTTCTATGTGAGATAATTACCTCCATTCTTCCTTTCTATTCCTCTTTCTCCCAGTGTATTCCTCTTTCTCACTCCTATATTTTACTTTCACTGTCCCAACATAATCGGCTCATACCCAAACCTTCTTTTTATATAGACTCATTCTAATAACCCATATAATGAACAGTTCTTAGGAGTTACATGTATCCATCTCTTCAATTTGTACAAAGGAAACTAAACATTTGCTAGGGTTATCCTGGAGCCAGCTCTAACTAGCTGATTGTCAAATTTTTACTGTTAGTGTTTATATCTAAGAAACTGATACAAATAAAAACTGGATTGTTTTGTTCATTGTGTGTTAATAGGGCAGTTTAAATTTAAAAGGGTACATTTTTTTTTCTCCCAGTGAGAGTGAGTTAAACATTTCTTAGTACCTCAATGTATCTCTCTATAAATATTGCTTAACTTCAGCAAGAGCAGAGTAGAAGGTTCCAGGAATGGAGATATCACTTGGCTAGAGGCCTGATGACTGGAGCCTAATTATGATAATAATAATAATAAAAACTGGAATTTTTACAATGCTTGAAGCTTTGCAAAGTTCCTTCTGTCCATTATCTCATTTAAACTTCACAATACTCTGAGAAACAGCTCAACACATTGGGAGGAATGATCTCATGACCAATAGTGTCAGAGGTTGGAGACAAGTGAAAAAAGGTTTTCTAGCTTGGAGGTGGATGAGTTGTCTGTCCATGGGATGGAGGGGTTGTTCCCTTCTAGGGGCTTGGATGGGGCATTGGGGCTCCAGGACCAATCTTTGTCTCTGTGATCTGCTTCTTTGGCTTTGAGCAAGTGTGACCTACTCCTTATTATCTACACTGTCCTGTCTGGCATACAGTAAGTGTTTAATACATGCTTGCTGAATGAAGGTATGAATGATGACTTACTGTTAATTTTTCTTTTTTTAATATCTTCTTTACTCTTTATATACTACTAGAAAAAAATGTCAGGGAAAAGTGTTTGCTGTATTTTTTTTTTTAATGTGAACCATCCAACCTTATTGGGAGTATGTGTATTTATCTATTATGTCCGTGTGCATTTATTCCAAGTAGAATAGATATTCTAAAATACTAAAGCTCATTAGGGTTATGTGCTGGAAATATATTTAGAGGACTGGGTGATGAAATGAGACATAGGTCTTGCTGTGATAAAAACAAATGAGGGTTATAGGAATCTGGGCAATGAACTAACTACAAATCTTCAAAGCCACTAGAAAACACACAAATACAGGTCAAACTTTTTAATGGAGGAGATCATTCATCCCAAAGCCTTCTGCCAATATTGGTTGGGTTTTTTTGTTGTTTTTAACAATTTAAGTTTTTTTTCTAGGAAATTGAAAATCCCCATTAGGACTTTTCAGCCTCAGATTCAAAACAGAATGATTAAAACTAATGGTAAATGAGAGCCCTTCCCTCTGAAATCCAGTAAGTATAAAATCTATTCATTTAAGTTCAAAATGTAACAGTATCAGCACAAAGGAAATCAGAGCCAAAACTCTCTCAGGGACTTCAATGACAATCCTGACTTCCGGTTATGCTTTTGCTTCTGGTGTACAGGTCAGCCCCTATTATAATACTGTTCCAATGTTGGAGACAAGGGTTTGAGAGGAAATAACTATTTGAAACAAAGGGCAACCTGAAAGTCTAAGAGGTTCTTCCTGGCTTATGTAGCAAAACTCTATTGCTAACAGAGTTACTCTGAAGAGCTCTTGGGCATTTGTCTGGAAGCCTCTGTGAGTATAATACATACTTTTTCATTAGGAGGGAGAATGGGCATTGGTCCAAGTTACTTAGCATGGAGATCTGCCATTCCATGCTTTTCTGCAAACACTACCCAGGGTTTCTGGGAAGGATAAAATGTACAACACTAATGTGTAAAGGGAACTATAGGAAGGAAATCCCCCCTACAGAATCTGTTGACCTAACATTTTCTTTCAAACTTTTTAGAATAATGTTATCAGGCCATAATGTTGACTATATGACATGACATTGAATTTTCTCCTTTGTGCTTCTAAAAAGCAAAACAAAATAAGGGTTGAGATAATTATCAAAAACTGTCGATTACCTGACAAACAGGATGTGCAGCTTTGTTCATTGCTTCCAGCCACCTGAAACAGAGCAAAATGAGAGCAAGCTTTTCTTAAAAAGTATAAAGTAAAGTTTTCCATTAAAGTCTTATACCAATGCATCTTTGTGGCAAAACAAATGATCATGGGCTCTTTTTTATTTCCTTTCAAAAATATTTTATTTTACTTTTAGATCTGCATTCTTTCTCTCTTTTTTCCTTCCCCTCTTCTGTTTCCTGTTCTCTACATTTAGAAAGCAAGGGGGAAAAAAACTATTACAAACATACATAGTCAAGCCAAACATTGGTTATGTCCAAAAAACCCCAAAAGTCTCAATCCTCACTCAGAATTCATCATTTCTCTTTGGAACTGGGTGTAAGTAGATGGCATGTTCCATTGTGGAAGTCCCCTGAGACTGTGGTTGTAGCTGTGGGTTCTTAAAGACTACATATAGTGGCCAGGTTTAAGTCCTTCCCAGCCGTTCAAAGTTGGAATGCCTCTGAGTATCTTTCCAGAAACAGACTGTGTATGTGTTGTCTATGAATTGGTCCAGATAAGGGCAAGGGACTTTTCATGATGGGGCTAGTCACAGAGGACACGTTTTTTTTTTTTCATCCATAGCAACTCAAGAGCAGTGTGTACTAAGATGTATGAGGGATTATGATCAGCACACATGGAGAAACTATTATTGCTGAAAAAATTATGAATGCTGCAGGCATGTAATAAAGTTGAAGAATTCTTAACTTGCTGAAATCCATCATTCAAACAGAATAAGCATTTCATTGAATGAAAGGAGTGTTTGAGCTGAGTCTTAAAAGAAATTAGGAAATTCAACAAGTGTAAGGTAAGGAGAGAGAGCATTCCAGGTATAGGGGATGTCCAAGGCAAAAGCACACAGCTAGGAAGCCCTCATGTGTGAGGAACAGCAAGTATGACAGTATGGTCAGAACATAAGAGTACAGGAAGTATCGTAAAGCGGTCAAAAAGACAGGGTCATACATGTTGTGAGGAGCTTTGAATGCTAAGCAGAGGAGTTTATATTTGAACTTAGAGATAATAGGAGGTCATTGGAGTTTATTGGGTAGAGGGGTGACATGGTCAGACCTATGCTTTAGGAAAATCACCTTGGTAGTTGTACAGAGGATGATGGAGTGGGAAGACATTTGAGTCAGGGAGTCCAATGAGAAAACTAATGCAATAATCCAGACAGAGGTGATAACTAAGTAAAATCTAAATGATGGAAAGCTTGGGCATTAGTAATATGGGATGAGATATGCAGAATATGAGCCTACAAGTCATTACTACACCCTTTTAAAATCCATTCTGAAAGAAAAAAAAGAAAAATGAAAATTATAGAACACAAGTTACCATGCCTTATCCTGGGACAAATGTCCTGCTTCTTATAAATCTGTTATTTCTTCTATTTCCAATCCCCATGAATCAGAAAAAAGATACACACAAATCAGGAATTGGGTAGGAGACACAGAGGGACACCCCTAGAGAAGAGAAGAAAGACAAAGGAGAAAGAGATGGAAAAGAGAAAGAGAGAAAGAGAAGAGAGAAACAGAGACATAAACAGAAAGAGAGAGACAGAGACAAAGTGAAACTAGCGAGTCAGTGAAATGAGTTAATTACCTTTTCATCTCTTGGTTTGAGGTGGCACAGAGGCAAAAAATCCTGGTTCCAGATTGGGGCACACATTTAAACACAAATGGCTTGCCCAGGCTGCTGTCTATTTCAATTTCTGCACCTTCTAATTTTGTTACATCCAATGGCCGACATTTTCCTTCATCCTACAGTCAACACAGCAAAAACTGAGTAGCAGGAATTATTGTTATTCAGTTGTTTCAGTTTTCATAACCTCATTTAGGACTTTCCTGGCAATAATACTGGAGAGGCTTGCCATTCTTTCTCCAGCTCATTTTACAGATGAGGATACTGAGGCAAACAGGGTAAAGTGACTTGCCCAGGGCCACAAGGCTAATAAATGTCTTTGGGTGGATATGAATTCAGGTCTTCTAATTCTAGGCTCTGTACTCTGTCCACTAAGCCACCTTGCTATCCTGAGTAGGAGGACACTTTGAGGTTAAGAAATTAAGAATCAAGAAACATAAAATCACTGAATTTCAGACTTCAGCAGCCAACTAGTCTAACCCATACCTGAGAAAGAACTCTCACTGTGATATTACCACCAAGTAGTCATCTATCTAGCTTTTGCCAATAGGCCTCAATTTACAGGGAGCTCACTTCCTCCTAAGGCTGCCCATTTCCCTTTTAGCTTTTAAAGTTTTTTCCTTTTACATTAAGCCTAAATTTGCCTCTCTATTTCCACATCACTTGTAGGTAACTACCCCTGTTAAGGTCTATTTGATTTATAAATTGTTGCTACTTATGGGTAAGTCAAAGCCCTTCATTTTCCTGTAAAATAGAGGGGTTGAACTTAGTTCCCTCCCAGTTCTAAATCTCAGAAACATGTAAAAGGTCACTTTGTGATGCTATTATTAAATATTTTCTCGCTAGAAAAATAAAACACTAACAGGTTTTGCTATATGGTTATCAGTAGTGCACAGATAAGGAACTATTTTTTTTCAAAAGACTATTTAAAAATAGTATAATATAAATTATATAAACTAAGGTTTATCACAAATAGTTCATAAATATTTTTACTTATAGTAATTTCTTTCTTTTTTTTTTGTTTGTTTTGAGGGCAGTTGGGGTTAAGTGACTTGCCCAAGGTCACATGGCTAGATTTTTGTGTGTGTGTTGTGTCTGAGGCCGGATTTGAACTCAGGTACTACTGACTCCAGGGCCGGTGCTCTATTCACTGTGCCACCTAGCCGCCCCTAGTAACTTATTTCAATTCAACCTTTAATAACCTGACCATTTTTTCTGTTATACATTTTATATTTTGCTTTTACTGACAAAAATTCTTCGAAGGAGAGTGTTATAGGAAATTAAGAATGTAGAATGTCTACTACTTATGCACCCTTGGATGCTTCATAAATGTGACCTAATTAGGCTTAAAATGCATATGATATAGTCATGAATATATAGGGTACTTGTACATAGAGTACATATTAATATTTAAATGTAGCTATCTTAAATCAATTATATTGTATGCATAAGCAAGATTTGTCTAATGCATGTAGTCTCCAATTTATACATTGGTTGTGCTCCAAAAATTAATTTGTAAATCAGTTATTTATAACTTAAAAAAACCCAAAACATCTCCATAAAATTCATGTTATACATGCTTTTTAAGAGACCAGCCTACTCCATAAGTATTAATAATATTTCCTTTTATTTTTTGGACAGGGTTACTGATTTGTGTGAAAGCTAAAGCTAGAATTCACCTAGATTTTAATAATGAATTTGTCAAAATCTCTTTTACTATTCTTGTTGAAAAAAAAATGAAGATAAATAGGCTAGACAATCCAGAAAGTGAGAAAAAGATACTGGAGGGGAATGAAGACAAACTGACTTGGGCCCCTCCACAAAATAGAGGCTCCAGAAGGAACTCACCAGTGAAAGAAGAGGGGAGAGTGAGCCTTACACAGAGATATTTCATGATGAGAAGACTGCAAGAATAATAAATTATTCTAGAATAAGGAGGTCCTAAGCTCTAAGGAATTTCTAGTGGAAGAGGAATGATTTTGAAGTCCAGAATGTCAGGAACAGGTAAGGAAGATACTAGTGAAAGAAATGATTATTTCTCTCTTATATCAATAACCAATTATTGAATTAGGACTAAGGTTTTTTGCCTGCCTATTTCTTATTCCGAAATCAGGCCCTGTGGGTTATCCAGCAAGCCTTTGAAGGGTAAGGCTAATGATTTGATGAAATATTGGGCAAGTCACACCCAACTGGGGAAACTTCAATCTGACCAAAAAGTAAAGAAATTCTAGTCTAGGGAAAGTGGTGAATTTTGGCCCATTGTGTTGTAGTCAGCCAAGTCTGGGTAGAAATGGCTTACCCCTTTTGTCTAGATTACCTTGGCGGGGAGGGGCGGCAGATGTTTGGGTATAGATAAGTCTTTTTGTCCATTGGAGTCAAGGTGCAGTGTGCCTGACTGGCTGATCAGACCATTAAGAGTACAGAAGGCTCCACAGGTCAGGCACAAATAGTCCTTATGAATACTTGGAGTGGTAATGTCTCTAAATTTGCACATCTCATATTTCTTTTGAGCTACAGCAATTCTGTTTTACTCATGCTGGGCGATCCTTTGCCAGAGTCTCCCCTGTTTCACAATTGATTCCAAACTTATTCAGAAAATTTTGAGAGTGTCCTTATATTGCTTCTTCTGACCACCATGTAAGCATCTTCTTTACAGGAGTTCTCAGTAAAATAGTCTTTTAGGCAAACATATATTTGCATTTAACAACATAGCCAGCCCATTGGAATTAAGTAGAATTTGAATACTTGGCAGTTTAGCTCCTTTCTACCTTATCTTGCTAGGTGACCTTCAGAATTTTCATAAGACAATTCAAAGGGAAGTAATTCAGCTTCCTGGCCTGGTACTGATATACTGTAGGGAATTCACAGGCACACAGCAATGAGATCAGCACAACAACCCTGTAGACTGTCAGTTTGATAGGAAGCCTAATATCCTTTTTCTCCCACACTTTCCTTTGGAGCCTCCTAAACACTGAGCTAGCCTTGATCTATGTCCTAGTCTATCCCCTTTGAATGAATAAAGAATTCCTAGTATAGACTATGCTAAAATAATAATAACTATAATTTTTATTGCAGTTTAAAGTTTACAAAAAGCTATAAATCCCACTTTATTTAATTCTCATAATAATTTTGGTAGGTAAGTGCTATTATTATTCCCATTTTACAGATGACTAAACTAAGGCAGATAGCAGTTAAGTGACTTGCCTAGCGTCATACAGCTAATAACTGATTTGCCACCTCTGCATTCAGGGCCACAGCCATTGAGGACAGACAATCCAGAATCTATAATCAGAGACTGGAAGGCAGCAGCTGAGATAGCTAGAGATGAAAGATCTGCCATGATTTATGAGGTCAGATATGAATTCAGATCTTCCTGACTCCAGGTCCAGCACTCTATCCACTGCACTATTCAGCCACCTGTGTGCTGTTGGATGGCAGCCCATGGAGCTAGCTTGGACAGGCCCTGCGGGAGAACATTAAGTTCAACTGAATGGGAGAAAGTAAGTTGGAGGGATTCTATTATGACTTCAAATCAGGGCACTACATAATCTTCAAAGAAGAAAGGTGATTGGTAGTCCAAAAGACAGTGGGAGAAATTGGTGTAAGTAGGTGGTGGCGTATGAAGAAAGACAAAGTGAGGAAGTATTATGAAGGTTCTTGTCAAGGAAATATATAAATAGAGAATAAGTGGGACTGGGCATTTAGCAAGAGTGAGAAATAATAAAGGGCAAGCCAAAAGCAGGAAAACCTTTAGCATGTCAGGTAGGTCTTGTAGGAAGATTTATGGGAGGACATGAACAAGAATTGCGCAGTATGAGAAGGCCTAGATAGAGAGTATATCCATGAGGAGATCATGGATCCATTGAAACACTGAAGTGTTGCAAATGGGGTAGATGCTCAGTAGAAAATGGCCAGGCTGAGTTTTTGGCCTGCCTGAGATATGTGTGTGTGTGTGTGTATGTGTGTGTGCGTGTGCATGTGTGTGTACGCACACGTGCACACACTCATTTTGAGGAGGAATGTCAGTGTTTGGCACATGAGGGGGCAACCTTTTTAGCCTCTCCCACTCTACTAGCATTCGATGTCCCTCACCCTAAATGTTTGGCTATTGGTAGAACTGTGAGTTTGGGGGGAAATTGTTTTCAAAATCAGCTGTGAAATCTATGGAGTCAAGACTAAGCAGCCAGAGTGTTTACATTCACAGACATTTAAGATTTTGGACTTTGAACTGTTAAAGTAACTGCTATAAATATAGAAGTTCAGAAAATGGCCTACTTATCTGATTACACATTATATCAAGACAAAAGTTTATTTGCTGGTAGTGAATTCATTCCAACTCACTCTCCTGAAGCCAGGCTGACTATACCTGCCATTCTGGGTTGTAGGATGTTATGTTTTTGGTTTCTCTCTTTTCTACCACTATTGACTTAACTCCACATTGTTGAACACCACTGAGTAACTCCCCAGTTCCATCTAACCACTCAACGTCAATTAGCATTTACAAAAGAATATTTACTTCATAAACATTACAAACATTTCCCCTGATATATGGGTGGGGGGAGCACACTCTTTATATGAGCTTGGTCTTCAGGAGGGCAAAAAACTCAACTTAGCACAATTCATACATCGTATTGGTCCCACCAAGTTCTGTCTATAGGTGATATTGCTGCTGGATGAATCTTTGTCATAATTACTGTCAGACTGAATCCTGAAACTTACTTTGCTCCTTAGGGCAATAATGCTATATAGACTTCAAACACAGATACTGAAATGCCAAAATACTATGGTACAACTCCTAACATTTTGAAATTCACAGTATCCAGATCTCTACATTTGTCACTTAGAAAAGAGTGAACACAGAGGCCAAGAACCAAGGCCCTTTACTTGGCCACAAAGTCTAAGGTGGGAGAAGGACTCAAGGCCACTTTCCCCTTACAGCATTGTTATTAATGAAAGAAACCCCATGATCCTGCAAGAGCACAGCTGAAGTGGATGAAGACATCAGGGACATTGACAGTTTTTTTTTAAAGACATTCTCAATTCTAGCTATGTAGTCCATAAAAAACCCAAAAAAACAAAACAAAAAAAATTCTCCTAACCAAATGGTTAACAGACAGGAATCAGTCACGGAATGTCTACAAATACTCCATATTCTCTTCAAGGCATTTCTGTTCCATGTCACCATAACTCTTTCAGAAGCAGGCTTCTCAACCTCTCCATGAGTGAAAGTGAGATTAGCCAAGCAAGTGAATGCATTCTGTACGTGTACTGGACCCTCATTATATACCTTTGGTCACCCCAGGAAGGGGACAAGAGCCTTTTACAAAAGAGATTATTTAGGCTACAAAAGACACTTGAAATTGCAAAGATAGACCAACACAAATAGTTTTTTTTTCTATTCTATTCCTTTTGCAAATGAAGAGTCAAAATAGTCACTTTCTCCATCAAAGTCACTCCTTCCCCTTTCTTCCCAAACCCTTTGCAGCAGAAACACAATGTCTTTCATGGTCTCCCAAAATACGTAAACCAGTACCAACAGATTCATTTTGGAAGGGATGATAGCTTCTCATGAAAAGTTTAAGTGATTTGATTTAGGAAAATACGAAAGAGCAGATACAATCATGCACACATCCCAGAAAGGAACCCAAGTATGATTGCTGATACTGGTTTACTGCCCTGATACATGCTGGTCTTGTGTGCTTGGTGGGTGGGTTGATGGGAGTGAAGACTGAGCTTTACTGCTGCTATTGCCCTGGGCATGTGTTTAAATCATGGCACATCTTTCATCTCTAGCAGTCTCAGCTGCTGCCTTCCAGACTCTGATTACAGATTTAGGATTGTCTATCCAAGACGGCTGTGGCCCTGAGTGCAGCTGTGGCCACTATAGTCTCTGATGGTACTCAGGCAGCTGGGCCTCCTCAACCATTATTTTTTTTTCCTTTAATCTCACCAGGCCCAACAACTTTAAACCCTGTTTTTGCAAGCTGAATCTTCAAATCCACTGAATGAAAATTGTGTTTTTGTTTTTTAACCCTTATTTAGCCACATGTGACCCTCAAGGGCAGCCCTTGCACTGAATCCAAATTTCATAGAACAAATCCTACCCCTGGCTAGTACATGATGCCCTTTCCCTCCTCAAATAACTCCTAGCAAGAAAGAATGACTGGGGGTGAAGTCTCCTATCTTTCTATGGTTTAAAGGCATTTTCAGTTCCCATCCTAATTAGAAATCAGTTCTTGTGCTTGTGATATGTGACTAATCACAGAATATTTAAAGATTAAGCTTTGTAGGCCTTAATTCCTTTTTCTGTAAAACTGAAGGTGACAGATTATATGATCTCTGTGGCTCCCTCCAATTCTAAAGTCCATGATCTTGTCAGTTTTCCAGTCAAGAAATTGAGGCACAGAAAGGTGAAAAGTTTACTTGAAGTTGCAAAAACCTGTTTCTTTGCCCCCCTTATTAGTTGCCTCTGTTCCAGTGAAGATGGATGTAAATTCTCAGAATTCCTCATCTTTCTCTGTCCCATATGCAAAGTAGGCACAATTCCCAAATGTTCTTCTCTGTATTCATTTATGCCATGGATCAGCAATAAAAAGGGAGGAAATAAGGACTGTGTTTTTCAGTTACAGAGCAAGTCAGTATTCAAGACTTGAATCAGCAGAGGTGCTAGTGTAATTTTTTTTTTCTCTGAATTGAGTGAAAATAAATCCTTGACTATTTCACCCAGATAATTCTAATTTAGGGTCTATTGGGAATGTCTGTTAATTAAAAGATTTCTTTGATAACAATACCTATAAGTCAGTCTGCTTTAGAATAGATAAAGTATTTATTAATTGCTTACCCAAGCATTGGGTTAAGCACTGGCAATAAAAATCCAGCTAAGCTGGCAGACTCTTGCTTCAAGCAGCTGACATTCTAGTAGGAAAGGAAAGCACAGAAAGAAGAGCTAGGAAGAGGTGAGTGGAAGGGGTGTTAAAGTTGGCTTGTATGGAGATGACCTGGGATAGGATTTGAGGTCTGACTCTGGGCAAGATCAGGTGAAAGTTCACGTATCAGAGTTGTGGGTGTTTTCAAAAGTGGAGTCCAAGATGCCTTTGGGAAGAAGAGGGCTATGGGTTTAGGAGACTTAGTAAGTGTATGGATATGGGAAGAGAAGGGAATAAGGACTTATATAGCATCTACTTTATGCCAGGCACTGAGCTAAGTACTTATTATCATATTGGCTAGATAAAAAAGAAAAATGTGAACAATAATAGCAACAAAAGACTAAACTAGGGCGAATCTATCTCAAGTTAAACAGTATGTACAGTTTTTATAAATCAAGAATACTAGTTGATGTTTGCAACATGTGGGAGAACCAAATGATCCTTATAGATTTCTATGAATGGTCTGTTCTGCACAAAGGATTTGACTGAATAAAGTCATTGTTTTCTTCCCCTTAAAAGTAAAACTATTGTTTAAATGTTTTAAAAAGTTGCTAGAGAAATTGAGGTTATCACAATTATTTGCACTGATCGATTGCAGTAAAATCTTATAACCTCTTTTTCACAGTAATTTTGTCTAAGGAAATAAATAAGTTTAAAAAAACTATATTGACATGTTTCATTTTAGCTGAAGCAACAGCAGTGAGAAATCCACAAATTAAGAAGGAAAAAGGAATCAAAGAGAACCAAGGAAAACAACATCCTGTGATGTGGAGGTGGAAGAAGAGACTGCACCCAAGACAAATGGAAGGAAAGAGTTCAAGTCTTAAAGCAAAAACAATGTGAAAGGAAGTAGAAAATGTATATTTGAGAATGTGATATTTTAAAGAAGAGAACAGATTGAAGTATAGGACATATAGTCCCTAATGCTCCTTTGAAGATACTCTACTCAAGGAGTGACTGAAAATTCATTATTCTTTGATGATTGTTTAGTAATTTATGTGAAATGAAATAGTTGCCTTTGATACATTATGAAGGATAGGACTGAGAAAAGGATCAAGAACTGAGTAGGCCAAAGAAGAAGGAAAGATTGGCCATGACCTTCAGCCATCTTTATCCTGTGAAGAAAATTGTGAAGAATGGGTGTTGTAAATAGCTGAGAAAGCATGGGGTGGCATAACGTGGAGATCACCAAGTTGAAAAAGGAAATGATTTAATAACTGTATGTCAGTTTGCTCTAGAAAAAATGAATAACTTTAGGAGCTATCATTTTTTAAATACAATAATTTAAGATAATGTCTGATATTTTTCTTCTCTACTCCCCACTGTCTACTTCTCAAGAAAAAAAAAAAGGAAAAAGAAGAGCTGGAGTAAAAGTAGAAGGAAATTTGCACTTGAAAGACAAAGACCATACTTTGCAACTTGGCACCATCATAGTCTCCCTCCCACACTCAGTTAAAGTAACAACTGCTCCTTTGCTTTTGTCAAAGTTTTGTAACAAAAGACAAATTCATTGCCTCCACAGTTGTAGTTGTTTCCTGACTTGAACAGAAATACAACAATAGGATAACAGAGATAGGTGTGACCACAACATAATCAGAAGTTAATGGATTAGATAATAGATTCCTTTTTCTTTTCAGTTTTCCTACAATGAAAAAGCTATCTATCACTAAGTCATTTACTAGCACCAGAACAATTATAGGCTCCAGGAAATATATGCCAATCTTAGAGTTTTATATGAATAGTTATGATATACTCCAACCAGGCTAATAGTTTTGTTGGAAAAGTAGGAAGATAGAAAGGATGCTAACAAGGATGGCCACTGAAATGCATAGGTTATACAATGAGGAAAGGATGCCTATCCAAGCACCATTTTGCTCAGAATTGCTTAATGCTCTTTATCTAAATTTCTTAAATGTCCTGCAAAAGTTCTTGGTGATATCCAAGACTAACATGACAGAAAAGGAAAATGACAAATGTTAGCAGGGATGTAGGAAAATTGAGGCACTAATACACTGTTCTCGAAGTTGTACACTGATCCATTCCATTCCAAGAACAATTTGGAACTATGCCCAAAAGGCTATAAAACCATGCATACCCTTTGGTCCAACAATACTACTATTAGGTCTGCATCCCAAAGAGATAAAAAACAAAAAGCAAAAGGACTTACATAAGTAAAAAAATATTTATGGCACCTCTTTTAGTGGTGGCAAAGAATTGGTAATTGAGGAGATGTTCACCAATTGGAACTGCTTGAACAAATTGTTGTATGTGATAGTGATGCAATACTATTATGTGATAAGAAATAATTAATAGGATGCTCAGAAAAAACTGAAAAGACTTGCATAAATTGATGGAAAGTGAAATGAGAAGAATCAGGAGACCATTGTATACAATAACAGCAGTACTATATGATGATCAACTGTGAATGACTTAGCTACTCTCAGCAATGCAATTATCCAAGATAACTCTGAAGGACTTATGATGAAAAAATGCTGTCCATCTCTGGAAAAATAAGTGATGTAGTCTGAATGCCAATAGAAGCATACTTTTTTCTTTATTTTTCTTGGTGTTTTTTTGTCTACGTTTTCTCTCACAACATCACTAATATGGAAAGTTGTTTTCAAGACTGCACCCATATAACCCATATCAAATTGCTTGTCTTCTCAGTGGGGCGAGGAGAGGAGAACAGGGAGGGAGGGAGAGAATCTGGAATTCAAACTTTTAAAAATAATGTTTAAAATTGTTCTTATATGTAATTGGGAAGAATAAAATATTAAAGTAAGAAAAGAAAAATATTCTTTAAGGATAACTTAAGCTGCTCAAAACCAAGGATGCTTCTTGTTGGCCATATAAACATAATAAATTTAGGCACTCAGAAAAAAGGATTGGGGTGGAAGACAATGTTCTACCCAAGGTCTTCCTGGTCTCTTTTATTTGCTTTCCTTTTTGATTCCTATGAGAGTCTCAAAGAATCTTGCTGGGGAAGGACATGAGGAAAAAATGTAGGGTTTGAGACATAGTGGTTTGTTGAAAGGCAAGTTCTAAAGATGACTTTGAGCAGAGATAGCTCAACTACCAGAAACTGACAAAAGTTAAAGGGTATTTCTAACCCTATATCAGATAGAGGCTTGGGATAGGGAAATTGCTAATGGTGAACAGTAGTATTTAAGGTTCAAAGACAATTTAAAAGTTGGGGGTACAATTTCTAGCTGAATAGATGTTCCATGGTAAAAAAAAATAAAAGAGCATCATGGCCTCTGGAAGCAAAGATTCTCTTTCTGGAGAAAAGAACCATCCTCAGCTAAGATCTGGAGACTTCAAATTGACAGATCTTCCTTTCTTTATGGAAAAAAAGCAGCTAAGGATTTTCCCGTCAAGTGAAAATTTCCTTAAATTCCCTTAAAGGAAATGAAGTTTGTGTCTCTGGGCTCTAAACTAAAAGAGAGATGGTAGAATCCATCCATCCACTTATTAGTAAGAGACAGAACCTCAGCTGAGGACTTATGTGAAGCTGAAGAAATAAGAAACAGAGAGATTTAAAGTGCCATGTGCAGCAGAGCAACACATAAGAGAACAATAAGGAGTCCAGAAGAGCAATGCCTAGCAGAAAGTATGTGCCACATCAGGAGAAGTACAATAAATGCCCCAGGAGACACTGGGGAGATGACTCAGTGGGGTGCTCCCCTTTACCCTATGAGCTCTGACTACACATTTCCTTTATATGTGTGTGTGTGTGTGTGTTTATCATTTTCTTACATTGGGTGTCTTTCATAAGTATTCTACTAGTCCAGGGGTGGGAAATCTGCAGTCTTGAGTCCACAAGTGGCCTTCTGGGTCCTTGGCTGTGACCTTTTGACTGAGTCCAAGTTTTACAGAAGAAATCTTTTATTAAGGCAATTTGTTCTGTGCAGTTTTGATTCAAAGGGCAGCAGGCTCCCCACACCTAACTTAGTTCTTCCTCTCCTCCCACTTATGGTGTGTATATTTGTCTCATTTGTCCCTAGTCAAGAGATGCTAAAATATAATTACAGTTGGGATTTTGAACTGGTAAACTTTCCTCATCATTGTTTTTTAATTGGGCATTTTATTGTTGAAAGAAGCATGGTAGGCTCTTCCTTAGAAAAGTTCAGAGGACCAGTTAAATCAGGAAATTTTGTGCCCACAGCATTGAGAAACTGGTTCCCCTTTTCATATGTGTAAATCAATTTTGCCTCAGAGAAAAATATTCCATTCAGCTATAAAGTTGTATTTCTATACCAAATGCTGGAGGAGAAAGTTCTTCGGTAAAGCCTATTTATCTGTGTCTTCCTGTAGATTAATAGAGGGGACTAGGAATCTGGCCTTAACCTATAAAATTGGGAGAGGGAGTGATATTCATGAGGATGACTACAGTCTAGGCTGTGATCTGTTTTCTGAGAATTGCTCTAAGGTTCTCCCTGTCAGATATAATATAGACATAGCACCCAGAAAGGGACAAGTGCTTATGCAGACATCTTGCTCAGGGGACCTGCTCTGCAAACAATTCCCAAGTGAATTTGGATAACCTGGTCATATAGTGAACACAGAGCTGCTTTTCATACTGGATTTTATACTCATTACAACATAGCTCATTATGGATGAGAAGCACAGCTTCTTTGCACAGATATAGCTGAGTGGGTGCGTTCAGATGTTCCTCAGCCATACCCTGGGTCATGTGCATTTCTTCTTCAGATGAGGAGAGACCAGCAGTGGATCTGACAGCTCCAAGTCATTGTCAGGCAAAGTAGGACTTCAGTTCAGCAAATATTTATCAAGCACCTACTATGTATAAGATACTGTGTTTGAGACTGGGGATATAAAAATATGAAAAAAAATTCATTCTTTTAAAGAGTTTACATTCTACTGATGGGACACAATTTGTGCACAGATGAGTATACACAAAATATATTTATTTGAAATAATACAATGTAATTTTAAGAGGGAGAGAATGTTTAAAAAAAATAGGGTAATCAGTCATATCCCTAGGAAGGATTCATCTAAGCTGCATCTTGAATAAAGCTAGGGATTCCAAGAGGCAGAGGTCAGACAGATGTGGGAACCCACCTGGAAAAAGCACAGAGGAGGGAGTTTGAATCAGCTCAGTTAATAACCAACCAGGTTTTTAAAGGCTATGCCAACAAAGCAAAGGCTCTAACAGGTTCTACTCTTCCGGAAGGTTTTGTGTATTGACCTGGCAACAAGCTGAGTCAACTTCCCAAGGAACAGCCTAACTAAATACAGAGATATATGTTATGAGTAGCTTGACTGTTCTGTAATCATGTTTTAGACATGTAACAAATGGTTCTTTGATGAATACCGTCTGCTTCTCCAGGGACAGTGGCAGAGCAGCAGAAAGGGTGGGGTGGCAGAGCAGCAGAAAGGGTGGCAGAGGGTGCCAAAAAACACAATCTTTAGGCCAGCCTTTAAACATTAACTTACCTATGGGCACTCAATGTCAGATGCTTGTTCAGTGACCAACAAATGCATCTTTGTCCAGTGAGCAATATATTTATTGTTGAGGGAGATATGGTTAGAATAGAGGGATAAAGAGTATTTATTTATATATGAAAGTAGAGTTTGTCCTCTGCTGGAATAGCCAGCATTGAGAACTCAGGGTCAGTTCCACGCCTCTCTCATAAGAATCATAAACAAACTTATCTGTGCTAATTGTTTTATGGGAGTTTTCCTAAGAGAAAAATAATCTAATTGACTGTCAGTGAATTCCCACTTGGATCAAATTTTTCCAATTATCTGTTAACTGAATGAAATATGTATTTATTTATATTTAAAGGAATTAAATGATATTAATCTTGAAATTTCTACTGTAAAAACATTCTTTCATAGGACATTTGATCATTTCTTATTGCAGTGTCCAAGATAAAATTACAGACTGACACAATAAAAAAAATTTGCAGCTTACATACTGCCCTCTGTTATACTTCACATCTATTGTGAAGGATGAAGAGACAGAGGAATTCTGCTTTCAAGAAAAAGAATCAGAAGGCATTGGCCATGGTGAGCATTTAATAACATCACAAAAATAGAATTGATTATATTTTGAATTGTTATTGATATAATGTGGGAGTGATTTGGGAATCATTCTTGAATCAGCTGTCTATGTATCAGTTGAGGCCACTGAGTTTTTGACTTGTTAGAGCAAAGATAAAAATTAGAACTAACAGAAAGAGTAGAATTTTCAAAATATGTATAATTTAAACAATTTCAGCCTGTCTTAATTAAACTAGTTGTACCAAAAAAGGGTTTAACATTGACACCAACTATAATAATATTTATAGAAGTTGAACCAATGTAGACCAATTACCATAAAAAGGAGACCATAGGAATTTAAAAAGAGCTTCATCAACAAACATTTGGCTTACTTGACAAAGCAGAGAGCTATATCCAACAAGCATAACCATTTTAGAATATACTTATTTGTAAAACTTTTCAGAGAAAGAAGATGGAATATTATTAATATTATGCCTCATAAAAAGAAAGGAATGAAGGATAAAAACAGCTTAAAGAAAGTTTGGCAGGAAACAGATTAAACAAAGTCATCCTACAAGCCTGCAAGGAAAACAACAGGCAGACAAAAGATAGAAAAAGATCTGCAAATATCTCAATTTGGACCCCCCCCCCTACATTTTGCTTTTCACCATTAAGGTTGAGGGAGTCACCAGAATTGAGTTGTAACATCACAATCCTGGATGTGCTTAAAGGAGAGGTAGGAATGACATTGAAGAGAATGAGGATGACAAAAGCAGCTTGGCTAGACCAGGCTGATAGTGACATAATTGTGTGATTACTTAGGGATTATCAAGGCAAAATGTTTCCTCAGTTTCTGTTCAAAAACTCAAGCTAATACTATGTATCAGCAAGTCAGATTTTACTATTTACTACTACTGTAAGTTCACCAGACTATATAGGTTCAATGGAAAGGAGGCTAAGTGGACTCTTATTATTCCAAGTACAAAATTTCTTTTGGGGTGAGCCCTTGTATGTGAGTAGTACTTTACATCTGAAATGCTATATGTATTCCGGATCCATATTAGAACTGTTGGCTCAGTAGCAGACAAGGGCTTGAGTCAAACAACCTTCTTTCTATTATCCTGAAATTCCCAGCATTCCTGGACAAATGTATACTGTGGTCTACAACTACAACTCTGTCATTGAGAAATCATTTCTCAATGTAAAAATGTCCCTCAACTTTTGTGCAAGTACTTAAATAACACTATCTCTGCAAATACACTGGTACCATTCTCAGTCTGTCTGTCTGTCTGTCTGTCTGTCTCTCTGTGACTGTACAGATGTGAATAAAATGGGAGAACACTTGGTAGAAGTATGAGTCACAGAGAGTTATGTTAGGTTACCTGGATTGAACCCAATAATTGCCCCACAGACTTTATCTGTGGGTCATTTAAGTTTAGGCACCCTAAGCTCTGCAGTTCCACAGAAAGGAGGTGCTTGACTTAACCTTTCATCATCTAGTGAGTCCATTTCTATATTAGGCTCCTATCTAATAATTTAGATTTATAGTGTGACCCCAAGATTAGGGCTCTTTTGAAAGGGAATTCCTTACTTGTTGGGTTTGCAAAAAATTCAGCTAAAATTCCTTTTTATCAAACTTACAGCATCTTCATAAATCATTTACCTTCTAGTAAAAGGGCAAACACTTGGTCAGTCTTTTGTTGGAGTCCTCTCAAGATTTGGTACAACTTACTCCTTTCATCTCATGGATGCCTAGTTGAGAAATTCTGGGTTGTCAAGGAAAAATCTCACTCCTCTCCCCAGGAAGATAGGTTCAGTTGTACTTGCCTTTCACTGCTGCCTCTAGTTCTTACCATCTCTAGGTGATACTTGGCCCCCAAGAGAGGAATATTTGGATAAGCAGACTTCCCTTCCTGGGAGAGCCAACTTTGGGGTGTGGTATGATATTTAGGATCCAGGATTTATGTTTTTACTCAGACCACTCTAGAAGATTTGTCTCATCCCTTTTATAGGCCTAAGTCTAAAAATATAGCTGAGATCTAAATCATAAACTAATCAAACATTTCCAAATGACATCACTCAACTAGTTATCCTCAATGGGCTGAATAACACTCAGAGTAGGTTACTCTTTCATACCCTATCTAGGAGAAAATATGAATCACATCAATAGATAGCAATGGTATATCCACCCCTCACGTAGAGAGATGTCTTCGAGGTCAGAATAAGTCAATGACAAAGATCCCATCCTTTAACCTGTTTTAGTTAACCAAGTTATTTGTTCACAGCCCATCAAAGAGATGCCATCCCTTATTTCAGTAGGTATAGCCAAATTGTGGTTGTGGGAATATTTACCAGGGTTCCCTGCTCTGTGGGATAGGCTATTTTTTTCACTTTAAAAGGCACTGAAACTCTACTCTTGGCTTGCTTGGCTCAGGAGACTAAGGCTAAGTAGGATCATTGGCAAAGTTTTCTGGTCTCTTAAAATGAGGAGCTCTAGCTGGGTGGGCTCTGAGGCTTATACTGGATGACTAACACAAGAAGCTGCACTCAAATGAATCCACTGTATCCTGGGGAATATCCTTTCACTTGTCTGAATGTACTTTCTCTTCTGTGGTTAAGTTAAATTTAATTTTGACAACTTTTAGATGGAATCCAAGTGTTTCATTAAGTGCCAGTCTTGAACCTAGGGTCCAACCCAGCCCAACCCAATCTGGCCTGCTACTTATACTTTGTCTATGGGGATGTACAAAGGCCTCATCCTCTAACTTTTAGCTTTATTACAATCCATTTGCTTGACATTTAGTTCTGAGATTATTGCTGGCAAATGAAATCTAGTTACAAGTCTTCCTCCCCAAATGGGAGGGAAAGAGAGGACTTTACCCCAGCACCAGTTTTGTTGCTCTGAGATGAGAGGGAAGGGTAAGAGTAGGAAGAAAATCATTGAAGTTGACTGAGTTAGAATAGTTTGCCTAATTGCCACCTACAAACTCACCCTTGGCCTCAACTTCTGAGACCAAGCCTCTCTCTAGGCAAGGAGAATCATACTTTAGAAGTCTTCTAAACCTGTATTAAATACATCTAGCTGCTTCTTCTGTTCCTACCTTCTCCTTATTTTTTTTCTCTTACTCTTTTCCTCTCTAGAAATTACTATGATTATTGAAACCTCCTTCTGGAATTCTGATGCTACCTGCCTTGAAAATATCATTTTTGACCTGATCAATGCTACTTGAATTATATTGGACTTTCCTCTGATCTGAACTTATTAGATTCATATCCTGCCCATTCTTCCCTTAAACTGATTTCTTGGTCTCATATACACTTTTTAGTCTTACTTCTCTGGTATCTGGGTTCTAAAACAATGGGATTTGTCCATGTTAGTATTCTGACCTGCAAACTCTTTCCAGCTCCAGTGTCTTACCCAAGTTTCTCCAGTTCTACCATCACCCAAGTTCTCATTGCAACAATAGTGACAATATACCATTTAAGTCAGAATATTGTCATGATTCCCAATGGTACCGTAGCAACATAGCTAATGGATTACTCCAGGAAGAATCTTCCATCTTCTTTGCTGATAAGAGTATAACCCTCTAACTCCTTAAAGCAGTTACTGATTGTGATTCTAACCCTTCTGGCACTAAAAAACTGAGAGAAAGAAAAGCCTTATCTATTCTTTCAAAATGTATTTTGTTTTGGTTTTTATATGTATCCTTTCCTTTCCATTCTTCTTGCTACTACCCTAATCTAGCTCTTTGTACTTCATGCCTGAATTAATGCAACAGTATCTTGACTTGCCTGACTCCAGATTCTACTCATTACACTCTATTTCGTATAACTCAGTATAAATTACTTTCAAAAAGTCATCACCACCACAAATAACAAGAGAAACAAAATAGCCCAGATACTTGACTCACAGCCATAAGATTGACAAAGAATGATAAACAGCAATTGTTGAAAGAATAATGAACACTAACACATGTTGGTGGAGCTATGAATTGATACAACCATTGCAGAAAGAAGTTTGATGCTAAACCCCCGAAGTCACTAAACCGTATATATCCTCTGTAACAGCAAGATTAAAAATATAGTCTAGGGGTGGCTCGGTGGCGCAGTGAATAGAGCACCGGCCCTGGAGTCAGGAGTACCTGAGTTCAAATCCGGCCTCAGACACTTAACACAAAAACCTAGCCGTGTGACCTTGGGCAAGTCACTTAACCCCAACTGCCCTCCAAAAAGCAAAAAAAAAATATACAGTCTAAGGAATAATAATAGCTTATTTATTTATTATTTATTATTGTTATAATAATAAATAACATTTAAATAGTGCCTACTATATGCCAGGCACTGTTTTCTGTCATATTAGCCAATCTGATAAGTATGAGATTGTACTTCAAAAGTGTTTTAATTTGTATTTCTCTAATCAATAGTGATTTAGAGTATTTTTTTCTTATAACTATAGAAAGCTTTGATTTTTTCTACCCTGAAAACTATCTATTCATATCTTTTGACCATTTAGAAATTGGGAAATGGCTTGTATTCTTATAAATACAACTCAGTTCACCATATATTTGAGAAATGAGACCTTTACCAGAAACATTTGCTGTAAAAATTGTTTCCAAGCTTTCTTCTTTCCTTCTGGTCTTGGTTACATTGGATTCATTTGAGCAAAACTTTTATATCTGATATAATCAAAACTATCCCTTAATACTTTCTGTCTCTTGTTAAATTCTTCCCTTCTACATACACCTTATAGGTAAACCATTCCTTCCTCCTATCCCTTTTTGTTAAAATCTTGTACCCATTTTGACCTTACCTTGGTATATGGAGTTGTTGGTCTATGTCTAGTTTCTGCCATATTGATTTCCTGTTTTCCTAGCAGTTTTTTAAAAACCAAATACTGAGTTTTTGGCCCATAAGCAAAGGTCTCTGTGTACATCAAACACTAGATTATTATGGTCATTTACTATTGTGTCTTATGTACTTAATCGATTCTACTGGTCCACCAGTCCATTTCTTAACCAGTACCAGACAGTTTTGATGTTTAGTTTGAGATCTGTTACAACTAGTTCCCCTTCCTTTGCATTTTTAAAAAATTAATCCCCTTGATATTCTTGTCCTTTTGTTCTCCCAGATGCATTTTGTTAATATTTTTTTCTAGCTCTGTAAAAATTTTTTGTAGTTTGGTATGGAATTGAGTAAGTAAATTAATTTAGGTAGCATTATTCTTTTTATTACATTGGCTTTGCTATTCATGAGCAATTGATATTTTTCCAGTTGTTTAGATTTGACCTTCTTCGTGTGAAGTGTTTTGTAATTGTGTTCACATAGTTCCTGGGTTTGTCTTAGCAGGTAAACTCCCAAGTATTTTATATTGTCTATAGTTATTTTAAATGGAATTTCTCTTTCTCTTTCTTGCTTCTGGGCTTTGTTGGTAATATATAGAATGCTGATGTTTTATGTGGGTTGATTTTGTTTACTACAACTTTTGCTAAAGTTAATTATTTCAGGTAGTTTTTTTTTTACTTGATTCTCTAGGATTCTCTAAGTATACAAACATATCCTCTGCAAAGAGTGATAGTTTTATTTCCCCAGTGCCTATTCTAATTCATTCAAGTTCTTTCCCTTTTCTTATCGCTATAGCAAGCATTTTTAGTACAATATTGAATAATCGTGGTGATAATGGGCATCCTTGATTCACCCATGATCTCACTG
Source organism: Pseudocheirus occidentalis (assembly GCA_028646575.1). NCBI lineage: Eukaryota > Metazoa > Chordata > Mammalia > Diprotodontia > Pseudocheiridae > Pseudocheirus > Pseudocheirus occidentalis. The sequence goes on along the minus strand of CM053599.1, from coordinate 175,672,550 downwards.
GAAAGACTTCTAGCTTATCCCCATTACAGATAATGTTTGCTTTTGGTTTTTGAAACTATTTACCATTTTAAGGAAAGCTCCATTTATTCTCATGCTCTCTAATGTTTTTTTAATAGCAATGGTTACTATATTTTGTCGAAAGCTTTTTTGGCATTTATTGAGATAATCACATGATTTCATTACTGATATGGTCAATTATGCTGATAATTTTCCTAATACTGAACCAACCTTGCATTCCTGGTATAAATTCCACCTGGTCACAGTATATGTTCCTGGTAATTTATTGCTGTAACTACCTTGTTATTACTTTATTTAAAAATTTTGCATTAATGTTTATTAGGAAAATTGGTCTGCAGTTTTCTTTCTCTGTTTTGGCTCTTCTTATTTTGGTATCGGCTCCATATTTGTGTTATAAAAGGAACTTTGTAGGACTTCTACTTCACCTATTTTTTCTGAATAGTTTATATAATATTGGAATTGATTCTTCTTTAATTTTTGATTGGGGATTTTTTCTTTGGTAGTTAATTGATGGCTTGTTCTGTTTCTTTCTCAAATATGGCATGATTTAAGTATTCTCTTTCCTCTTTTGCTAATCTGGGCAATTTATGCTTTTGTAAATATTCATCAGTTTCACTTATAGTGTCAGATTTATTGGCATATAATTGTGTAAAATAATTCCTGATAATTGCCTTCATTTCCTCTTCATTGGTGGATTTTTCTTTTTCCTTTTTGATACTGGTAACTGGCTTTTGTCCTTTAAAAAAAATCAAATTAACCAATGGTTTATCCTATCTTACTGTTTTTTTCTTCCATAAAACCAGCTCCTAGTTTTATTTATTAGTACGGCCATTTTCTAACTTTCAATTTTATTAATCTTTCCTTTGGTTTTCAGGATTTCCAATTTGGTGTTTAATTGGGGTTTTTTGATTTGTTCTTTTTCTAGTTTTTATTAGTTGTATGCCCAATTCATTGATCTGCTCTTTCTCTATTTTATTCATGTAAGCACTTAAAAATATAAAAATTTCTCCCTAATTATTACTTTGTCTGCATCCCATAAATTTGGGTGTATTGTCTCATTGGTGTTGTTCTTTTTGATGAAATTATTGGTTGTTTCTATAATTTGTTATTTGACTCGTTCTTTATGATTAGATTGATTAGTTACCAATTAATTTTTAACCTCTCCATTGCCTTTTATTAAATGTAATTTTCTTGTATTATGATATGAAAAGGATGTATTTGATATTTCTGCCTTTCTACATTTAATTGTGAGGTTTTTATGCCTTAATACATGGTTAATTTTTGTGTAGGTTCCATGTACCACTGAGACATAAATGAAGGTATTTTTTTTTCTGTACCTGTCCAATTTTCTCCAGAAGTCTGTCATTTCTAGCTTTTCTAAACTTCTATTTACCTCCTTAACTTCTTTCTTGTTTATTTTATGGTAGATTTATTTAATTCTGAGAAGGTAAAGCTTAGGTCTCCCACTAGCATATAGTTTCACTATTTCCTCCTGTAATTCACATAACTTCTCCTTTAAGAAGTTGGAAGCTTTACCACTTGGTGCATATATGATTAGTATTAAAATTACTTCATTGTCTATAGTACTTCTTAGCAGGATGTAGTTTCCTTCCTTATCTTTTTAAAGTAGATCTACTTTTGCTTTTCCTTTGTCTGAGATCATGACTGCTACCCCTGCTTTATTTTCTTTTAATTCTGCTGAAGCATAATAGATTCTGCTTTACTCCCTTTCCTTTACCCTGTGCGTGTCTCTCTTCAAGTGTGTTTCTTGTGAACAACATATTGTAGGATTCTTGTTTTTAATACATTTTATGGGTAAGTGCAACCCATTCACATTCACAGTTATGATTACTGACTGTATTTTCCTCCATCCCAGTTTTCATCGTGTTTATCTTTATCTCCTTTCACCTTTTTCTTTTTCACCAGTGTTTTCCTCCTGACCACCATCTCTCCCAATCTGCCCTCACTTCTGTCAGTCTACCTCCCCCTAACCCTTTTCTCAACCCCAACCCTGTTGCTCCCCTAAAGGGCAAGATATATATCTATGCCCAATTGATTGTGTATGTTATTCCCTCTTTGAGCCAATTGTGATGAGAGTAAGGTTCAATTGATGTCCACTGTCTCCTCTCCTATCTTCCCCTCCCCTATAATAGATTTTTTTTGCAACTCTTCATGTGAGATAATTTATCCCATTCTACCTCTCCCTTCTTTTTGCTCCCAGTGTAATCTTCATTCTTACCCCTTAATTTTTTTCATATCATTCCATCAAAGTCACCTTATACCTGCACCCTCTTCTATGTATGCTCCTTCTAACTGCACTAATAATGATATCATTCTTAAGAGTTACAAGTATCCTCTTTTCATGTCAGGATGCAGTTTAACCCAGGGGTGGGGAACCTGTGTTCTTGAGGCCACATGTAGCCTTCTAGGTCTTTGGGTGTGGCCTTTTGACTGAGTTAAGTTTTACAGAACAAATTCTTTTATTAAGGCTAAACTTCAGCTTTATTGAATCCTTTATACGTTCTCTTTCCTTTTTACCTTGTTAAGCTTCTCTTAAGTCTTTTGTCTGAAGATCAAAACATTTTTGTTGTTGTTGAGCTCTGGTCTTTTCATCAAGAAAGCTTGAAAGTCTTCTGTTCCATTGAATAACCATTTCTTTCCCCCTGAAAGATTATGCTCATTTTTGCTGGGTAGGTGATTCTTGGTTGTAGCCTTAGACCTTTTGCCTTCCTGAATATCATATTCTGTACCCTCCAACATTTCAAAATAGAAACTGCTCAGCCCTTTGTAATCCTTACTATGGCTCCACAATATTTGAATTGTTTCTTTCCAGCTTCTGACAATATTTCTTTTCTTTCACCTGGTAACTCTGGAATTTGGCTATGATATTCCTGAGAGGTTTAATTTTGGGATCTATTCCAGGAGGTGATCTGAGGATTCTTCAATGTTTATTTTGCTCCTTGGTTGTAGGATATCAGGGCAGTTTTTCTTGATTGTTCCTTGAAGTATGATGTCTAGGTTCTTCTGTTTTTTTAATCATGGTTTTCAGGTAGTTCAATAATTCTTAAATTATCTCTCTTGATTGGTTTTCCAGGTCAGTTGTTTTTCCAGTGAGATATTTTACATTTTCTTCTATTTATTCATTCATTTTGATTTTGATTAAGTTTTGATGTCTCATGGAGTCATTAGCTTCTATATGTCCAATTCTAATTTTTAAGGAATTGTTTTCTTCAGTTAACTTTTTAAATTCCTTTTCCATCTGGCCAATTCTACTTTTCAAGGAATTTTTTTAAAGTAAATTTTTGCACATTTTTTTGTGCTTCCTTTATCAAGCTGTTGACTCTCTTTTTTAATGGTTCTCTTTCATCATTCTCATTTCTTTCCTCAATTTTTTTTCTGCCTTTCTCATTTTATGTTTAAAGACCTTTTTGAGCTCTTCTAAGAGTTCTTTTTGGGCCTGAAACTAAGTGTCATTTTTCTTGGAGGCTTTGAATGTAGGCATTTTAAGATTGTTGTCCTCCTCTGAGTTTGTGTTTTGATCTTCCCTGTCATCATAATAACTTTTTGTTTTTTGTATTTTTACTCATTTTCTAGCCTATTTTGTCACTTTTATAGTTGAGCTCTGCTCCTGGGGTGGAGGGAGCACTGTCCCAAACTTCTTGTGCAGAAGTTTGTAGAACTTCTTGTGCAGAACTTCTTGTAAACCCTGGCTGCTAGCTTGGTGTTGTGTGAAGTCTGCGGGGGAATTTCTCCCCCCCTCTTTCCCCCAGTGCTGTGCTGGGCTCCATGGCAGGGGGTCCTGGTGTTGTGATGGGCCTACAGAGAGCCTGGCTGTTTACCTGTTTCTGTACCGAAACCCATGGGGGCCTGTTGATGATAATGAAAAAACTAGCATCTGGAACAGGGTCTTACACATTGTAAGTGCTTAATAAATACTTGCTGAATAAAAATACATTTAATTTAAAGTATTCCATTGATAGTCAAGATTCTGCCTTACTCATCTAATCCTGCTCATCATTCCTTTTTCTTCCCTATTTCCTATTGCTTCCCAAATCCTCCTCTTTACTTAGGCTATTCTCTGCAGTGTCCCATGTACACACCATGTATAAGCTCTGTGCTTTGACTTTATTCATGATGTCTTTCCTCACCTGGAATGCCTTTCCTCTGCTCTATATTTTTTGCATATTGAAATCTTCCTACCTTTTAAGGCCCAGTTCAAATATAACTCCTTCAATTAAGCCTTCTTTGACTATTCTTCCTTTTCTTCTCCCTTCTTCTCCACCCCAACTGAAGTTAATATCTTCTTTACTTGGCTCTAGAAAATATCTGAGTTTTGGAGTGGCTAGATGGCACAGTGAATAGAGCATGGGCCCTGGAGTCAGGAGACCTGAGTTCAAATCCAGCCTCAGACATTTAACACAAAAACTAGCTGTGTGGACTTGGGCAAGTCATCCATAAGTGACACTTTGGGTTTCTCTTTCTAATAAGAGATAGAGGTGGGGCCTGAGAAGAGTAAGATTCAACCATGGGTCTAGAGATTAGCTATCATACAGCCAACAAGCAACATAGGCTCTACCTTCTGGTTGACTGACCTGCTTAGAAGTCACTTCCAAATTCCCAGTTCCACATCAGAGAAACAGAGATGAGAAGATACAAAAGAAAGTTCACTATCCCAAGAATACACAAGGTGCGTGGGCCTCTGCAAGAATCAGGACAAAGTGACTCACCCAGGAAAATGAAAAATGGGCTGGCCACAAAAGAGAACTGGGTTAGGCTTTCTCAGACATAGATTTTCATTTGAGAGACTTTGCTTCTTCAGCACTCAGAGTAACTCTCCCAGCTTGCTGGGAGAACAGCCAATGCAAATGTAACCAAGAATTGCACTTCTTACTGCTCTATCCGTGCAACTTACTGGAAGGAGAAGGCCTTCATTATTTGTACTGCCAGGAGAAGGGTTTGGGGTTGGAGGAGGTGAGAAAGTAGAGAGAAAATTAGATTGATGTTGGAAAAGCAGCAAAGGAAAGACTTCCCAGTTTGGAATTTAGGGAGGCCTGGGTTTGAATCTTCTCTTTGATGCTTACTAGCTGGGTGGCTGTGTGCAATAATTTAGGCTCTCTCAGCCTCATTTTCATCACCAGTAAAATGGGGAATATAATAGCTGTAGAGCAAACCTCAAAGGAGTTCTGTGAAGAACACATGAAACAATTTAAAGAACTTTTCAGCCCTTAAAAAGCTCTATATTGGGGCAGCTAGGTGGCACAGTGAATAGAGCATTGGCCCTGGAGTCAGGAGGACCTGAGTTCAAATGTGGCCTCAGACACTTGACACACTTACTAGCTGTGTGACGTTGGACAAGTCATTTAACCCTAATTGCCCTGCTTTTCCCCCCTCCAAAAACAAAAACAGAAACAAAAGCTGTATGAAGGTGTTAGTTTTCAGAAGTGGACTGTGGCTTCTTACACCTTGAAAGATTTTGGACAGTTAACAGCACTAGGTTCTGTCATCATGTAGATTATAGTGCAAGAACCCCTCAATGTCTACTTCCCCATTTTCGCTGATCTAGCCTTAAAGGGTGGCTGGCTGCTTCTCTCCTAACGGCTATAGAGAACTGAGTTTTCAGTACCAGTGTTCACAAACCCCCATCCAATGTGCTTCCGTATATCAGTTAACCAGTTAATATCAATCATCTTTTATAATAGAGATATTTACTGAGAAGACACAGCAAGAACAGTAGTTATGAAGCAATCTCCCCTTGTACACATGAGGTTCCCTGAGAGAATGGGCTCAAATTCAGAGACCACACTGACTGGTCAAAGGGTAAACGCCTAGCTTCCAGCAGAGTCCTCACCAAGTTCCCCTGATACGTAATTCTTCGCCAGGCTTAGATCAGTGCCCTTGGAGAGTCCTGAAGCTGGGGTTCTTTGATATCTACAGTTTGTCCTTATCTGCTAACTGGATATACTATTTGTAACTGATCTAGTTTCTGATGCCATGGTCAATGGGATAGGACAGGGGTGAGCAACCTGTGCCCTCCAGGCCACATGGGGCCCTCTAGGTCCTCAAGTTCAGCCCTTTGACTGAATCCAAACTTCACAAGAACAAATCCCCTTAATAGAAGGATTTGTTCTGTAAAACTTGGATTCAATCAAAAGGCTGCACCTAAAGATCTAGAAGGTCCAATGTGGCCTTGAGGCTGCAGGTTCCTCACCCCTGGGATAGGGAAATGAAACAAGGAAACAGTTCCATCCCCTATTTACTGCCTTCTAATACGGCTACAAAGATCTGCCTCCTCAAGGCCTTACCAAACCTGAAAGTCCCCAAAGCCTGACTGCATTCCAGGAATGCTAGCTTCTGAACTGGCTTGCAGTATCATACATAACCCCACAGGGTATGACTGATTCCTTTTGATCAATCACATATATTCCTGTGTGGTATCATCTGCTTTTCATCCAATGATCAAAGAATTTCACTTGTCTCAAACTGATTTAAAACTTAGTCACACCTAGCTTACAGACTTTGGTTGATTGATTGAATCCCAGCTACCTGGGCCTTCCAAGGTTATATTAATTGAGTGGGGTCAAAAATCCCTACCATTAAAATGGGATCACATTTTTCGAGTTAGAATGTAGCTTAGAGGTCATTTGGTTGACCATCCCTTCCATTTAGCAGATGATGAATCGAAGGCCCAGAGACTGGCCACTCTAGTAACTTATCCAAGGTCACACAAGTAGAAAGTAGTGCAACTAGTACTTGAAAATACGTCTTTTGCCTTCAAATCCAGATTTCTTTCTATTGAATCATGCTCTCATCTTCGAGTTCATAATAGTAAAAAAGGGAAATACTGAGGATAGTCTAATGTGTACTCCAGATTTTGGATAAGTAAACTCTAGACTAAAGTTCAGAGAAAATGTAGTTTTGACTTTAGGGATCAAGATTCTAAGAGGGAAGTCAGCTTGACAGGAGTGGGAGACTTTGAAGGATGAAATCCTGACAACACAATATCAAACGATCTGGAAGAGAAAGAAGAAGGCATCTAGAGAGATCTATTTAAGTAAATGGAGGGCTCTATGATGATGCCTTATTTTTTTAAGGCATATAAAAGATAGAATTAAGGTCATATATAATGAATATGAATATAAAGATGAATGCAAAGGAGTGACCCAGGCGAATAAGACTATCTTCAAGAAGGCTAGTGAATAAAATTAGGTAGCTTGCTAAAATGCTGAGAACAACAAAACCATTTTTAAAAGCTATTTTGAGGATGAAAAGAATAAAGAAAAGCTGGACCTGCTGCTTGGGATCATAGCCTTCTGTTAATGGATGCAGAGAGAAAGTAGTAGTCAATTCAAATTTTGTATCTAATTTATCTATCAAGGAGAATGTTTTTCAGACTGGGAAGGCTCAATAAAAATAACTAACAGGGAACTCCAAACTAGGTTAAATGATGTAGGAAAACACTTAGCTGCCCTCAATAAGTTTCAGGTGCTTGGCCTAAACAAATTGCATCTTAGTGTACTGAAAAACCTTGCAGATGCAGGAAAGTTGCTGAGTGGGTACCAGTGATCTCCCATAGAGAATGGCAGATGTATTCTAGAGCTGAAGAGAGACAGAACAAAAGGAGAAGAAGCTGGATCCTAGAAACCAGAGTAGAGGGTTTGTTGTCAGTTCTCGGAAAAGTCCTTGATGATTTGTTACTTATAAAGTAAAATGATGTTTTATGAATTAGTATGGATTCATAGAGAATAATTTTTGTTAAGCTAATCTCATATCCCTTCTTCATAGAAGATCCTGAAAGATCTAGGCAATACTACAGAGAGAGAATACCTGAATTTCAAAGCACTGAACTGAGTTTCAAAGATCCTTATAGATGAAATGGAGAGGTGTGTGCCAGATGTTAGCATACCTAGGTCAGATCAGAATTGGTCTAATGAATATAACTAAATAGCTGATAAATGAATCAATGATAATATCATCCTCCAGAGAAATTCTACTCAGTCATATCATCATAGTGTGAAGGTAAACCTGGGGTCTTCAGGTTCTACATACAGGAAGGAAAAGGTACTACCAAGCAAGTGATGGCCTAGAGACAGTCTTGATATCCATGGACAGGCATAATGAGGTATGGAAAGTCATATGAAGTCCTAGAAGGTTGGCCATCATGTGATGGTGGCCTATTAAACACATACTATACATGTGACCTTGGGCAAGTCATTTAACCCTAATTGCCCTGACTTCTCCCCTCCATCCAGTGCCATCATCAGAGACTTTTTTTAAAGTCAGAGGGTTTTATGAACTACAGAGTTTTTATAAAATTGTAATGGCAATGGAATTTTAAGATCTTCCATGCCCCTTGAACTTGCTGATGTAGCAGGAAGGGGTGGAGAAAAAAAAGCCTGAGCCAAGCTAGAGTCCCTGCGGTGGTGACTGGAAGCAGGGGCAGCAGTTGCACTTGCCCCGTGAACTCCTTTTTTTGAGCCAGCCAGAATCTCTGCTGAGGACTCCTGCTGAGGACTGCCAGGGATGGGAACTGCAGGGGGGTCAGAGCTGCTGGGAGCAAGCTACCTAGACACTAAGCAGTTGCCATGAGTGAGGAGAGGAGGCTCTTTGCCTGAGGTAGCCTGTCCTGTTTTGAAGGCTTCAGAATCTGGGTATTTCCTACATTAACTACATGTGCCAACTTCATAACTACTGTGACGGCTTTGACTTCCGGGTTTTGGGACTCAGTTTCCCAGTATTTGAATAAATGTTCTAGCTATATTTACCATTTAGAGAGCCTGTTATACTTTGTGATTAATAAATATATCAGCATATTTATAGTTACTGTAAGCATTGTGAATAATGCATTGTTGATACAATCATCTGCAAATGAATCACAGAATTTTTACATCATCTGTAAACATTATTTTAACTGTTAGTACAGTTATTCCTTCCAAATCCATGTAAAAGTTTTTGGCCCCCCTTTTGTACCAGAGAAGTCTGAATTATTATCATATTAAAAGATAAACTATATTGACATTAAACAAACTATACATACATTTTATGCATTTCTGAGTTCCAAAACTTTTTCTGTCATCTGCTGGCCTTTGCATGTCAGTTGTGGCTTCCACAGAACTCCCCCCAAAATTCCCATTTTATTTCCTATGCTGACCTGCAATACATTGAAACTGTGCTAGGGAAAATTGTGATGTGGAAGGCATAACTGTACTCTAAACATTTAGTCTTTGTTCAATGACCAAAAAACTGGCACACTTTTGGAGGACCTGAACTCTTCATACCAGTGCTTTCTCTATAAATCAAACCAGAAAAAAATAAAACCTAAATAGAAAGTTGGCTTCAGGCACTCTTCAGAGAAGTTAATAAAAGAATTGGTGGAGTTGGTTTCATTGTATATCCAAAGACAACAAAAAGTTATTTATTCCTATTGAGTTTTATTTTCTTAAGTTCAGCCCAATATCATAGTCCATCAATATATATTTGGATCACTACTCAATCCTCCTTGATGTTAAGTTACCCTGCTAGTTTCTTGTCATTTGGAAATTTGATAATTATACCATCTATTCCTTTATTCAAATAAACTGATAAAACATAATGTGAAGCAGTAAAGGACCAAGTACAGGTGTTTGGGTGTTCCACTGCAGTCTTGCTAAGTTGACATTGAGCCCTTTAATGACTATTCTTTGAATCGGGGCCTTGAAACAATTTTGATTCCATCGAATTGTGTTATCATTTAGTCTAGTGGTCCCTAGGCTTCTGTGGATCATGCACATCTATCAGCTGAAAATTTTTGAGAACATAATATTCATATTTATTTTAAGTTATATACATATACTACTATACCAGTATACTTTGTATATTATCAAACACACATAAAAAAGACATTTCAGAAAGATTAGCTAAATAATGAAATAAATGACATTTAAAATAATTAGATTTCATTTCATTTGTGAATGGTACAAAACCCTTTTTGCTCTCATGGAAATTATTTTTAATCATTAATAATAAAACTTTTTAGTGAGATCAATTTGATTGAATATGCTAAATTATTTTTGAAAACTATGGCTTAACACTGTGATAATTATTTAAATTTTTAGTTCTCAGTGCAGTTTATTTTGATACTTCTATTTAATGGTTGTCATAGTTGAAAAAAAAATACCTCAAAGATATTCTTAGATCTAAATGAAAGAAGTGTATCATTGAATGTGCTTACTAAATTATGATACTCATGGTAAATCCCACTCAGCAATCATACAAATTTTTTTTTATTGAAGTCCGGTCAGCAAATTTTTAGCATTCCTAAAATCAATTAGATATTCCTATAAACCAACTGATAAGTATTGCATTTTTATATTTTTTAATAAATGAGTCTCAAACTCACTGAGGCTTTTTGTTGGGAAGATATTTAAATAGGTTAGAAAAGTTTGTTTCCAAGTTTCTAAATTTTTATACATGATTCATATTTGTTTTTTTCAACAAGAGTTCAGTTTGCCTTATACTCAGATCCTGGGACCCCTCCAACTGATTGTTCAGCTCCTCTTATAGACTCCATTTTAAGGACTATTTACTGATTCAGATAACCCTTGATGGACAGAGACATCTAGAGACTTCTCCTGCTCCGTTTACGGAAGGAGAAAAACCCAGAAGTCCTAAAACTGTGTGCTCTTTCCAGTCTCATCCTGTTTGTCTGGCTTTCTTCTCACCACACACTTTCTGCTCACTACCATTTATAGATTGTTTTGATCAATGATACATTAGCCCTCTTGTTCTGTCTGACTTCTCTCAATATCCTGGATAATTGCACAACCAAATATAAAATGCTGATGCAATCAGCTTATACCTCAAAGCCCAGTGATTCTCCACTGGACTGGCAGGACAGAAATATCGTCTGAGATTTTTCAGCCCATTTTGGGCACAATCCTATCATCATACCTCATTGAACTTTCTTTTAACCTTTCTTCTCTTTCACACTGTATTATATTGCTCAATAAAACTGGATCCAATCTGTGCCTTGTACTATATTATTGCTAATTTGATAGACCCTTGACCTTGGGGTCTAACAGAGCAGCTCATTATAGTTCTACTAGCACTTGTTACCCTATGTGCAAGGTTTGTATATCCAAGTTGGGCAGATTATCTGCATGGACTCATACTGCTTTGTTGCTGAGCAAGAGACTTCCTAGTTTAATGCTCAGGCAGCATTCATGCTCAGCAGATACATGCAGAACTATCTATTTCACATAGTTATACTGATCTCACCCATTTGGGCATTATTTTACATAATTCCAAGAGATGAGCTGTCTCTAAGTGTGTATTTGTCTTTCAGAGAGTGGTTTTTGTGGCATATAACAGATTCTATAGGGACCTATATTCCATGAAATAGAGAAATCCTGGTAGATTATGCATCCCTAAGGAGCTGCAATCCTGGGTGACTTCAGTTTTATTTGTGTTTGTAGGTCCTTTGCATCATAATTTCTAATGCTGAAAAGTAGCACATTTTGTAAAGTAAAACACATCATTCTTCCCCTATGTCCTGTGGTTTGGCTTAGAGAAAATTATTTCAATCAAAGTCTACCCTTTTCCCAGACTTAAAGCTATTTTTTATAGCTCAGGCTTATACACGAAATGGAAAAATGAAGACTTTTTTATTTTCAGGAAATGATGACTGATGGTAGAAGGAAAAACAAGGAATTCACATTTGTTAAGGGCTAAAATTCTCACCATTGCCAGACTGGCCTCCCTAAAGCATCCTTTTCATCATGTCTTCTTGCCTACAGCTCTTGAGACCACTTTATGCCATGACTCCTTGCCTTTGACTAAGCTCTCTGGTTCTCCTGAGAGGGCCTATGCTTCTGATTGGTAAGAACTTTCCATAATTAACCTGATCCAGACCCACCATGCTGCCTGCTCTCTCTGGCCATCTTCATGCAGTATTGCTTATTTACTGAACCCTCTTTTCCAATCTCCCCCCATTCCCTCATTCCCCCATTCCTATTTTCCATCTCCAGCAGTAATCCTATCAACACCAGCATTCCTGGAAATGATGATTCAATCAGTTACACTATGGCTCCACTAAATATTGCTTTGATTTCCTAGTCCAAAAAACTCCTCCTTGGCCACTGCTTACTGTTTCATGAGTTTCTTCTTAAATTCTTATTAAAAGATAAGATCCTAGAGAGCAGGGACTTTTTCATGTATCTATCCCCAGAATTTAGCACAATGCTTGGTGAATACTAAATGCTTAATAAATCCTTTTTTAATTTATTTATTCACTCTCCTCCAAAAAAGGTTTAATCATTCCCAGTTGCCAACAAAATAAACTATAATCTCCCTAGTCTAGCATTCAAACTCTCCATGTTCTGGCCCCAATTTACCTCTCCAGTCATTTTCACTTCTCTATATGAACCCTTTGTTCTAGCCATACCAGATGGCTTGATTTTCTTCAAACATGGTATGCACCTTTTTTGCCTCTATGCCTTTGTTCATACTGCTTCCTTCCCCTGGAATTCCTTACTGGCTCCCTACCCTCAACCCCACTTATTGAAAGTCTACTCTTTTCAAGGACCATTTCAAAGTCTTGGTGCTCTGGAGACCCTACCATCATCATTCTGACCATGATGGCTTCTGGGGTGCTTGGGTATTGACTGTAGTTGAGGTCCATACTTCAGTCATGGCCCACACAATAGTATAATCTCTTAGAGTTTTGATCAAACAGTTAACTATTTGCCTCAGAGGCAAATGATTAAATAGGAACAAGAAAGAGAAAGAAGACAAAGAAAGAGGCAAAATAGAAAGAGACAGAAGGAGAAAAGGAGAGACAGAGTAACAGGAGACACAGAAAGAAATACAAAGGCAGAGAAAGACAATGAGATACAGAGGCAGAGAGATAGAGCCAGAGATAGAGAGACAGACAGGGAGGTACATTTGTATGATGCCTGTGGGGAATGGGGAGGAGGAGGGAGAGGGAGACGGTGAGGGTACCTGAAGAGAGCAAAGCTTAAATCTCTTATTAGTCAACCACTGAAACCAAAGGAGAAGAAGAGTCTTTTTAATAGAAAATGCTGGAGTTAGGAGTTGGTAAGATCTGGCTTCCAATTCTACTGATACTTAGTAGTCATGAGGCCATGAGACGTAGGGCTCCTCAGTCTCCTTATCTGTCCCAGGGGAATAATAAAATCTGTCATATGTACTTCTAGGTTTATTGTGAGAAATAAATGAGGTAATAAATGCACTTTTGCACAACTTAGAGGATGGGTGGGAACTTGCAGCTTTGAGGCTACATGTACCTTCAGTGTCCTCATGTGTGGACCTTTGACTGAATCCAAACTGAGACCTGAGATTTCCCACCCCTGAAGAGTATTTAGTAATTGTCAACCATTAGTATTATTGTTATCAGCATCTGAATGCAGCTGATTCAAAAAGGCAACAAATCAGACCCAAAGGTGTAGCTACAGAGCAAATGTTTGGAGAGCAAGGGATGATGAGGAGCTGGCTTGCTTGGAAATTAAGTCCTTTGATTTTTTTCTTTTTAAAAAAAATATTTATTTTAGTTTCAGCCCTTTTATTATTAAAATACATACATTACTAAGGCCTTGCAAAGTATGAATTTGAGCAAAAAGGGACTTATCATGTACCTCATATCTGGGGGGGCTTTCAGGGGACCCACATATGAGATGATTACTTGGCACTACAGTTAGGAAGGCTCATCTATGTTTTTTGGTTCATTAGTATCGCTAGGATACATTAAACATTTCCCTTTTCTTATTCTCTTCTAGTCTGAGATTGGGCAGCAGAGTTTTGCAATCTGCCTTTTTTTCCCCCCTCTTTGGAGGGGCAATGGGGGTTAAGTGACTTGCCCAAGGTCACATGGCTACTAAGTGTGAGCTTGAGGCTCAAGTGTCTGAGGCCAGATTTGAACTCAAGTCCTCCTGACTCCAGGGCCAGTGTTCTACTCACTGTGTCACCTAATCACCCCTGCAATTTGCCTTTTACTGATCAAACCAGTTGTTTTGGTAAAACTACATGCTGCTATGTGTCCCATGTGTTGAAATGTTCCCCTTTCTTAACTTTTTTGAACTGTTGCTGTATATTGTGACTTCAGTATAGAGTTTAATAGCTACCATAGCTATATAGGTGTTGGAAGAATAGATCTTTTTCACAGGAATGGATCCACACTAAGGACATCTGACTACCAGAATACTTCTCGACTCTGCTGCTGATATTACATGGATGGGCTGTATGCTGCACTGACATTGTGGTGATGTAAAATTGAGGTAAAGAAATTAATAGATGGAAAAAATAGTAACTATTTGATAAACTGCCTGAAAATGTGAGCCATGGGTAATGAGGATAGGAATTCTTCTCTTATACCAAAGCCCATTAAACATGTTAATATGACTGAAGAGACATCAGTTAATGAAACCATTAGGGAATGATTTGATGAATCTCATTATTATCAGTGACTAGGAATTCGTGGAAAAGGTCAAGCCCTTCTCAGTGAAAGAAATGAGTGAGGAAAAAAGTGAGGAGTATGTCAGAGGCAGAGGGCAGATACCATCTTCAGTGAATCTTGGTATAAAGATAACAACAATTCCAGATGCAAAAGTGATATAAAGATGGAATGCATCAATGCATTCCAACCTGTTTGCCACCAAGTACCACTTAAAGAAAACCATGGTCCCTTTCAGCAGCATGCCCCATCCATAAAATGTGGAACCCTTTGAATCCTGGCTGGAGCAGGCAGCATGGTAAGTTTGGGTCTGGTTAGTTATCCAAAGTTCTTTCTGCCCACCCAAAATTCTAAATGTCTATTTTTCAGAATTATGCCTATCAGTTTATGTATAAATAATGTGGGAAAAGGGCTTTCCTAAAGGGAATATATTCAAATACCGAAGGAATGGAGTTGTTTCCCCCTCACACCCTTTGGTCTCTGTCTAACAATGTAGAACCAGGTTAAAGCTAATTGCATGCTTATCATTTACTGTTTGTTGCTTCTGTGTTGAGGAAGAGTTTATTTTTTCCAATCAACTAACAGCACCTATCATTTAGTGTGACTTCTGGATTCATCACAGCTCCATTCTCTACAGGCAATCAGTTGCCCGCTGAATAAAATGATTCTTAAAATAGAATCTAGGGCTGTGTATTACTGGCAGAAGAGTGTGTTTTTTTTTCAGTATTTGAATATTTTGATTCTATCCCTTTAGGAAATACTTTTCTCCCATTACTTACAGGTAAACTGGTTGGCCTACTTCTGAAAAATAGGTGTTCAGGGTTTTGGTGGGGGGCAATGAAAGAGTTGATACCAGGCACTGGTCTAGAGAGAGGGCAAGACATTGGGCAGAATCTGGGAAAGTTGAATCAAAATGGAAAACACTTTTTAACTGGGAAGAAAAACTAGTTGCCTATGTTTTGCTCTATATAAGGAGGATGTTAGAAAAGCCACATTCATTCAACTATTTTAAGATGGATTACTTTAGAATAGAGTTAGGAACAACAGGTACCTCTTTTAGGAACCAGAGGACCAAACAATTGTTTATTTTGGCAGAGGTTTAGAGTGTCTCCCATAGCTGGAGGCATGTTTGCTCAATTCTCACTTCTTTTCCTCTTTCCACCTATGGGGAAGGTCAGTCTCTCCTACCCAAGCCCTCTGCCTCAGGGCTTCCTATAGGCACTCAGATGGGAAGTGATAGAAATGCAAATAAGCATTCCCTTTCCTCCTCCAATCCCCTACAACTACAGCATGGTTAAATATAACTACAATCAGTAACTGAAAAAGTTGCTTTTCTTTTCTTTCCTGGGAAAATTTTGTGGGTTCAGAAAGAGGTCATTGGAAGACAAACATATATTGCAAGGAAGACGATGACACATATGAAAACAAACCTCAGGGACTGAGATTGTGATAGTGGTTCAGGATCAAGAGACCCAACCTTCTGGGGGAGTCTCCTGATAGACATGGAATGGTACCACTGTTGGAGATGCGTTGGGAGGGATAGAGAGGGAAATGTCTGGTCACTATCATTTAAAAAGGTAGGGTTACCTCAAGTTACCTACTTTTCAAAAGCTTGGTTCCTTCCCATCAAATGTCAGTTACACAAAAGACCATCATATACTATGAATAGTGAGTAAACTCATCTATACAAGCAGAGCAAACAGAAGTCAGAGAGATAAATTATACAGATTAGAACAGGCCAGAAAATACAGAATGAACGAGCTCAGAGAGAGGCCCCTCATCTCACCCAAAGGAAATTTCTTCAGGTCTCTCTCTTGATGATCTGACTTTTCCCTTGTGTGTCTGCTTTCCAAACTATGATCTCTATTGCCATTGATCTCTCTCTGTTTGAAGACATTTGGAAATACATTTGTCCCTTCTGAAAACAGGAAAGAAAAAGAATTTCCCTCCTCTCCAAAGCTCTTGTGCTATCTTTCCCCTCATATAGGCATGGAGTGGTAGTATTAGTATTATTACCAAACAGTACCAGAATGGATTGCTATTATAGTAAACACAGAGAGTAACTTAAGAGCAACTCCAGAGATCTCCAGAGCAGGATACATAAGATGATTGGGGAGTGGGGAGTGGGTGTGGGAGGTGGGGGGTGGGGGGTGTGTGTGTAAAATAGGAGAACTTTCATTTCTATTTCCTCCATTCTCCTGACTTTGCCATCATGCCTGGCCTGCTTTCTTCTTCTGGTAAAGTTCTCCTGAAAAGTCCAGTCCACTTTTCAGTTCCATTTTATGTGTCATCTTGTCCCATTAGAATGTAAACTCTTTGAGGGCAAGAATTCTCCTTCTTTTTACCTGTATTTATATCTTTAGTATTTAACACAGAGTCTGGCTCATTAGTAGTATGGTTTAATGACTTGACAGAAATTTTATCTTAAGAAAGAAATTCAACTTTTTAATATATGCATTGACACTTACTGACACTGGAGTGTCAAATCTGCCTCAATCTACACATCAGAAGGACATGTGTCATGCACTATACAAGAGGCATCCTGAGGGAGGAGTGAAAGTTCCATAGCAACCAGGGGTCAATGATGGTAGGTGGCCTCTTGTGGACTTTCAAGATAGTTTATGTGTGCCTGCTGAAGTGGATTTATAGGTCTTTCTATCTAATTTTAATTAACCAAAATCTAAGGAAATGGACAAAAGACTCCAGCTAAGAAATTGTAGATTAAAGTTAAGATCCAGAATGCAAGCACTAGCTCTTAACTCCAGGAAAAATGGCAGAGCTTATCAGCTACATTACAAAGTAAAAATAATGGTAATCAATCTTATCTCTGATAAGATCAGCAAAAACCCCAAATTCTCAAGATTATTCAAAAATCTAGATTTGTACCTTCTATTGTTATTGATGAACTTTGCCCTAAATGTATATGGTACTTTGTACCTTGAGATACTTGCTAATGATAGTTTGAAGTCATCCCAATTAAAAACAAAATACTTTAAAACTAAGCTTTTTTTTTCTTTATTTTTTCTTCTTTTTTGCTGACTATGAATGCAGGATTTCTAATCCCACTTACAGGCCAACCATCCATATAAAAGATCAAAAGGCCTTCATTGAACAGTACATATCAATTTAGTAATTTCATGGCATGGCCTAGTAGCACTCCAGAGTATTAAATTTTGTAGAAGCACAGAGAATCATTAATTCTTTTCATTAATTCAACTTTGGTTTTAGGTTTGGCATATTTTTAGATGATAGGATTTCGCAAGAAAGACTGTGGTGTAAAGTTATCTGAGTGCTTTTTAAAACATTAGGGGCATGTAGATGACATAGTAGACATCCTAGTGTCAGAAGGACATGAATTCAAATCAAGCCTCAGACACTTATTAGCTATGTGATACTGGGCAAATCACTTCACCCTGTTTGCCTCAGTTTCATCATCTGTAAAATGAGCTGGAGAAGGAAGTGAAAAACCGCTCCAGTATCTTTGTCAAGAAAACCCCTAATGAGGTCAGGAAGAATCCAAGATAAATAATTGACTAAAAACCAACAATAATTTAAAACAGTAACAACAAGTATTATTCTTGTTAATACTATAGGAAATGACAACAGTGTTCAGAAGCATCTTCAAAAGATGTCTATATGCACTGGTCAGCCTTGATGTATTTATTGTATATATACTTATATGTGTATTTATCTCCCTCAGTAGAATATAACCTCCTTGAGAGTGGGGCCTGTTTCCTTTTCAGCTTTGTATTTTCACACCCTAGCACAGTTCCTAGAACCTAGGTAAATGCTTAAGAAATGTTTGTTGAATTGAATATGTATTATAACTGTAATGTTTAAAACATTTGAGAAACACAATTTATGGGTAATTTGATCATTTTCTTAATAATGCCAGAATTTTAATAAATGGATGGTCATTTAGAGATCTCTCTCTTAGAGCAAAGACAATGATGAATGACTTCCACCACTTTCAAGAGTAGGTGTTCCCCAGGGTAGCAATCAACTCTGGTTAACAATTAATGAGAGAAAGATTATTACAATGAGGGGCTGGACCTGAACTTTGATTATGTCATTTGCTTGTTAAGTTAAACCCAACCTTGAGCAATCTGTTGAATGAATTTATCCCCATCCAAACCTGAGCAGAACATAATGGCTGCCCCACCTGGATGGGATCTGGATAGAGGAAAAGGTTAGCTCAACCTCCAAAGACTGAGATCTTGAATGAGAATTTTAAAAAGGACGGGAGTAATCTGAATCTCCACAATTCATTGGTTATTAATAATAATTTCTCTCATAAAAATATTTTTGCTGTCTTCAAATAAACACAAGATGCCTCCAACAAGGAGAACAAAATACATTAAATTAATACATTAAAACATTAACTCATGGTTCTATAGTACCACTAAGAATTTAGGTGGCAATGTAGATGTTCCCTTCGGTGAATTTTAAAAAGCAGAAGTAAAATGACTTTCTGTCATCTGTACTTAGAGATAGCTTTCATAAGTGAAAGTGAATAGTGATGGAAATAATGCTGAATAGCAGATAATCTACTGCTTTCCATCATTTGAATATAGAGAAAATGTCTTGTGTAGTCATTGAGGTAGCTCAGAGCCAGGACTTACACCTAACTAATTGGGTTACTTGTTACCAGGGAACTGTGCTGTTGGGAATTATTGTACTGCCATGGGGATTCAAGTCAGGTAAATCATTAAACATATCTTAAACTCAGTTTTCTTATAATAATATCTGCCCTACTTTGCGAGGTTATTTTGAGGATCAAATGGTATAAAATGAGTTAATATGTGTGAAATCATTTTGTAAGCTCTAATGCATTATATTAAATATAAGGTATGAATATACTCCATCAAGGCCTCTGAGGTCCCTTTCAGCTCTAGAAAAATGATGCTATAATCTATTTCTCTAGATAATATTTTAATAGAAATAGACTTAAGTGAAATCTTAGAGATAAACAGTCCCATTTCATTTTTTTTTATACATAAGGAAAGTGAAACTCAGAAGTGACATGACTTGCCTTAGGTCACACATATCAGAGCTGAACTGGAATAAGGATCCAGGTCTATTGACTCTTTTTTCAGTGTTTCCTAAATACACATTAGGAAGACTCAGAGAAGAAGTGTCACTAAAACTTTTCAAAACTGCATCTGAAACTACATTGAAAATGTCAGAATAGCCATTACCAATAGTAGAGTTTTCTGGAAACTAGCAACTCAGTTTACTGAGGTAGCAAAAATAAAAACAAAACCCACCTAGTAAACCAGTCAGTAAGCAAGTGTAAGAAATGTGTTGATTGATTTTGTGGGAATTATTTTTGTTCTTCAGTTTTTCAACAATATTAAAAGGTATGCCTAAGCCTCAAGCATACTGAGTTCTTTCTTATGTTCCTCTATTTAAAAATTTTTTTTGTAAACATACAAAAGTATTTTTTATATTTTATAGGGTCAAATAACTATTTTCTGTACTTAACTCTGACACAAAGCACACGTTCTCGTATCTTTCCATGAAGGCACAAGAAATATGAAAGAAACTTAATAAAATGGCTAATTGACCATAATACTATTTTTTAATTTAATATATCATTCATGTAACTTCCAGTTCCAATCTACTCTTTTGGGCTCATTGGACATTATTTCCCTTGACAAATTCTACATTTCAGTGAAGTTGGTCTTTTTATTGTTTGTAAACTCAGAACTCCATCTACCATATCTATAGTTTTGTGAAGGCTTTTCCTTGTATTTGGAATGCAGATAGTGTTATCCACCTCTTCAGTTCTTCCCAAAGATTCAGTCATAGAGACAGGGGCCAGTCTGCTGGTTCTCAGTTTCCATTCTCCCTTCCCCACCATTTCCCAAATCTTTGAAGGGCCTTCAGCTTTGGCCTGGGGCAGATTATATGAATTTCAGCTGATCTTGATTATGGGATGGTTATTACAGGTAAGAGAGCATTCAGAGCCAAGAAAAGAGAAAGGAGATAGATGCTATCAGGAGAGTGGCATAAGCATAGAACCATGGACAGAGCACCATAAAAGCATTTGAAAGCAGCTGCAATGTATCCTGAGCCAGGATGATAAGGATAATTCAACTGTGAACAGCCTTGAGCAAAAAATGGACTGCTCTTCTAGCTTAAACCCAGGAGAGAGACCAATGACATTCCTTTCTCCCATTCTCTCCAGAGAGAATGAAATATATTGCGAATTATTTATTTATTGAGGAGAAGAAATAGTATTTTATTTTTTTCAATTACATATATAGTTTTCAACAACCATTTTTAATAAAATTTTGAGTTCCAATTTTTTTCCTTCTCTCCTTTCTATCCCCCCTTCTCAAGTCAGTAAACAATCTGATATAGATTAAACATGTGCAGTCATGTAAATATATTTCCACAGTAGTCATGTTGCGAAAGAAGGAATAGAGCAAAAGGGAAAAGCCACACACACAGCACACAAAACAAAACAAAAACCTCCCCCAAAGTGAAAATAGTATGCTACATTCAGACTCCATAGTTCTTTCTCTGGATATGGAGAGCATTTTCCATCATGAGACTTTTGGAATTGTCTTGGGTCGTTGTAGTGCTGAGAAGAGCTAAGTTCATCATAACTGATCATCACACAATGTTGTTGTTACTGTGTACAATGTTCTTCTGGTTCTGCTTGCTTCACTCAGCATCAGTTCATGCAAGTCTTTCCAGGTTTGTCTAAAATCCTCCTGCTTATCATTTCTTAAAGCACAGTAGTATTCCATTACAATCATCTACCACAATTTGTTCAGCCATTCCCCAATTGATGGCCATCACTCAATTTCTATTTTTTTGCCACCAAAAAATAGCTACTGTAAATAATTGTGTACATGTAGGTCTTTCTTTTTTAATGATCTCTTTGGGATACAGACCTAGTCGTGGATCAAAAGATATGCATAATTTTGATTGCCCTTTGAGCACAGTTCCAAATTGCTCTCCAGAATGGTTGGATGAATTTTTGTGAATTATTTATTTTAAATTCCCTGCCTCTCTCTGACCTTGGAATCTTTATGCCTTTTTTTTAAACTGGACATGATCAAACTGCTAATCAACAGGAATCTAAAACAATGTGCTATATATCTCAGTTAATGTGTATAGTTATACAGCAGTAGGTACTGGGTGGATTCTCCTTTGTGGAGATCAGAAATATCTTGCCTCAAGTTTTACATATTGGGAGTGGTACTGTAGAGACATTAGGGGGAAATGGGAGAAGACAGATTTTGGACTGTTACAAGACTGGCAAAGAATCTGGAACTCGACACCCCTCAAAATAAAACTGCTAACTAGTGAGAGCTCTATGCTATTATGCGAAGAAGATGCAGGCATTCATTTTGCTTTCCCCTTTCCCTATAGGTTGCCAACTTGTGTGCTAGAGTTTGAAAAGAAAGCTACAGCACCTACAAAAAGGGGAATGAATTTCTTAGAAAAGGAAAACAACAACCCCTAAGGGAATGACACTCCATCTTGAGAAACAGAAGGCCATCAATTTGTCAGATTGCTGAGAGATGTTCAGACAGGTCCTCTGGATAGGGGGATGATTGATAGTTCATATTGTTTCATCTGCCAGAACCACATGCTTATGAATAATAGGCTCCTTGGGTCTTGGATCAAGAGCCAAAAAGGTCATCAGAGGTCCTCTAGTCCCAACATCTTCGTTTTACAAAAGAGGAAACAGGGGCCCGAAGATGTTAAATGACTTCCCAAGATCACATAGGTAGTGAGCATCAGGATTCCCTCTTCTTTTCCACTTATAGGAATCCCAGGCTTTCTTCAAGGCTAATGTCACATGCCTTATCCCAAGTCTTTCCTTGTGACTTCCTTAATTGGTCATGCTTTCTCCTTCTTTCCCAGTTTATCATATGCATATTTTGTTTGTTTACATGCTGCATCCCCCTAGTAGAATGTGAGCTCTTTATGGGCAAGGACTTAAAAAAATGTTTTTTTGCTTTAGTTTTATATCACTAGCACATAGTACAGTATCTTGATCATAGTAAGTACTTAATAAATACTTGTTGAATTGGATACATAGCATGATGTATATTCTTGTTAATGAGGACTTAAAGTAGATAGTTAAAAAAGGTCTTTAAATCTCAAAACCATTGTTAGGAAAATCTCTCCTTTTGTCCTAAAACTAAAACCCATTTTTAGACCCCTTTTCTCTAGTCTTCATTCCCACTTTGTATTAATATAAGTATGTTGAAAAAAATCCTCTTTGGCTCCTCACTTCCCAACTCTTTTGTTCTGACATTCAGATGTTTACATTATATTGTATAACTCAGCTAAGAGTTTTGTTTATCATCATAGCAAATAATGTTAGATTCCATGTGCATCACTTGTTTAATCTGAAAATTTCCTCATACAGATGTGTAACTATAAAAATGATTTTAAATTTCTGACTACTTGTTTTTTGGATTTTTTTTTTGGCAATTTGGAAATACAGTTCTACATTCATTGCATTTGTCTAGGATTACAAAGCTCCCTAATGAATTCTCCTTTAATCAATGGAATTATTTTGTTAAATATCAACTAAATCAAACTATGGAAGACTCCAAGACAGTTATATATTTTACAAAATTTTTATTAGACCGTTTTGCCCTCCATTTTTTCTCTCTGATTTATGAGATGATCTCTCATCATCCTTTGTAATATCATACAGATGAATTTATATTTTAATCTGATATTGCCTTTGTCAGCCATCTCTGTGCACTTACCAAATAAGCCATAAGTTGCTGACTAAAATATTTTATGAAGCTTTTTTGGTCTCGTTGTAGCGATTAATTTACATTTGTTTGTTTTCCTAATTATTTTAGTCAATGTCAATATAATCTTTGTCCATTTACCATTTCAATACCTTTTAAATTCAGAATTAAACTTTTTCAATTGTATAATTTATCTTTTTTTCAATACTATAAATTCTTCCATTTAGTAAAATTTTAATTTTATTGAGATATTGATTTTATTGATAAAATACTGAGGCTGAAAGGATAGATCCTGGACCCAAAAACAATAAGAACATTATTTCATGACATTCATTTTGCATAATCCAATTTTGCTTAATCTTGTTTTGCATCCTGTTTATTGTTTTCTTTTAATATATACAAATCAGCATAAGGTTTATATTTGGGGTGCTTATGCTTACCCAGGGGCCCTGGATCTGATTTGTTACGTGCACTTTGCTAATAAGTTCCATTGCTCAGTCTCTGTCTCCTCAGTCATCATAAATCCACTTGTGACTGTTTTGGGCAAGCCTGAATCCAAGAGATCAAGAGGAGACACCAACTCCTAAAGCAGCCTTTCAGAAGAACTACCTAGAGTGCTCTAGTTAACATTTTCACCAAAAAGCTTCTCAGTGGAAGACTGCCCCAGAGACAGGACTCCTCCCAGTTTCAAATTCTTCAGAGCTAAGGTAAGCTCCCACACTTTTTGGGGAAACTCCCTTAAAGGCAGTATAGGATCTAGTAGGAGCATAGTGAAAGCATGCCCCCTGGAGAAATCTATTATTTCCTGAGACCAGGGGAAGCTCCCAGTTCAAGTGGGAAGGACCAGAAAGCAAATATTGAATTAAGTAAAATTTGGTCTAAAACTGCAAGAGATTCAGCTGATATGTTTTGGCCCCAGTATGGTACTTTTCATTATTGCAAATTAAAGAAATTAAGGGCAGTCTCTGAAAAGCCACATTCATGTCAGATGCAGTATTGGTTTTGCTGGGCTGCTTTATCTGATGACACTTCCAAAAGGGCTTTCTTTTTCATACTTTCCCCTATTTTTTTCCCTCTAGCTTCTCCCATCTAGCACCACCCTGTCTTCCACTTTGGCTTCTCCACCTCATACTGTTAGACATGCTATTATGTAACCTTACAGTCAGTCATATTCATATTACTTGTAGATAAGCCAAACCAATATAATAAAAATGACAATTCTACATAAATTAATTTACTTACTCAGTGCCATACCAAACTACCAAAATTTTATCTTATTTAATATTTTATACAAAAAAATAACAAAATTCATCTTGAAGACTAAAAGATGTAGAGTATCAAGGGAATTAATGAAAAAAAATGTGAAGGATGGTAGCCTAGCCTTACCAGGTCTCAAATTGTATTATAAAGTAGTAAGTATACAAAAAAATCTTGTACTGGGTAAGAAATAGAGTGGTAGATGGAAGGAATATATTAGGCACATAATATACAGTATTAAGTCTAGTATTTGATACAGTAATCTAGTATTTGATAAACACAAAGATTGAAGCTTTGGGGATAAGAACTCATTATTTGATAAAAAAAAAAGCTTCTGGGAAAACTGAAAAACAGTGTGGCAGAAATCATGTATAGATCAACATCTTACACTGTATGTACCAAGGTAAAGGTCAAAATGTGTACATGATTTAGACATAAAGGGTGATACCATAAGCAAAATAGAAGATCAGGGAATATTTTACCTCTCAGATCTATGGAGAAGGGAAGAATTTATAATTAAACGAGAGAGAGAGCATTACAAAATATAAAATGGATACTTTTGATTATGTTACATTAAAAAGGGTTTGCCCAAACAAAACCAATGCAGTCAAGATTAGAAGAAAAGCTGAAAGCTGGGGGAAATTTTTACCTAAGGCCCAATACAGGCCTCATTTCTCAAATATACAGAGAACTGAGTCAAAATTTTAAGAATATGAGTCATTCTCCCAACTCATAAATGGTCAAAGGATATGAACAGGTAGCTTTCAGAAGAAGAAATCAAAGTTATCTGATAGTCATGTGAAAAAATACTTTAAATCACTATTGATTAAAGAAATGAAAACTGAAATAACTCTGAGATATTACCTCACACCTATCATATTGGCTAATATGACAGAAAAAATGATAACTATTGGAGGGGATGTGGGAAAATTGGGACACTAATGCACTGTCACAGTAGAGGTGTGAACTGATCCAACCATTCCGGAGAATAATTTGGAATTATGCCCAAAGGGCTATAAAGCTGTGCATAAATACCACTACAAGGTCTGTATCCCAAAGAGATCATAGAAAAAGGAAAAGGACCCACATGTACAAAATATATTTATAACAACTCTTTTTGTGGTGGCTAAACTTGAAATTGAGGGGATGTCCATCAATTGGAGAATGACTGAACAAGCTGTGGTACATGAATATAGTGGAATATTATTGTGCTATAAGAAATGATGATCAGGAAATGATGCTTTCAGGAAATATCTGTAAAGACTTACATGAACTGATGTAAAGTGTAGTAGGCAGAATCAGCAGGATGTTATACACTGTAACAGTCATGTTGTACAATAATCAACTGTGAATGACTTAGCTATTCTCAGCAATACCATGATTCAAGACAATTTTAAAGGACTCATGATCAAAAATGCATTCTATACCCAGAGAAAGAAGTGATAGAGTCTGAATGCTGATCAAAGCATAGTATTTTTCACTTTTTTGTTTGTTTTGGGTTGTTTTATTTTGTTTCTTTTGTTTTCTTTTACAACATGACTAATATGGAAATGTTTTGCATCATTATATGTATATAATCTATATCAGATCATTTACTGTCTCATGGAATGGGGGAAAAGAGAAACTGGAAGTCAAAACTTTAAAAAAATGAATTTTTAATTTTTTTTTCATGTAATTAGAAAAATGAAATATTATTGGAAATTAAAAAATTAGAGGTATCAGAAGCAAAGATGGGCATGATAAAAGACAAAAATGGTAGAGACTTAACAGAAGCAGAAGAGATTTTAAAAAGCCGGCAAGAATATATAGAAGAACCACAGAAGAAAGATTTAATGTCACCAGTAACCACAATAGTGTGGTAACTGATCTAGAACTGGATATCCAGGAGAATGATGTCAAGCGGAACTTGGGAAGCATTGCTAAGAGTAAGGCTAGAGGAGGTGATGAGACTCCAGCTGAGCTCCTTAAAACCCTAAAAGATGATGCTATTAAAGTGCTACACTCAATATGCCTGCAAATTTGGTAACACAACAGTGGCCACAGATTGAAAAAAGATCTGCTTATGCCCCAGACCTAAAGATGGACAATTCCAAAGAATTTTAAAATTATCCATGCACTCATTTCACATGCCAGCAAGGTTAGGTTTAAGATTCTGCTCACTAGGCTTTGGCAACATATGAACTGAGAATTACCAGAAGAACAGGCTCATTTTTAAAGAGGCAGAGAAACTGGAGATCAAATTGCCAACATTCACTAGACTATGGAGAAAGCAAGGGATTTCCAAAGAAAGACATCTGCTTCATTGACAAAACTAAAACCTTTGACTATGTGGATCTCAATAAAATGTGGTCCCTCAAAGAGATGGGAGTACCAGATCATCCTACTTGCCTCAGGAATGTGGGTCAAAAAGCAACAGTTAGAACCAAACACAGAGCAATTGATTGGTTTAAGACTGGAAAAGTGGTATGACAAGGCTGTATATTGTCACCTTATTTATTTAACTTATGTACAGAGTGCATCATGTGAAATGCCAGGCTGGACAAATTAAAAGCTGGAATTAAGGTTGCCATAAGAAATTCTCAGATATGTAGAAGATGTCACTCCGACTGCAGAAAGTGAAGAAGATTTATGAAGCCTCTTAATGAGGGTGGAAGAAGAGAGTATAAAAGCTAGCTTGAAATTTAACATTAAAAAAAAAAAACAACTTTGAGTACATCCTGGCCAAACTGCAAGGTGAAGCTCCTTCTAAGACACTTGTTGAAACAACTAAGGAAGCAACTGAAAAGATGAAGGAAACTGCTCTGGCAGCTACTGAGAAGGCCAAGGACCTGGCCAGCAAGGCAGCTACCAAGAAACAGCAGCAGCAACAGCAGTACTATGTTTAAAGGAGTCACCCTACTGCTTCCCCTGCAACAAAAAGGCCCTGCTGCCCTCCCAGATCACCAGTACCCCAGGCTGAGAGCTTCTGGTGAAGATGTGGCATTGGGCCTGGAGCCCCAGACCCTAAGGAGACCATCAACACAATGCAAGCCCACAGACAATCCAACTCTTGTCCCATTACCTGCCCTGTGTCCGAGTTGTAATTTATCATTAAAAATCAATTTTCAGTGCAAAAATAACCATTAACCCCCCCACTAAGATTATGAAAACTGGTAACATTACTTCCTGGCAAATAGAGGGAAAGGAAATGAAAGCAGTGTTATACTTTTTATGTTTTGGGGCTCAAAGATCACTACAGACACAGCTGCAACTATCAAACTAAAAAGGCACTTACTCCTTGGAAGGAAAGTTATGGCAAATCTGGACAGCATACTAAAAAGCAGAGACATCACCTTGCTGACAAACTATAGTAGAAGCTATGTTTTTTCCCAGTAGCCATGTATGGCTGTGAGACCTGGACTATAAGGAAAGCTGAGCCCCACAGAATTCATGCTTCCAGATTGTGGGGCTGGTGAAGACATCTGACACTGACAAACATGACACAATTGTTGACTTCAAGGAACTTCCCTTCTACTACATTTGAAATTTGCTGTTTTCACTTTGTTACACACATGCAGGCCCAAACCTATACGTGGCACATGCATGGCTCTATGGAATGGCAGGAAAAATTCTTCATAAAGGAAATTCTTGACTCTCAAAGACCTAGGGATAATCTTTATTACTTGGTGAGTTATGAAGGATGCAAAGCCTGGCCTTCCACCTTTATACCTTGGAGTTTTTTACCTATATGTGCAGGAACTTTTGCCCCTGAAGCAGATTCAGGTTCTGTCCTTACCCACCTCTCCCTTCCTGCCCTTCACTTCCTTTCCCAACCCTGAGGCAGGGCTGATATAGAGGAGGGGAAATGTATAAAAAGACACACATGCGCATTAGGACAAATAATACATTTTTAACACTTTATTTGGTTGAAGCCAAATAGGATAAACCCTGCGGGGTCTATGAGTAGGGTTATCTGGTTGTGTGTGTTCTCACTTCTAACTTTAAGGAGTAATAAACATGGGGCTAATACTCCTGAGGATTCCCTGAGGAATCCTTTAGATATGGTTTAAAGGGAACATCAGGAAATTTTCTCTAATAATAATCTTATCTAGAGATTTTTTTTGGTATACTTTTATCTTACATGGTGACTTTTGAATCGATTGTGTGACATGGGAGACACTAGGAAAAGATTACCCAGCATGATGTGCCTGTGTCAAAGAAGGTGTTATGCTCTATAAGTGAAGCAACATTGCAATAGTTCAAAAGAAAAGAGAGATGTGCAAATTTAGAGCCATCCCCACTCCAAACATCCTGTCGAGTCTTTGTGTCTGTCCTGTGGTAGAGCCTTACAAGCTCCCATTGGTCTGATTAGTCACAGTCAGACACACAATACTTTGACTCCAATATAGTGATGTCATTTGGTCTTCTTCTAGAACAAAGAACAACAACCAATATGGTGACTTTTAATTCCTTTTGAAAAACTCTACTCCTTTTGAAAAATTCTCCTTTTGAAATTGTGTGTCATCCTGAACAGAAATGTTTATGTTATCAAACTTTAACTTCCCAATTCCCCTAGCACCCATTACAGCACAATGTAGAACACTGCAATTTTGTAGCTACCAGTGATATCATATCTGATGATTCTCTGCTTACTGTAAATTATTCAAAAGCAATTTCAACTTACCAGAAATGAATTTCTCTTTCTATCAGATATTTAGCCATTGCCAAATAAAATAATGTTACACAAGACTATGTGAATGGATAGCAACCACTTCTCCAAATACTATTCTTTGCAAGTTAAACTGACCTAAATTCAGAATAAAAAGCAGTCTGATACTTTGGTGGAAGAAAGGACTGGTAGAGAATTAATATTAAAGTGACCTTAAGTGCTCTCCATTTCAAATGAAAAGTTTCAAGTTGCAAATGTTCTTTCTGAACACATTTTTCATTGCTATGGTTAGTAATACCTTTGTAAGTCTTTTATTTTAAGATTTCTTGGGTAGATTTTCAAGCAAGTCACTTATGCATTACAACGTCCTTCAAATCTAACAGAACATGACAGGGGGGATTCTCTGATTTTTGAGGGTATATCCACCTGTGTATCTGAATCGTAAGAAACAAGTGTTAGCCCATGGTACCATATTTAATGCAAGGATGGCACTAAATTTTAAAGAGACATTATCTTACTCTTGAGGTCACAGGGAAGAAGGGGAAACAACTATATAATTAATAGATGTGAGGGGAACTGGATAACTGATATTTGGTGGCCTGAGTTTTGTCCATAATGACACCACAGGTTAACAACACAGAAACAAAAAGTATAAAACTAAAAAATAATCTTTAGGCAACAAATAATTCTCTAGGGATACATGTAGACTCACCGTTAGCAAAACTATCAGTATAAAGAGATTTTATTGTGAAAAACAGTGATATTTAATTGAATAATTTTCCCCTTTCCATTATTTAGTCAGTATTTTAGAGTCAAAATGGAAAGGGAATAGGGGAATTCTGTGAATAATATGCTTCAGGCTAGGGATAATAGTCACACTAATAAAGCTTTTCCAAGGCCTTGTAAAAAACAGTTGCAGTGCTATTAATAGAAAAGAAGCCTTCTTTTTACTTTAAGCAAACAGCAAAAGATGATGCAATTTTAAAAGGGGTCTTCTCATTCTTTTGAGAAGTCATTGTTGCTAGTGTTTACAGACTCAGCAGCTCAACAGGAAAATTAAAAGAAAAAAAATTATTTATTTTTAATACGGAGGGTGAGAATATAGGTCAGAAAAGGAGGAAGTAAGTACCCAAGATATATGTGTACTTTCTTCTAGGACTACAGGGTTTTTTAATTTAGTTTTTTTTAAGCACTAAAAAATCTGAACAAAATTATTCCCTTTGTTTTCTGTGCCTTAGTTTTCTAAATCTAGTATGATGAAAACAACACATCTTCAGAAAATATTCCCCTGACACGCTAGCCAAAAGCATTTGTCTTTCTGCTACTCATGATTGGTGTATAGAGTTTGGTCCCTGACCCTAAACTCACAATTTTTTTTACCTCTTCCTCTTTATTGTGTCTCTTGGAAGATGATGATATACTTCAATAGTTATGGGAGTTAGAGAATGAACATTCCAAGCTGAAAATCATACTGTCCACATATATATATATATAGTCATTGAAAAGACCCTCATACTTTTTTATTATTTTGAAGAGTAAATAAAAATGTTTCTGATATATAACAAGGAAAAAATATCACTGATTGTATAAGACCTAATGTCCTTTTTCTAAATTAAAATGGGAAAAATCAATCTCTAGTCCACTGTATCTTTGTAACTGATTTATTAATTTTCTCTTCTGAAGATCTGAAGAGAGAACAGAAGGCAATAGCTAGGATTCAGTAAAAAGAACACACCAGGGACCTGGTTCTGCTGTGCAACCCTGGGCTAGTGACCTCAATCCCTCTGACTTTCAGTTTCCTTATCTGTAAAATGAAGAGGTCAGATTTAGGGATGGGGAACCTGGGGCCTTGAGGCCACATGTGGCCTTCTAGGTCCTTGGGTGCAGCCTTTTTACTGAGTCCAAGTTTTACAGAACAAATCTTTTTATATAAGGGGATTTATTCTGTGAAATTTGGATTCAGTCAAAGAGCTGCACTTGAGAACCTAGAGGGCTACATGTGACCTTGAGGGTGCCACATGGCCCTCTAGGTCCTCAAGTGCACCCCCTGGCAGGTGATCTATAAGGTCCTTACCTAAAGTTGTGTGGTCCATTGGGAAAACAGCATAGGGTAAATTCTATATGCTTAAAGGCTGGAGAAATTCTGTTATAGGCAAAATTGTGAAATAAAGGGAAATTTATCTTACATCTCTACTTCTTTAGTTTCTCCCTCTCTTTCTCAGGTGGTTTTGCTTCTATCCCCTCTGCCCTTGGCCTCTCTCATACCTTCCTTCTGGTCTTGGCTACCTGTAGCATTTTACAAAGGTCCCCCTTCCTGGAAAGTTCCCTCTTTAAAGGTCCTTACTCTTTTTCCAGTGATCAAAACTCTGATGACCTAATTCAGGACAAAGCATTAATGATTATTAATGATTATGTTACTTAGCTTGGCATCATGGAGAGCACTGAATCTGCAGGCAGCAGTGGGTTTGTGTTTGGGCTTTTCCACTTACTTTGGGCATTTTTTCCATTTTGGACCTCAGTAAAATGAGGGGGAGGTGCACTAGCTGGTCTCCAGAGTTCCTTCCAGCTCTATGATTCAATCATCTCTAGTATCAAAATTCCATCACCTAAGAAGGGTACATTTAGAAATGCAAAGTCTCACTGCAACAGAGAATCTCTGATGAGAATTTCTGACACAATGATTGGTTGGTGGGCCGGATGACTTCCCTGTCACTCCTCAAATTCTATCATGTTACAGATGTTTCCTTTGACTACTTACAAGACCTTCCTTGAGAAGTATTATAAATAGGGGAGGAAAGAAAGAGAGAGAAGGATAAAGGATGAAAAATTGAAACCCTTTCCCCCTGAAACCTCTTTTATCCCTTAACTCCAGTTATATAACTTTAACTCATGATAATTCCAGAGAACATTTTATCTTCTTCTAGGACAAACATACTCCCTGTCCTAAAGCAGCTTTTTTCATTGACTCATCTACTCTGAGCTAGCAGTTTGGTAAAAGCATACACACAAATGCAGAGACATAATGTATGTCTAGAGAAAAACAAATTCTCATATACCTGGAACAAGCTCACGCTCTCTAAGATATCTATGAGGAAGCTCCTCCATCTACTGGACATTTACCAAACTACAAAATCAAAGTATTTCATAGGAGAGACAATTTATTAAAAATCAATAAGCAGCAAAAGAGAGGGACTTGGGAAGATTTTCTAGAACATTTCTTATGAAATAAGAGTGCATTGCATTGTGTAATAGAAACCTAGTGGGTTTATGCCACATAAGCTGGACTACTTTTTTTCCTAAAGGATGAGGAAGTGTTCTCCAAGGCATTTACAAGTCCTCCTTAATCTTAATGCCTTCCCTTTGAGATTATCTTCAATTAATTGTATATATGAATGTATATATGCATGCATGTACACATGCACACATGTTTCTATATGTGCATGTGTATCTGTGTATCTGTATCTGTGTACATATAGGTGCATATGTTCATTTACACACACATTTTTATGTGCACACATGATATATATAAAGGCATATGTGTACATGTATTCTCACACATACATACACACAGCTCTATACATGAATGTATATAAACACACATACATGTATATACACACATGCATGATAGAAACAGATAACTGTTTGCATAGTGTTTCCCCATTAGGCTCTGAGTTTCCTGAGAAGGACTGCCTTTTGCCTTCCTTTGCATCACCAGAGTTTAGCACAGTACCCAATACATGATAAGCACTTAATAAATGCTTATTGACTATCTGACATGGCTGTCTGGTCATCTATGGCTATAAAAAGACCAGTCTACAAGGAATGAGTGCCTCCCAGAAATGACAGGTGCCCCCTTCCTTGTGAGTTCCCACAACTTTCTGATCCAACATTCTTTTGACCAGAATTGTCCCCATATGGAGGTAAGGGTGTCACATCTGCCTAGGTCAATGCTTTTGTTTTGTTTAGTATCTTTTCCATACTATTCTTGGGTTAACTCTTTGGGGGTTAAATTTACTTTAAATTATAAATGTCTTATCTCATTCTCATCCTAATTCTGAATTATTTAACTGACCTGGATAAGGCCTTTGACAATGTTTGGCATTAGTTGGTATTGTGGTTCTTGGCACAAGTGACCTTGTGAGTGCTATGGTTGAAGTAGGAGAAGAACAATGCAAAGAATCAGTTGGATGACGATGATGATATTTGTTGTTGTTCAGTTGTTTCAGTTGTGTCTGACTCTTTGTGATCCCATTTAGGGTTTTCTTGGTGTTTTGCCATTCCATTCTGCAGCTCATTTTACAGATGAAGAAACTGAGGCAGACAGGGTTAAATGACTCGCCCAGGGTGATACAGCTAGTAAACGTCTAAGGCCAGACTTGAAGCCATGGAGAGAAATCTTCCTGACTCCAGCTCCAGGGCTCCGTTCACTGTGTCACTAAGCTGTGATGATGACAGTAAAGCAGGCATTTATATAATACTTTCGATTTTACAAAGCATTCTATATTATCTGACTTGATCTACATAACAACCTTGTAAAGTAGGTGCTATTATCTCCATTTTACAGATGAGGAAGCTGAGGCACAGAGAGGTTAAATTGCTTGCCTAGCATCATACAGCTAGTGTCTGAGACAGGATTCAGATTAGGATCTTCCTGATAGCTAGTCTCAGATTTTCTTTCTCCACATAGTCCCTTAATTGCCGAGCAAGAGAGGGTGGCCTGAGCCGCTATGGCCAGAGCCCTTCTGGTGGTATGCTGAGAGTCTACTCAGTGGGATGGAGAGCACCCGTGATCCAGTGTTGTGGGTACTAAAGGAGGCTGACATAGAGGATGGTGGTAGCATAGAGGCATGGGGAGTGTTTCTTGCTGATTGTTAAAAGTCCTAGAAAAGCTGGCTAGTCAGCATTAGGAAAATGAAAATAAACTATACAAATTCAGCAACTAGAGCCAGAACTCTCGCTTTTTAAGGACCATACTCTGAAGGCAGAATTCCTTATGGACTTACCAACAGCACAAGTGAAAGAGGCAAAGATCATGTGGGCAGAAACTGCCTGGCTGTAGGCAAAAAGAATAAAGTCCGAGCCAGATGTGTCCCTGGGACATGCTGAGATCAAGGTGAAGAGAGAAAACAATGGCAGCAGAAATAGAGATACCAGCTGAAAACTTGCCGTGGTGGAATCTAGGATATGGGGCAATGCTTCTAAATGCAATCTAGAGCAAGTTCCTGAGGCTCACCCACGCGGCGGCACAAATAACACAGGACCCAGAAGAGGAGGACATAATTCAGGGACAGCAGAGTTGGCAGCGTCATGGTCGTTGGCAGCAGCAGCAGCGTAACCCCCAGCCAAGTGGGCAGCGTCGTGGCTGCTGACACTGAGCAGCATTTCTGGAAGTGCTCATTAGCAGGTTTTAATAGGCTGACGCCTCCGGCCCCAGTTCCGATGCCCTTTCTTTTCTTCTAACCCAGTGGTTCTCAACCTTCCTAATTAAAGAACCCTTTAATATAGTTCTCATGTTGTGGTGACCCTGAATTATAAAATTATTTTTGTTGCTACTTCATAACTGTAATTTTGCTACTGTTATGAATCTATCTGATACACAGGATGTATTTTCATTGTTACAAACTGAACATAACCAGCAGGTTGAGAACTGCTGTTCTAACCCAATGGGTCCTTGGCTATAAAAACCTATCTCTTATGGATCGTTGTTTTTCCTAGTATGCCAACAACACCACCTGTCTCCACCTGTCTGTGAAAGACATATGCAACTGAACCTCATTGGCCATCAATCTTGATAACAAGAAATACTTTGAAGGATGGAGGTCTTGCCAATGGGCTGGGCTATGAGCAACATAATTGGTTGGTGGGAAAGACTTGAGTGGAGGAAGAGAACAGGATCAAGGACAAGGCTTTGGCATACAACCAGAAGATGTGGAAGATGATGATCCAGTAAGTGAAAAACCAACAACAACAGGAGAGTCATACCACAAAAACCAAAGAAAAAAAGGGTATCCAGGAGGAATAGGTGATTAATAGAGTTCAAGGCTGCAGGGAAGTTAAACAGGAAGACTGAGAAAAGGCTGTTAGATTTTGTTGTTAAGGAATCGCTGGTAACCTTGGAGAGAGCAGTTTCAAGTAATGAGGTCAGTAGCCAGATGACAAGGGCTTAAGAAGTAAATTGATGTGGAAGTGAAGGAATTGCACATGGTTATGGTGGGATATGCTTACTTTTTTGTACATATCAAACTCCAGTTCCCCAGTACACTTTGTGACCATCTCAAAGTGATCTCACTTTGCCCCTAAATGTCTACATAGGGGTAGGAAACCTGTGGCCTTCTAGGTCCTCAGGTGTGGTCTTTTGACTGAGCCCAAACTTAACAGAATAAGACCTTTCATTAAGGGGATTTGTTCTATGAAGTTTAGATTCAGTCAAAGGGCCACCCTTGTGGACCTAGAGGACCACATGTGGCCTCAAGGCTGCATGTTCCCCACCTCAGTAGAACAACTGGGTACACAGGTACTGAATCTACAAGCTGAATCTACAATCTATTAAGGACTTACTGTTTGCCAGGCACTGTGCTAAGTGATGAGGATATGAAGGAAAAGCAAAAACAGTCCCTGCCCCCCTATTTCATTAGTGCTTGGAGCTAAGAGAGACTGACTCTCACTGAGGGATAATCTCTGGACATCTCCTTATAGCACAGAGAACAACTCTGAGTATGAAATAGTTGGAGAAAAATACTTTCTGCTAAGGCAGTCTAAAGGAGGCTATAAGTGTTCTGTGGATTGGGGACATGCTATTGGTGATTGCTGAAAGGCAAGGGTGTCATCATGGAGAAGTGAGAGATGGAAAGAAATGGTCGACTTGATTAGATCCTGATGGACTCAAGCTGTGAAAGGCGGGTTGGCAGGGGTGGAGATGCAGAGAGAAGACAGTGACATGGAGTCATGGAGAGAGACACCTGGCACAGATCTGGCACAGATGTTTTGAGGCTGTGGTTCCTGAGAAATCAATGCTCTTTAGTTGCTGCCTAAGATTGCAAGAGATGTGATTAAATGGAG
This sequence comes from Pseudocheirus occidentalis, assembly GCA_028646575.1. NCBI lineage: Eukaryota > Metazoa > Chordata > Mammalia > Diprotodontia > Pseudocheiridae > Pseudocheirus > Pseudocheirus occidentalis. Next base: position 175,636,393 of record CM053599.1, on the reverse strand, counting down.
CTTGTTAAAAGACCTTCATCTCTAATCCCCCTGTCATGACTGATCTTACTGTATTCCTCTCCTGCTTGCTGAGGACACAGAGGATTTTTATCAAGGGAAATTTATGACCTGGTTCTGTTTTAATTAAATGTCTTTTGCTCTGATTTAATAACTTCTCTGTCATGGTTTGGAAGAGTCATTATATGGGTTTGGCGCTATGGATTTATTTAGATGGGGGCCCTAAGAGAACGTTGGATTTGAAAAGTTCCTGGAGCCATATAAGAACCTGAGAGGGGTCCTTGTCATTGTGTGTATGGGGAATCATCTGGGCCATACTGGGGAAGGATTTTATTAAGCCTCTTTTGAGTACTGGGTTACACTAGGGCAACCTGCTCAAGCACTGCAGGGATCCACCAAGGATATCCCTTTCCTTTTCTATTTGTCTTCTCTTCCCTTACCCATTATTATCCCCTATTTTTCCCCTTTCCCCTCCCTCTTTTTATTATCCTTCCCTTCTCTTTCTCTTTCCCTTTCCTTTCATGTCCTTTTCACTTCCTTTATTTATTTTTTTGTCTAGACTATGATTTGACTGCAAAGTTTTCCAATGCAATTGTTAGCGGTCACGCCAATTGCTTTAAAATAGTCATTATGCAGTTGCATGTCAAAATGGCATTAAAACTTTGTTGTATACTGCTGAACTAAGACTTTTGAAATGAATACACTTTGTATTTGAGTACCGGGCTAGATAATCAACTTAGCATTCCATTTATCAGAGAACTGGTATCCATTAATGGGGTTTGACCATCATTGAGAACTGTGGGTTTGAGGGGTGATGAACTCTGTACCATGTTGTGGACATACTGAGGGAATGTAATATATACGAATACAGAAAAAGGAATTGATACATTATGCAAACTGCCTTACATATCAGGGCATTCCAGCATCCCCAAAGAAATAACTGTTAGTTAGTCTACTTGGGCATTAGTTATTAATTTCTTTACTGTTGACTATGAAATAGTGAGAAAGCATAAAGCTTTCTTGGTTAAAGATTTGTTGAGAATGATTTGAAGGGGGGGGGATACACAATATCACCCTCAGCAATTAATGATTCCATGGTAACATTATCTTCAGTAGTGTAAGCTCCAGGGCCAACATCAGTCATCATTAGTCAGTTCTACCTTCCTCCTCAAGACATTCTATGGCAATAGATACAGTGTGATACAAAAGAAAGAACACTTCTTTTTAGAGTCAAATGATCTGGGTTCTCTGCCTCCATGCCAATGACTTCTGTGACCTTGGGCAAATCACTTATCCTTCATAAACCTCACCTTCCTCGTCTTAAAAAAGGATAGTCTGTGAGGTTCCTTCCTTTTCTAGCACACGTTCACGTAGAATAGACTTCTACCTATTGTTATTGTTGGGGATTCAGTGTGGAAAACTGTGGTTCTTTTAGGGAAGGGCACTGAGTTCTGACCCAGAAGTAAAGTGAAAGGGTACTGATGTTAGTAAGTATAGGAGGTTAATGGATATCTACAAGGGACCTGCTTTTGACCTCATACTTGCCATGAAAATGTAGCATCCTGAAGTTCCTGCACTCAAATACTCTTAGAAGCTTTATGGACAACTTGAGGGCACAGAGCATATACAGGATTTTTGTGAGTCCCTAACTCCCCTCCATGTACACTAGGCTAGTGGTTTTTGTTTATTTTTTACATGAGGGGGACTAGCCAGTACTGCCAGTCTTCATGAATCTGTACATAATGTCTAATTCAGGCAATCTCTACATGGATGTTGGAGCATGCATATAGATCACAATTGAGTTGGGTCTGCTAACCACATGATGAAGTCTCTTTGAATATCTACATAGCCAGAACTGGGGATGCATTCAGAAGGCACTAGTGAATCAGGATTTCTTCATTCTCTTTTGGCTGACTGCTTTCTTTGTGGCAACATTCCAGAGAGAAAAGAGACAGTGGTGTAGAAGGATTGGCTTTGAGCTCTCCCTACTTGAAATGGACATGTGGCTTATCAACATAGGCCTCAGTTCTTTGCCTTGATAGTTGTTCTTTTGTTCTAGGTAAAGGAGATTTGAGCCTGTGATCTTGTGAGTTTCAGAAAAAAATATCACAATAATTAACCAACATGAGGTCTGGAGTAGTATGTATTTATCAAGGTTTTTAACCAGCTAGACCAGCTTCTCCCCCCTTTTTTAAATTGATTTGTCTATTTACTTTTAGTTTATAAACCAGCTTTGAAGTCCCAAGGAACAGAGAGTGACCTTTGGGACCTAGCCCAGTAGGACCTTTGCCCTAGCTAAGATGAAGATTTCTCCTATAGCAATGCTATATTTGGATCTAGATTTGTTGGGACCAATGCTATGTTAAAACTACATTATGTCTGAGTCCACTTTTCAGTAGGGGAATGTTCCTACTTCTGTTCTTATCATACCTTCAAAGTAAATTGATGTTAATCGGTTAAATAGGACTAGATTGCTCACAGTGGGCAGGCAGAGCACCCTGAAATGAAGGATTTCAGGAACTTCAGGATGCTACATTTTCATGGAAATGGAAGGTGAAACCAACAGGAATAAAGATAACCCCATCCGCTCAGGAGTACTGGAGCGGAGATGTAGTTATCCTTGTCCTAGGAGAATGATGTTAGAGCTTATTTCTATGCTTAAAGATACTAAAACAATTCTTGATGTTTAATTGGCTAAGGGCACTAAAGGCTCAGACTGTTGACATAATTTTCTGCTCGCCTGAGTATGGAATGGCCACAAGGAGCTCCAGAGATGCTCCTCTGCTTTGCTCAGACAGATGTCTCAGAGAAAGAGAAGCTTTGCTCAGCTGAGTCAACTTAGTGTCTTCAATGCACAAGCCTTGTGGAATATCATTCTCCTGTTACGGTCAAGTAAATTCCCTTTTTGTTGGATAGTCCACTGGATAGAGATATCTAAAAAAAACACCAGTATCTGACTTTCGAGCACTGTGTGCCACAGTGAGCAGTGATTCATCTGAAGTTTACTCTGGGATGCTTATATTTCTTTGTCATTCTACAATTCACAAATACTGTGTGCAGGATTAAACTATTTTAAAAATTGCTTTTTTTTTAGTCATCAAGCTTCATAATATTTACAGACATAAGACAACCATGGAATAATCTGTTATGGTTGGGATGATAATGATGATTCACATTTATAAAGCAATTTAAGGTTTACAAAGTGCAACAATCCTATTAAGTAGATAGTAGTATGATGCTATTTGCCTCTCTCATAATTAACTTTGTGTTGCCTACACCATCAATAATCAATGAAGCAACAGGAACTTGTTAAATGCCTACAATGAAACTGATGCCATATACTAGTTCACTATGTGACTGGGAATACAAAGAATGGATTAATCTCTTTTCTCAAGTAGCTCCCATTCTAACAGGGGAGACAATAAGGACATATACATGCATTTACAGAAATAAATATCAAATAAATACAAGTTGTTAAATGCAGAGTAGTTAGGGAAGAGGGGAGGACCCTAACAATCGGGAGCTGGGATCAGGAAAGGCTTATGTAGAAGGAAGTTCAGGTGCTTAAACTGTGTCTTAAAGGAAGAGAGGGACTGCTTCCAGTGGAGGTGAGGAGGAAGGACATTCTACACCTGGAGGCTGCTCAAGACATAGGCATAAAGTGACAATGCAGTGCTGTGTGTATGGAACAGGAAAAAAAATACCAGTTTGGCTGGATTGTAAAGGAAGAGGGAATATATTATTTTATTATATTATATTATAAAGCTAGAAAGATGGGCTGTGAAATGCTAGGGTAAATTTGTGAAGTGATTCAAAAGCTAAATAGAGAAGTTTATATGTAATCCTCAAGGAGAGAAGAAATCAGTGGCATTCATCAAGCTGGACCATGGCATGGTCAGATTTATACTGAAATAAAGTAACTTTGACAGCAATATGGAGGCTTGGATTGAGTGAGGAGACTTGAAGCAGGGATTAGGAGATCTTTATAATAATTCAGGTACGGTATGAGGGGATGAGTTGAGAGGAGAAATCAGATGCAAGAGGTGTGGAGGCTGAAATGATAGGATTTGCCAACTTAATGTACTCGTATGGAAGGAGAGAGGAAGTATAATAATATAAAGATGTCAGGAGATGACAAAGATTGTAGAGTTCCTTGAACAGAAACAGGGAAATTTGTGAAGAGATTGGTTTTGGGAGAAGGGTGATGAGTTCTGTTTTAGATATATTGAGTTTGAGATATATGTATACTGTTGAATGTGGGGTTCCATGCCCATAATTCCAGAGTCTTAGGCAAGAGCTTTATCATTATCATCATTAATAAGCATTTATTAAGCACTTACTATTTACCAGACATTGTGGCAAACAATGGAAGTATGAAGAAAGGCTTCCCTTTCTTTTTCCTGGGGCTTTGCTGTCCTTTCTGCAGTAGTCTTACATAAATCTTTCCACAGCAGGCTATGGCTGCAGGGGGAGATAGTAGGCTGATTCTTTAAAACAGTAGGGGAAGATGATCAGGTGCTGGATTTGATGCATAAGGCTTAGCCTGGAATCAGGTAATCTCTCAGTTCCAGGTACCTGTAAGTTAATTTCTTGAGATCCTACTTGGTAAATGAAGAAGGGGGATAGTATTTTATATCATCATTTTCACTTTTGAGTCTGTTCTTTTAATGCATAATGATTACAGTGGTTTTAATTGCATTTTATGATCCACAGTTCCTTACTGCACTTTAGCTCTGAGCTTAATTTTTGGCCTTGTTCACAATAATATGACTTTGGGATATCTGGTTCAAAATGTTCAATAAGCAATTGGAGATCATGGACTGAAGCTCAGGGGAGAGATTGAGGCTGGATTTATAGTTCTTGGAATCAGCTGAATAGACATGGTAATTAAATCCATGAGAATCGATGAGGCCACACAGGGGGGAGAGAGAGAGAGAGAGAGAGAGAGAGAGAGAGAGAGAGAGAGAGAGA
>CM053599.1:175614862-175631325 GCA_028646575.1 Pseudocheirus occidentalis | reverse complement strand
GAGAGAGAGAGAGAGAGAGAGAGAGAGAGAGAAAGAGAGTATGCCCTGGGAAATACCTTCAGGTAAGAAGGTGGACAGAAGACAAGAGTGGTCAGACAAGTAGGAGAAGAGGAACCAGGAAAGAGTTGAGCTAGAAAAATCCAGAGGGGAGGGAGTTTTGGGGAAGGGATGATGATCAATAGAATCAGATGCAGCAGAGAGATCAAGAAGAATGAGAACTGAAAAAAAAAGATGACCAGATTTGACAATTAACACATATTAAGAGGTAACTTTGGAGGGAGAAGTGCCAACTGAGTGATGAAGTCAGAAGTCATATGCAGAATTGAATGGTTTTTCCAAGGTAACATAGTTAATATCAGAAGTAGGATTTCAACCCAGATCTTTCCAATAATCTATCTGCTATGCCATGTTGACTCTAGTATGACTATTCTTGAAGGAACACAGCTTGTGTCCTACCTAATGTTGCTTGCACTCATTCACTGTTATTTACCTTACCTTTTTCTGTTTGTAGTAGAGAAGATAACCATCATGTTTCAGTACAAACCACCTCTTCCTCCAACCCTTCAGGAATCCTGAGTGAGTCCTTTTGTGTAGGTAGCCACGACAAGTAGGCCAGGGAGTGTTGGGGCAGCGACTGATGTCTGATCCCACCACTAAGGTTAGAACATCTGGGCCTGAAAGAATATAATTTGGAGAGTTGGGTGACTGGGACATTAGGTTTGAGGGGTGAATGGTCTTTAGAAAAAATGAAATATATTCCAAATAAATATATTCCATTAATTTCATAGAATCTTGAGTCTGACCTGAGTCTTCCTCATATTATAGATGAAGAAAGTGAGCCCTAGCAAGTGTAAGGATATACAGTTAATCAGTAGCTTAGCCAGAACTCTAACTTGATCAGTCTATATTCTTTTCCCAATGCTTCATTGCTTTTCATGTCAATTTATTTATGGGCTACCACAAAATACTCCTCAAGGTCACTTCCCCGTGCTCCTAGGATCCAGATGTGGAGTTCAATGAAAGTGAACTAACCAGATAAAACTGTGAATATATGAGGAGGGGGGACCTCCCAGTTACCTCTCTCCACTAATGGACAAAGACATCAGTACTGTGGCCTTCCTTCTTCCTGCTCTTCTTGAATAACATGGTTACTGGATTGCCCAGCAGTAGAGTGGAGCTAGACAACAGGGCTCTTCTGACCAGAGTACCTGATCCATCAGCTTGTCTTCACTAAGACTGTTTAATGTAGAAGAAAGGGCCATGTAATACAAGCATACAATTTGAACCAGAAACATTGGGATATATTTTGTCCAAGATTCATGGAGTCTTCCTTCTAGGTAGCAGCCTTCCCCTGTTGACCTAGGTGATAAGACAGGTACAAGAAGATAATGCTTTGTTTTCATAGAACTGTAGATTAGAATTAGAAGGATCCTACAGAACATTAAGAACAATCTCTTCATTTTACAGATTTGGAAATTGATTCATAAATTAGCAAAGAGATTTGCAAGGATCATGCAACCAATGTCTCCTGCAGGGTTTGAACTCAGGTCTTCCTGATTCTAAGCCAGGTGCTCTACCTACTGTGACTCTTGACTGCCCCTTCTATAACACATTTACACAATGTTCTATTTTACAGTTGTCTAGGTTTGTGTCTTATTCTTTTGCTAGTTTGAAAATTCTAAGAGGGTAGGGCTTAAATCCTATTTAAACTTTGTATTTCCTCCAGCACCAAATAGATCTCTCTGCATATATATTCTTATTCATTGTTGGCTAAGCTTGAGATGCAGCAAGAAGTTATTGTCTGTATTAATATAGAAACTTCTCTGATACATTGAATTTCCACTGCTACCTATTTCATCCATTTGCAGAACTTTTTGTTTTTGTTTTTTTTTCCTCCTTAAAAGGAATTACCTAATTCATACCAAATAATTGGTATTTACTGGTTGTTAATAAATGTTTGATGTGAATTTAAAAGTTGAGACTGTTGGGGAAGGAATATCGGATATGGTGTCAGAGTACCTGGGTTCAAATCCCACTTAGCTAATTACAAATTTTGTGACCTGGGCTAAATCCTTTCTTTTCTTTCTAAGCCTTAGTTTCCTGATCCATAAAATGAAGGGAGATGGGGTTGGACTAGATGACCTCTGAGAGACTCTTTCGGCTCTAAATCTCTAAGTAAAAAGAAAGTGGGAAGAGAAGGAAATTCATCCAATTACATTTTTAGTTAAAAAAAAATCAATCAATAGCCTCATGCAACCAAAAAGAGACAGAACACATAACAAGGACTTGGTTCAGGACTTGCCTTTGCTGCTTATCTAGCTCGGAGCTGGTTATATGTGACCCAACTGCCCCTGGTCCCTACTGCCCTGCCCCTCTGTGCACAACACTCACTAACCGGCAGCTAGTTTCACCTTCTTCCCTATGAGTATGGCTATGACTTCTGGCAGGCAAGAAGCTTATAGCTATCCCTGTCTTTGTTATCTCAAATGCTAACATTAGGTCATTATTTCACAGGATGCTATGCCTCCTGCTAGTGTAGACATAAAGCTGACACTGTAATCTTAGCTCCTGACTACCCCGGAAAAATCTTCTAAATGTCACACAGACACACATCAACCCTGAAATGCTTTGGGGACTACAAATGGGGTATGACTTCATTTGCAATTCCTCTGTGAGGGAGACTATGACCCTGACAGGGGACATTTGGCCTTGTTAATACCGACTTTGCTATGATGTCTGACATTGAGATTAGTGATCTGTTTAGAACTGTCTATGGAAATGGGGGTCAGTAAGGAGATGCCTCATATAAATGACAAGATCCAACCCAAGGGAACTCTCCTGCCTGAGTTACGTGGCCCTGAAAATAAAGATTTGTCCCAGAAAGGCTGACACAGACTTAACTTTGGCAAGAAGCAAAGCACCTTCATAATTAAATAACTCTCTCTGTGTCAACCTAATTCTTCATTGCTGTGTAAATACATTTTAATTTATTGAACTGCCCTTAAGTTCTTGTCAAAAACATAACCAGAGGAATTAAAAGAGATGCCTAAGATTGACTTGCAACTCTCAAACATCTTTGTCTTCGGACTTCATTCTCAATAGTATTGTAGTCCTGAAGTAATATGCACGGTTGACCCATCTGCCAATTTCTTTATATGCTGTCACCAAAAGAATGCTCGTTTAGGTTATTTTCTTCTTGTTTACATAATCCAAAAGTGGGTTCCTAGGATCCTGATCCCATTTAGCTTAGCCAGAAGCTAACTTCCTTTGAGATACAGCTAGAAACCACTAATGTTACTGATGCCTCCTGGTGTCCTGTGAAAGTTTTTCAAATTCAAGGTTATGACATAGTTGAAATTTTGGGGTGTAGAGGTGGCAACTGCTTCCTTCCCAGAAACTGTTTGGGGCTGGGAATGTGATTGACCATTTCCTCCCCAATTCTCTCTGCTTACTCCTCTACTTCACCATTGCTCCTCTCTCCCATTTTCTACTTCCAGTCTTTCCTACCACTTCTATTTCCCACCCCCATAAAGAGAATTATTACCTAATTTCCCTACTTATCCACCTATGAGCCTCTATGCTTAACAAAGAAAAATGTAAGCATTGTTAAATCTCTTTGGAATAACACAGTGTTTGTTTAACTTTCTTTGGATAAAGGGCTCCTATAAGACATATGGGGAGTCACGGAAGTTATCTGTTTCCATAAAATAAAAAAAAAGTTGGAGGGCCAGTGTATTAAGCGAGAAGAAGCTTATCTTTGGTAACATTCTTTAAAAAAAAAAGAAAAAAAATTAAAAAGCTATCAAGTGGACCTTTCATTCCTAACACCTTGGCCCAGAGTTTGGCAGTAAGGAGTTGTGGGTGATGTTATTTACAGCTGCAGCAGAGAGAAAAATGATTTCTTTTTTTAATTCACACTTTCTTCTTGGATCACTGTCTTCTTATTATACCACCAATCTTTAACTGTGTCAAAGTTGCACCTCCACTGTCAGACACTGCCACCCTCATAGGCGCCAAAGAAATGTGCAAGATTTTCAACTTTCCCTGAGGGCTGAATGTCAGACTCAGTGTTCTCAGTGTCTTCAAGAACAGGAGTACAGAGTCCCCTTCTGAGCTTCTATGACTGTTTGGCCTGTTGCTTTCAGTAAAGGATATGATAAAAGAAAGGATTCTCACAAAATCCATTCAGGTGCATCAAGTCTTATTCAATCCTATCTCTTTTTCATGACTTATTTTCCCTAAAAGTAGACTTATTTTGGTTATTAAAAAACAACAACGGAATGAAACAAACAAAAAATGGGTAAATAATTGATGAATAAAGGTATGTAATTACTGATAAGTACTTATTTGCAAAGTACTGTTGAATTTCTAACAATGGTGGTATTGAGGAAGAGCTGGTAATCATACAGACTTCTATTGTTATTATAATTATTTGCTTTTTGTAAGGCATGGCAATTGGGGTTAAATGACTTGCCCAAGGTCACATGGCTAGTAAGTGTTAAGTGTCTGAAGCTGGATTTGAACTCAGGTCCTCATGACTCCAAGGCCAGTGCTCTATTCTCTGTGCCACCTAGTTGCCCCCATATAGACTTTTCATGCCTGTAGTTTTCATATTTTGAAGGATATGATTTAAGCAATGGCACAGTCAAACTGGTGAAATAACCAGTTCTCTTATAAAGGAATTGTACTATAATTGAAGCTTCTTGGACATTAAATGAAGACATTTTCATTACAGACATCAGTCAAATAATGTCAATTTTCATATTCATGCATTTGCTGTCTTAAAAAGCCCAAATAGCTAAACAAACCCCAATTATGAATTATGTCTAGTTTCTCATATAGAAAGGATGATTGTAATTTCACTGATTACTTTATAGGTATTCACATTTAATTTTTTCATCAGCATAGCCAGGGAGATAAAAAATAGAAAAATATTTATATAGCGTATATTTCCATGTAAGAAAATATAAGAGCAAGTAAAAGATCAAGTTTCCTACCTCCAACATATTTATGTTGGAAAGACATAATAAGCATTCAGATCATTATTTTCTTAGGAAAAAGGAGAAAGTATTATATGTTAAGATGATTATTTAGAATGTTGTGATTTTGTCCTTGTAGAACTAGAAAAGAAAATGCCCATCAGCTTGGACTGATTCAGGAGTAGTGTTCTTCAGAGGTGGAAAGGGGGAGATTTTTTTTAAAAGAAGTATTAAGTAACAAAGTTCTTTCTTAATATTCGAAAAAAAATCTTCCTAGGATTATTAAACAGAAACATAGAGAAGCTGAATTCTCTGCCCACCACAGCATATTAAATTATAAGAGAATAACATGAATATCCTCCCTCCATTGCCCAAATGTAACATACCACATCCCTGGTTCTTGGTAGAATAATAGGCCTTAGAAAAAGGGGTGCAATGATCAATCATAAGAGTGATTTCGGATTGAAATTTCCTTTCATTAACAAGACAAGATCCCCTTAAATGTAACCTGTCTTATCTTTGAAAAAGAGATGGTCTCCTCCACACACAAAAAAAGAAGCTGGTGACCATCAAATCTGGCATAGAACTTAGAATAGAGAAAGTGTTACTTTGCCTTTGTTTTTGGATGGCACTGAAGAGCATCAGACTTTTGAGACCCTACCTTGAGAAAAAGAGGAGGCTACTATCAATCCTAAACTAAGGTTTATTCACTATGTGAAAAGAGTTCTAGGATATCCAGTCCTTATTCTTTCCTCCAGAGTTATGGAAGTCCAGTGACAAGACAAAGGTCAAGGTGGCTGGTGATGGTCCAGGATGCAGTGGATGATATTGGCCTTTCTAAATTCAAATGCCTCTGATAAAGAAGGGATTCAATCAACTGGCTGATTATTGAAGAAAAAACATAACAATGGTCACTCAAGAGCTACAATGAAAGGAGGAAAGTTACCCATAGGGCTAAGTCCTAGAACCTTCAGAGTAGAAGTCCAGTCCACTCTGAAGAACCAGCCTGCCAGTGTTAGTGTGGGTTGGGGAAATTATTCCAGAGGTAGTTCTACACACTCAACTGGAGAAGCACTTGCTACCCAATGGAGGAATTAAAATAGACAAATTATTCTTGTCTATACTTCTGTTCATTTTATGAGAAAAATCCTCTTAACTTGGAGAAATAGCCTGAACTATGAAACAGATAAATAACAAAATGACCCTTATCTGAGTGACTCCTTTCATTTCTTCAATAATGGTTATAGTATGACAGAAAAGTGGGGAGAGGGTACCATGCATCACTGTTTTTCAAACACATATAAAGGTCAGTTTAACTGTTGGTATTCTAAGGGTCAGATTCTTGTCCAAGTACCAATGAGAGGACATAATACTGGAAGAACTGAACATTTCATTTTTAAATTCTTCACTATAAAGTGAAACCAGATTACAAAAGGGAGTTGTAGATAAATGGAAGGATGACCTTTCGAGAGACAAATAGAAGAGTTGGCAGAGTTGATTTGCTTTTGTATCTAGAAACAGTAAGAAACATTATTTCATACAAAATTTGGTTATCTTGTATTGCAGTGCTCATTATAAACATTTGTAAAAATACTCCTGTATGCATTTCTCATTGATGAGGGCACTTCCCTTAATGAAGCAGATCCAAATCTATCCATGGCTTTCCATCCTATTACTCTTATCAATGTTTTCTCATAATTCCTTCACAGAAGAATACAATCCAATGTTCTAGGGAATTGTTCTCATATTCTTTTGACATTACAAAGTATAAAAGGAACATGCAAGTTACCTGTGGGTTATCTTTCACTCATCCCACAACCAGTCCCTCTTCTTTTCCTGTTCTATATTTTTGGGATTCCATCCTTTATATTTTCTGAATAACTTTTTTTGTGTGTAGTGTATGTATTTCGACCTGCTTGGTCTCACCTTCATACCTCTCCACCTTAAATCTGAATTATCTTCAGCTTTAATTTTTTTCAGAAACTATCATATTCCGTGGTTGCAGCATGCTGGGGATACAAAGAATGGCAAAAGACAGTCTTGTGCTGAAGATACTTACAGTCTAATCATCCCCATCCTCTATACTGAGTCACAGGGTCGAGGGGGCGAGAAATTCCTTGATATCTTTAGATCAGTAGACAAAGAGAAGGAGAGAATGCCATACACTCTTTGCATGTCCCTAACCTTAAGTACAAAAACTCTGTCAGGTTCACATGTATTGGAGAGCTTAGTAATTTTTAATATGAACAGATTGCAAGCTGCTGCATATAATTGAAGGTGAGACCCAGAACTGTTGTTGTTGTTGTTGTTGTTATTAATTATTATTTAATCAGATGTCAAAGAAGTGCAAGAAAATTGGGCATCCCAAAAACACTCATCAAAAGATTTTATATCTGCCACATTTGCACGTTTTCCGACTAAGGCTAACCAGCAAGCTGTTTAAAAATCCATTAAATATGACTGATGTTGCTTGTCCATCTTTCACTGTAAGTACAAGTATACTCTATAGTTAATTAAGGGGTTGGTGAAATAAAAAGAATATTTAAGGAGAGATAATAAAAAAGGAAATTATCAATTGTATATGCTCAATTAAATGTTAAGCTCCCTCCCAGAAATTCCTCTGTTGTATGCTCATTGTGAATTTCAGCAGTCTGAGAGGTCAGTGGGATTTTGTTTTGTTTTTATTTTTGTGCTTTTAAAAGTCTTTGCTTGCTCTAACTGGCTTGAAAATCAGAAAAATGAAGAGCTGGTTTCAATGAGCATCTTAAAATCTCCATTTGTTGCTTTCAGACTTTAGCCTATTTGCCCAATTGAAGTTCAATTTGGAGCCCGCAGTCAGGCTGAGACCCCACTCTGGGCACTACGGTTTTTGTCTTTCTATTCCCAGTCCTTAATACAATGCCTGGTACAAATTTAGCACCTAATAAATGTATTTTAATTTTTGTAGAATTGAGAAAAATTGGATATCACCAAAAACAAAAAAAGAAATATTGGCATTTTTATATGGGCCTTTATTTCCAGGAGAAATTTAAGGTCACAGAAGGGATTTTTCTCTTGTAATATCTGTCCATGATATATTTATTGTTGGATAAGCTGTAGAAATTTTCCACCTAACTTCATAACTTAATTTGGACAATAAATATTAATTATCTCTTTAGCTCTTCCTGGGTAGATAGGTTAGATGGACTCTTTTGATTATGAACGTCACTTAGGAAGCTTTGAAATGTTCCAACATTTGATGCAATTCGCAAAATGTCATTCACAAAGAAGAGTATCTGGAGGAACTCACTGCCTACAAAGAAGCCCTTTTCAAATTGCACTCCACACTGGATCTTCTCCATGCCAGTAAGGAATACTTTTAGGGAACATATATCTGTGTTGTTTTTTGTTCAACTCAATTGATATTAATAATTATAAAATCACTAAACAAAGGCAATAGTTTTCTGATTTTCAAGGAAACTTGTGTGATTTTGGGCATATGTATGGAAGAAAGTCTTTAAGACAGCTCTCCTCTTGACCAAATCAAATGTTTAAAAATATCCTCAAGAAATAATAAGCACAATGGTATCTTATATTTTCTATACTTCTCCATTAAATGTGTGCTAATAAATATCATGGTTTACAAAAACATCAACATGAAAATAACTTCAGTGTTTATTCACCAGCTAGAATTAAAAATGAAGAGGCAGATAAATTCTGTGAAGCATTAGATAAAATCTACCAATTTAAATCAATAAACTTTGATATTCAGTGACTGCAATATGAAACTAGACGTAGAGGAGAGTAGCAATGAAATATGCTTAAAAATGTGGTCTAGACTTATGAAATGAGAGAATGAACACTCGTTGACTAAACAGATGCAATCAACAAGCATGAAAATGTGCTAGGTGCACTTAAGGTATCAAGACAAAAACTAAATTTACCTTGCGCTCAAGGAACTTACATTCCATTACGGGAAATCGTTTAAAGGAAGCTGATGGTACAGCATAGAGAACACTAGGTCTGGAGCACAGAAGACTTAAATTCAAATCTGGCCTCAGACAATAGCTGCACAAATCCTTTCACCTCTGTTTGTCTCAGCTTCCTTAACTACACATGGGGATAATGATAGTATGTGACCAAATGACATTTGGCTTCCTTTCAAAAGAGTTCATCTTAACTATCAATGCAGGAAGAGTTAAGGAGATGATTGATGTTTGTTGTTCAAATTAAGATATGAAATTAGGTAGAAAGCTTCTGGAACTCATCTAACAGTAAATATATCATAGACAGACATTACAAATATCTCTTCTGTGATCCTAATGAGTGACCAAATGAGACATTTGTAAAGCACATAGCATAATGCTTAGTACACAGTAGGCATTTAATAAATGCTATATAAATATTTATTTACATCCCTCCTCTTCCCTCTTTTCTGTGAAGATATAACAAGGTACAAAATAATTTCAAAATAAGTACATGGCAAATAAAGTAATTTGGGGATGAAAACCAACAGCTAGAGGGATCTTGGAAGGCTTTATGTAGGAGGTGATGCTAGGATCAAAAGAACCTAAGATTTGCAAGAAACCAAGACAGGAGGGAATATGGTCTATTCATAGGAAATAAAGGCAAGTTGCTGAGGTATTATGAATATTTTCTTAAAGGTGGAGGAGGGAGAGACAGAGAGACAAAGAGACAGAGAGAGACACAGAGAGACAGAGAGGAGAAAGACATGGCAGGTGCCAAATAAAATAATAAAAATGGAACTGATTATATTTTAATGAAAGGAAATGACTTATTATTGATATTGAAATCATTCCAGAATTACTTCTCTGTGTGCAGAGTGTTGAATTGTCCAAGAAAATATCCATTGGTGCCTAATAAATGCTTTCTTCTTTCCCTCTTTCCTAATTTGAAATACCTATGCCCCAGAGAGGGCTCGCAAGTATAGTTGGAAGTGGCTGACATTCCTCCTCTTCTTTCCCCATGATTAACCAATAGGATTTCTTTCTCAATATTGTTTCCTACACTTCTCCATCAATGCTACCATCCCATATCTTGTAGGCCCTTCACCAGAAGAAGGTTGGGTTTCCTGCTTTAGAGCCACTATCCTGCTCTCATTTCCTATAGTAAGTTTTTTGTTTTTTGCAATTAAGAAGTAACAAGGAGGGTCTCTAGCATATCAAGTGAACCTGAATAAGAGTTGTACAGATTCAGCAGGAATGGATGGGTTGCAATCACTGGAAAGATGAATCCACATCATTGAAATCACAATCCGTTGAAGTAATGATGTACTCATTTTGGAAGCAAAGAGAAGCAGCACAGATTGTAATTTGGTGTTAATAAGAGTAGTAACAAAATTTGGCAGAGTTGGCAAAAGAAATTAACCACCTTCCACAGAGGATATGGAAGCAATTTGTTTTATTATTTTCTGGTTGTTTCATTTGGGTCAAAGTGCTTTAGGAGCAGTCTTCTTGTAGGTTAAGAAGAATGTAAATGGGATTTAGTTTAGTGATTATATATTTTATTGCTTTATTTTCTTATTTCACATGATGGCACTGAAACTCTCCGTTCTAAGAACTGATGAACAACATTTTTTGCTGGCTGAGAGTTTAGGAAATGTTCCGAATTGTTCACTATTACCTTTCTATAAATTTCCTGCCACCATTTGGTAGC
The DNA here is from genome assembly GCA_028646575.1 of Pseudocheirus occidentalis. Lineage (NCBI taxonomy): Eukaryota > Metazoa > Chordata > Mammalia > Diprotodontia > Pseudocheiridae > Pseudocheirus > Pseudocheirus occidentalis. Next base: position 175,620,691 of record CM053599.1, on the reverse strand, counting down.
CTAATCCTAATCTTCAAAGAAGAAACCTTACTTAATTCATATGAACAACAGTTTTCATAACAAAACATTTAGACCTAAGGAAAGAAATTTATTTTTATACCGACAATGTGATCTCCCCAAACCCAAACCTCCATCCCAACCGCGACAAAAATCTCAAGTCTAACATAGCTCTCTACCACTCTGGGCTGAATTTCTTTGTGTAGTGAGTTCATCTTACCTTTTCTTGCAAGATTCACAGCTTCCGAATGTGCAGCACTGGTGACATCAGTGCCATTGACAGCCAACACAATGTCTCCAATCAGGAGTCCAGCTTCTTCAGCTGTGCTGTCTATGAGTAGAATGAGAACAATGGTTCAATTAAAGAAGGGTTCCAAGTTAAGTACCTTGTTGTTTTGCCCTCTGAAAAGGGTGTTCTTTCTCTCAAGGACCTCCATTTCAACTTTATAAAAACTTTTCTGTCATTAATAAAAAGGAAAATACTGTCTACACCACTTCACAATCTCCTCCACCTGAGTTCCTTTCATTTCTAGATGTAAGTTGCCTAACATTATCAGCAAAACTTAGAGAATTTAGAGCTAAAAGGAATTTGAACCCAGGACTTTTGACTCTGAATCTAATAGTTTCCCTACCATAACTTTGCTGTCACTCAGGTCTTCTGTTGTAAAACAGCACGACTGGTCTCTCAGTTAGAAATGTGACTTATGTGATTGAATTCCATCAGTCTCTTTGGTAAAAATAAAGTCGCTTAACTTCTCTTGTTTTCAACCTTCATCTGTAAAATGGGTGTAACAGCTAGAGCATAGGGAATACATAATTAAAATGTGAGGTGGTGGCAAAAAACCAATCAGTGCTTTAAAGGACCACTTTATATTCTTTACTATGTAGACAAAAATCAGATTTGAGGATGAAAGAGGCCTTGCTTCTGGGTCAGAGGAATCCCTTCAGAGGCCACATGATCAATCTTTCTATTTCCAGACAGCATTGTACCTAAGGTCCCTTGAAATAAAGATTCCATAACTTCTTTTAGCAACCCATTTACAATAGTTATCAATTTCCAGAGAGTCTTAAATTACATTTGGCTTCTTCTGCAGTTCTAACTCACTTTCTCTTTTTCACTTCTCATAGTAGTGGGAGAATTGATGGTCATCATTGCCTATATATGAAACTCTCAAGGGCTTGAAGTATCTTATTAAATTCTCCCTAATGTTCTTTCCTCCAGGATATATTAAAATTGCTCACAAGATTTTGATCTTTAGAACATAGTTCAGTTACATGGGTGAGGTAACAGCAGGCAAGCATCATTAGTGCTGACTCTGCTTTGCTTGGCTGTAAATGAAAGGAAACTTCCTAATTCAGGGCTCTAGAGTCTTAGAGATTGCATCGTCTCCAGCATTTTTAAGCAATATTTAACCAGAAAACCATAAATCGAGGAAGATAGATGAACAATAACTCAAATTTCTATATGCATATGAAATCCATGGTGATTGCTTGAAGCTCTTTGTTTCTGGCACATTTGCCTTAGTTACATAATGTAGCCTGATGCCTCATCAGAGTGAATTGTGGACCAACTGGCTAGGTCTAGCTACCCTTGAGGAAGGAGGGATGCTGGCTGCAACAAAAGTCTCCAGAAAAAAAACATAACTCCCTCTAAAACCACCTTGAGAACAAGAAGAAATTTCCCCAAAAGAAGAAAGGTCAGCTCATAAAGGAAATTAATGAAAGGGCAACTAGGTGGTGCAGTGGGTAGAATGCCATGCAAACAATGTGCAAACAAATACATACAAAGCAGGCTACATACAGGATCAATAGGAAATAATCCATACAAGGCAGGGACTAGAATTAAGATGGATTAGGCAAGGTTTCCTGTAGAAAGTGACCTTCTAGCTGGGATTTAAAGGAAACCAGGGAAGTTAGTAGTTGGGGAGGAAGAGAGAGTGTTCCAGGCATGGAGACAGCCAAAGAAAATACCTAGAGCTGAGAGATGAACCAGAACAGCTAGGAGGCCCACGTCCCTGCATTAAAGAATATGTGAATATGTGTCATGGACTAAGGTGTCAGAAATCTATGGGGAGTGGAGAGGGAGGTGTTAGGAGAGACTTTCAACATCCTAAAGAACATTTTGTATTTGTTCCTTGAGGTAATAGGATGTTAGTGGAGTTTACTGAGGGGTGTGTGTGTGTGTGTGTGTGTGTGTGTGTGTGTGTGTGTGTGTGTGTGTGTGTTCTCTTGATGTGACTGAACCTGCTTTTCAGAAAATCATTTTGGCCGGTAAATGAAGGATGGATTGGAGTAGAGAACGACTTGAGACAGGCAGACATACTCTGATTGAAAGAAAAGAGGAAAAAAAAAAGGAAAAAGCCCAGAGTCTACTAGGTCCCTATTACCTCTAGAATAAAACATATTTTTAAAGGCATTTAAGGTCTTCCTCACTATTTCTAGCCTGCCTTTCCAGGTCAATTGAATGTTATTATCCTTCACATGCTCTTCGTTTAAGCCAATCTGTCCTACTTGCTGTTCTCCATTTCCTAGCTCCAGGCCTTTGCAGAGTCTCTTCCCTTGTGCCTGGAATCATCTCCTTCCTCATCTGTGCCTTTTGGAATCTCTAGTTCTCTTCAAGTCTCAACACAAATGCCTCCTCCTTCAAGAGGCCTTCTCTGATTCCCCCGCTGTTGGTCTCTTTCCTCTTCCAGGGACAGTAAAGCTATTTTGTATATATCCTGTGGACAAGTTGTATCCCCCAAGCAAGAAGATAAGCTCCTTGAGGGAAGGGGCTGTCTCCTCTCTTTAAAAAAAATTTCTATCCCTCTGTAATCTGTTCCTTAAACTCCGTGGAGGAAGTGAGGTCATTATTGATGCTCTGGAGATTTGAGATGAGAGAGTATGGTGTACAGAATGAGTTGTTTTGAGGGGAAAAAGGGGCTTTTGTAGGTAGGAAGCAAAGACATGTGATTGAGTGGCAAGGCAGGCAGGGAATACCAGAGATAGTATGATCTCTGGGTAGAAATCTATTAGTCTTCCCTAGGACAGTCAGCTTTATTCTGTCAGGCAGATGGGACTGTACCAACAGAACTGGAGGAAAGGCTTGAATGGTAAACAATTCTCCTTACCTCAAGCTCAGAAGCACAGTGGCCCAGGGGCATCTTCCTTATCTATCTTTTTAGGAAGAGCTTGAAAAACAATCTTTTATTCTCCTATCTACAACTGCTGAGAGTAGCTTGAAAGTCTGATTCTCTTTTTATAAGTGAATTTTTTCCCATTGTCTGCGGGCATGCCATTAACTTGAAATCAGGAAATGCATGGAGTGATGGTCCCCAGTGGGTTTTATATTGCAAAACTGTCTCTTCTAAGACCCCAAACCATGCATTCTAGAGCCCTGAAGTTCTGGCATAGGAGGTTAAAAAATTTCCCCAAGTGCTACTGAATCACAGCTTAATTTTATGAATGATCCTATAATGCTTTAAGGGTTCTATCAAGTAGAATGCTTTAACTTGAACTTGGACCTCAGAATTGCCTTAGAAAACTGAACAATTGAAACAGTGGTGTTATTGAGGGTGAATAAGGGTTCTAGAGGTTAAACTCCAAGTCTTTTTACCTGAAGGAAAGGAGGCAGCTGGGAGGGACTGGAAAGAGATGAAGTATGAAACTTCAAAAGAAATGTATAACTCTGCATTGTAATTGATAGATACCCAGAAAAGGAGATAGATCAGTCATAAAGATTCTGAGAATGGATGGAATGTGCATTGAAACAAATGAAGAAAGGAATAAGATGTAAAATTAGAGCTTTTGAGGAAAAAAAAAGGAGAATAAATTGAAGAAAAAAACCTTACCAAAAAACTTATTGGAAGAAACAAAAATGGAAATTCAGTAATTCAATAGATGTATCTGAGGAAATCAAAAGAGCAAAAGATTGGAATAACACATGCATTACTTACTATAAAAAACAACTGACCTGAGAACAGGATAAGGAGAGAGAATTTAAAATTCATTGGCCTCTTTGAAAACCATGATGAAATAAGAAACCTGGATACAATATTTCAAGAAGTCATAGAAGAAAATTATCCAGAACCATTGAAACCAGAGGACAAAGCAAAAATAGAGAGAATCTACTGGTCATAACACTTAAAATATGACAGTCAAAAATATGATTGACAAACGACAGATCAAAGAAAAAATACTATAAGTAATTATACTTGACAGACCTCAAAGAAGGAACACTTCTTGGAATCACATAGAATTCTGCAGCAAACATAAGAATGGGAATGCGACAATGAGATACATGCTAAAGACCCTCAAAAGGGAGTGTCTATTCAAGAATTACTCATTTTGTAAAGGCGGACTTTTCCTACAAATAAAGAAAAAAATTAGACCTTTAATAGAATCAGTGATTTTTAAAGAATCCCATTGAAAAAAACATACCAAAAAGAATCTTTGAAGTACAATGTAAGAAATATGAAGAAGGGCAGAGCCAAGATGGCAGAGTCAAAGCAAGAACTTGCTTGAGCACCCCCTCCAACCACCTCCAATACCTGTAAAATATGACAAATTTTAGTGCTAGAGAACCAACAAAGTGATAAAGAGAAACAAATCTCCCACTGAAGGCAGCCTGGCAGGCTGACAGGAAGGGTTCATTGCACATGTGTGGGAGCTGAGCACAGTGCCGCATGAGATTCTTGGACCCAGACCTGGGGTGGTGAGAGCAGGCTTCAGGAGACTGAATCACCAGCAGCTGTGGTGGTTTTCAGACTTCTCAATCCATAAAAGCCAAAGAGAAAGTAAAAGATCAGTAGGGAACTCTGTTGGAACTAGTAGAGAAGAGTGTGGTTTAGCCCCTGACCCCTGGGGTGAGAGGGGGTGGAGGCACAGAAGCTGCAGCTGCTGCCCTGTGGCTGCCTCCTGATCTGCTGGCCTGCAGATCATAGGGGGACCAAGTGACAATTCAGAGGGTAAGTTCTTCTGCTTTGACTTGCTTGGATCTGGGTTGCAGTCTTAGGTGGTGGTCCTGGGGTTAGGAATGCTATTGTGCCAGAGCCTGTGGTGGCTGGAGAGAGGGCAGCCTCCTCACAGCTCTGACAACTGTGAAAACCCCAGCAATTTGGGACACAGCTCTCTCCACTCTGGAAGCAGAGTTCTGCCATGGCAAAGAGCTCAAAAATCAAGTAATTGCTGGAAAGATGAGCAAACAGAGGAAGTGCAATCGTGCAATCAGACCATAGAATCTTTTTTTTGGGGGGGGGGACAAAAAGGATCAAAAAATGGAACCAGAAGAAGACAACAAAGTCAAAACTCTTGCATCAAAAGCTTCCAAGAAAAGTATGAATTGGCCTAAGGTCATGCAGGAGTTCAAGAAGGATTTTGAAAATCAATAAGAGAAATGGAGGGAAAATTGGGAAGAGAAATGAGAATGATGCAAGAAAATCATGAAGAGTGAGACAACAACCCGACTGAAGAAAATAACACGTTAAAAAATAGACTAACTCAAGTTATTGGAAGAGGCCCAAAAAGTCAATGAGGAGAAGAATGCTTTAAAAAGCTGCATTGGCCAGATGGAAAAGAAATTTCAAAAACTCACTGAGGAGAATAATTCTTTCAAAATTAGACTGGAGCAAATGGAAGCTAATGACTTATGAGAAATAAAGATACTATAAAACAGCTCCAAACAAATGAAACAATAGAAGGTAATTTGAAATATCTCATTGGAAAAACCACTGACCTGGAAAATAGATCCAGGAGAGACAATTTTAAAATTATGGGACTACCTGAAAGCCACGATAAAAAAAAAGAACCTAGAAATCATCCTTCAAGAAATTATCAAGGAAAATTGCCCTGATA
>CM053599.1:175572916-175614362 GCA_028646575.1 Pseudocheirus occidentalis | reverse complement strand
TGAAAAAGATTCCCAAAAGAAAACTCCTAGGAATATTATAGCCAAATTCCAGAGTTCTCAGGTCAAGCAGAAAATATTACAAGCTGCCAGGAAGAAACAATTTGAGTATTGTGGAAACACAATCAGGATAACACAGGATCTAGCAGCTTCTGCATCAGTGGTTCTCAACCTTTCTAATGCCACAGCCCTTTAATAGTTCTATGTGGGTGTGTCTGCACACGGGCAGACTCACCTAGAGACAGATAGAGGAAACAGAGGAAATCATAAGGAACTTATTAAAGTTGAACTATTTACATTCCTACATGGGAAATCAGTAATTGTAACTCATGAGACCTTTCTCAGCATGAGGATAGTTAAAGGGAATATATATGTGTGTGTATATATATACATATATATGTATCTATAGGAGAGTGTATGTATATATAAATATATGCGAGTGTGTGTATATTTATGTACATGTATACGTAGAGGGCACAGGATCAGTTTAATATGAAAGGATGATACCTAAAAAAAGGATGATATAAAATTAAGATGTGAGAGAGGAATTTGTTGGGAGAAGGAGAAAGGGAGAGATAGAATAGAGCAAATTATCTCATATAAAAGAGGGAAGAGAAAACTATTACAATGGAGGGGAAGAGCAGGAAGGTGAGAGGGAATGGGTCAACCTTATTCTCATTGAATCTGGCTTAAGAAGGGAATAACATACACACTCAATTGGTTATCTTAACCTACAGGAAAGGGATGAGAAGGAGGAATGATAGAAGGGAGGACAGATTGGGGGAGAAGGTAGTTAGAAGCAAACACTTTTGAGAAGGGACAGGGTTAAAGTATAAAATGGAGTAAGTGGGGAGGCAGGATAGGATGGAGGAAAATATAGTTAGTCTTTCACAACATAATTGCTATGGAAATATTTTGAATAACTACACATATACAACCTATATTGAATTGCTTATCTTCCCAGTGGGAGTGGGTAAGGAAGAAAGAAGAAAAAACCCTGTAAATAAAAAATTTAAAAGCAAATGTTAAAAAAAATGTTTTTTTTTTTACCTGCAATTGGGAAATAAGACATATAGACACTGGGGTATAGAAATTCATCTTGTCCTACTAGAAATTTAGAGGGGATGGGGGAGGATAGGAGAGAACAAATTGGGGGAAGGGGTATTCTGTAGGCTTGATGTTTTGGGGTGGGGATATGGGAAAGATATGGAGAAAATTTTTAACACAAAATCTTGTGGAAATTAATGTTGAAAACTAAAAATAAATTAATTAATTTAAAAAAGAAATATGAAGAAGAAAAACACACTTGAGAAACTTGAAAGAGATATATGATTGAATAATTACACTCTGAAAGGGAGAGAAGATGCTACTGTTTCTTTAAAATGTCACCATCTCTTAGGGTCAATGGTGGACACTGAGAGACATAATTAAGGCCTGGGTATTTTAAAAGAAGAGAGAAGAAAAGGGGAAATGAAGACAGAAGAGAATCTTAGGGGGAGAGACAGGAAAGAAGGGAAGAATTTACTTTTTATCATTGGGGTGACAGGAAAAATATTGTACAAGTGTAGAGATGGAGAGCAGGAGGGAATAGGGAGAACATGAAGCAAACTCATTTAAAGAATAGAAAGAAAGATTGGGTTTTCAAAAAATGTTCTGTAAAGAAATACACTAAAGTACACAGAGAACTAAGCTAGAACACAGAGTAAGGAACTCAGTTCAAAGGAGAAAGTAGAAGTCTCAAACATCATCTACATAAGGGTAGTTACAAGAGACAAATGAAGTGTGGCACCATTTCTTTACTACCAAAATATAACCTGGATCCTGCATACCATAGGTGTCTCTGTTGAGCCTACTCACGAATTAAAGACATATTGTTTGACTGAACATCGGATACATTTTTATCTTCACAGATGGAAGAAAATGTGATCCTCAGATGGATTTGTTTATGTCAATACATCTGGCAGTGCATATCTGAAATATCCAGAGGATAATTTCGCTACTATCAGATGTCCCAGAACCTTGATACTTGGTACTCTGCTAATGACTTCAAGTGACCATGGCATTTAAAAAAGGTGAAATCTGGAAGAGCATCTGGACCTGACCAAATATATAGAGAAGGAATCTGTGCTGGAGGAGACACAATTTTAAATGCATTCAGACACTGATTTTCAAGATATTACCAAGAGGGCAATATTCCAAAAGAATATTGGAAAAATCAAAGCTACATAAAAAGGGAACCGAAAGAAATAAGGAATGACTGTCAAATTTCTCATACTATAAATATTTTATAAGGATGGTCTATAGGTGATCAAAGGTATCCTTGAGGAAAATATGAAAAGGGGTGCCAGTAACATTATGTTAATTGCATTTAGATTTCCATTTTTCAGATAGCATTTACATTGTAGGAGTGACTTACTGTTCCTTAACTCTACCCCAGAATAACATGGATATAGCTCTTTTAGAAAGAAATATTTTCTAGAGGTAACACCTACATTTTTAAAATTTGATTTTTCTGCATTCATCATTATAGGGTGTACCTGCTGATCTTTCTTTAGATTTGGGGAATACATCTTACTTTGGGAGAATATACTCCTTTATCCACTAACTTTAGTGAGAATTTTGGGCATTGCAGCAAATTGATTGGGGAAAGCTTCTGGGTAGTAGGAGGCCGTCTCCCAAAATACATTACATGAATGGTTGTGGACACCCACATGGGAGAACAGCTCTGGTAAAAAGGTAGATGCCTCATTGACTGGCATAGTAGCAATGGGATGATAGGACAACCAGTATGTTAATTCTCCAAGGTCATGTGCCATTGTAGGCAATAAAGAGAGCATCCTTAACTTAGCAATTTCATGTTTATGCAAGGCACTAGAATGTCAGATATTGACTGCCTCCTCTTACGCATATTTAAATAGTATGTCATCAGGGAACCTGAAATTAAAGCAAAAGAACAAAGGGAAACCTACTTTTTAAAAAAGTGCATCATTGCATTAACATTCTTAATGCCAGTGCTTTTAGGGAAATGGGACAGTCCACCACCCATAATTTCCTCAGTAGTTTGCCTTTCATCAAATGATACAGTTTCCTTTTCAAGCACACTGGGTATCAAAACTAGAACATCTGTTTCTTTTGTTGATGCAGTGAAAACTCACAAGTGTTTGGGCTTTTAGTGAAAATGTTCATGTTTATGCCAGCTGAGTGTGGGGCAATTAGTTACATAAGCACCAAGCAGTCTCAGTTTTTGTGTACTTAGGCATGATCAGAGCTATTCCACCTACAGGTCTCCCAGCTTTATCTTTTTATCTTTAGCATGCAATTAAGCCTCTCTGGTGCATCCAGCAAAATGTTTTCTGTGGTAGGGAAGGGAAAATCACAGAACTGCTTAAAATATGTATAATTTAAAATTGCTCAAGCCCCCTCATTTAGTAGATATGACTGGACAATGAATTTGCTTCTCTTCAGCAATGGGGAACAAATTAAAAAGAAAGGGAGAAAGAGAAATGGGAGCAGCAGCAGTAGTGTGAATGTCTGCCAGTGTAATATACATATAGATTGAACCAGAATACTGGATTAACTGTGTGCCACCATTCCTGCCTGTTATTAGAAAAGCCTCAAGACCTTTGGCAGATTAAAAGTTTTGCAATCCAACCATTTTGATTTAGGCCAAGTGTGAATCTGAGAAGTATGTATGAGTATCTCTGTTGAACAGCTGCAAAGAAGTTCAGAATTAAGTAAATCATAAAATGTTATTAAAACTCTCAGTTTTTTGATCTAGAAACAGTCACACCAAGTTTTTTTGTGGATTTAGGATGCTTTAATTTGCTTAATTTAGAATGTTAAAACATTTTTAATGTCCAAGGGTTAATTATTTTTGCTCTCTGGGGTTAAAGAAACAGAAAGTATCTTTAAATTAGAGAAAGTAGTGCTTTATACAAAGTAGGCACTTAATAATTATTTGTTGAATAAGACTGAAAGAGATCTGTAACCCCTCAGCCTAGGTTTTTGCATAAGACTCTCCTCATGGCTTCAAAGAATGATTTCTCTAATGCATTGATCCTGGGGGTGGGGGTGGGGGGAGACAGGAGGGTTGCTTTTTCTGGCTCCCTACTTTGGCTTCTAGAGAGGACACACTGGATTCCAGGAAAGATACCTGGAAGGAGAGAAAGACTTGAGAGGCAGCAAGTTATCATTCCCCCAATCATCTATTCTCACCCTTCTCAATTCTCAGATTGTTAAACACTTCTGGAGAAAAACTATAAAATTGTTTATGTATTCCTTTATTTGTTATAAATTCGTGCTAATTAGCACTAACTTGACCCTTAATGTATTCAACATTAAAAAAAAACCTTATTGACAGCAATATTCATTTCCTATTGATTTTCAGAGACTTAACTAGGCCAGGAGAAGTCAGGATTTGTCCTAGGGTGGGCATTTTGCCTAAGGGCAGAAAATTTGCCTGAGGACAGAATATTTAAAGGACCACTCACTCAGTGCTTCCATTCCTCTAAGGAATAAGACAGGTTGATTTTGGTGGAGGGGCATGAGCAGAGTTGTGTCTAAGCAGAGATGGTGACAGGACAATAGAAGAGAGAATGAAAGCAGACTTGCTGGAGGAGAAGTACAATTACATTTCAGGGCTTTCTGGTGGAGGATAAAATAAAAGCTCCTCTGTTTGGCTTTTAATGTTTCTTATGGTCTGGCCCAAACATATCTTTCCAGGCTCATTAGATATTATTCTTCACCCCACACTCCTATAATACAGCCAGATTGACCTTTCTATTCTTCACACAGGGCATTCTATCTCCTATTTGTTCAGACCAACGCCCATGCCTATATTACACTCCCTTTTTCCCTCCCACGTCTTGGAATTTTTCACTGCTTTCAAGACAAGCGTCACTTTATACTTCTTGGAAAACCCCCTAACCTGCATGTGAGTGCAGCTTAGGGAGAGCCAACCCAGAGGGAGATGGGTTGCCTCTCTTCATAGAAAATAAAATACTTAAGACTAGAGATCATTTCATTTTTTGTCTTTGTCTCCTCATCTCCAGTAGATGCTTAATAAATGCTTATTAAATTATTGATTCAAAAATGTTTTCAGTTTAGGAGGGTAACATGTTGTTGAGTTGTTTTAGTCATGTCTGACTCTTTATGACCCCATTTGGGGTTTTCTTGGCAAAGATATTAGAGTGGTTTGCCATTTCCTTCTCCAGCTCATTTTACAGACAAGAAAACTGCAGCAAACAGGGTTAAGTGACTTGCCCAAGGTCACACAACTAGTAAGTGAATGAGGTTGCATTTGAACTCAGGTCTTCCTGATTCTAGGTCCAGCACTCTATCTACTGCACTACCTAGTTCTGATGTTGGACTCTTCTAAACCTCCCATCTGTGACCTTTCTCTTCCATAGGGTCCAGAAAGTCACTTCCTGGCAGTAATGTGCTAATAAATGATGAACAACAACAACATCAACCAGCTCTCAACTTTTAAGTTCAATCTTCATTATTATTATTGTGTAATTTTTCTATTACTTTTTAAATCTAGAAATCAACAAAACAATAAATCAAGCCCTGATTTGTAGCATTTGCCTATTTCCAAGGCTTAAATGCTGACATCAAAAATTGCATCACCAGCCACTCCTGCTTCTTGTCCTCCACTGGTCATCATCATCATCACCATCTCCTTCCTATTGGAACCTTGGATTTGACCCCAGAACTACACCTTAAGTTGAAAACAACACTCCATGTAGTTGTGTGCACCCCCAGTCCCTGTCATTGTCCTGCTCCCATTTATTTGTAGTCTTTCCCCATTAGAATGTAAGCTCCCTGACAGCAGGGATTGTCTTGCTTATTTGTATTACTTTCCCCAACACTAAGCACAATTCCTGACACAGGAATTGTGTAAGCTCTTAATAGATGCTTTATTTGTCTATAAATTTATCTCAGCAGCCTTAGGTCCAACACTGGTAAAATTACAACCAGACTGAGGTAGTCTAGAAAGGTGTGTGGAAAGAGAGATGACTTTTTATTGCTTTAACTTCAGAGAGCAGAAAGTGATTAACTTCTCAGTGATGAGATTGAAAAGAGCAGTTAGTTCCCAATCTTTCTTCTCTATTTAGGAGCTAGAAGGGTACCCAGACACACAGAATAATGGAGGAGAAGAAAGTTTGGGATTGTTTTGCCTCTCAGCAATGGATTCCAACTAGCTTTAGTCTTCTGTCACTTGCCTATGTAAGATACAAATCTAATAGAGACTTCTTAATAGGCTAGAGGTTTGAGTCTAGGACTGGGATTGGTCTAGGACCAGAGGACAGCAGCATATCCTCCTTATCCACCTCTGACTGTGCTTTTCCAAGAGCATGAAGAAATGGAGGTGGGTGCTTAGGTTGGTACAAACACTGGTACAAAGTACAGGGAATGCCACGTAGTCCTGATATTGTGTTCCCTTTTGCCATTCACACATAGTGGGGGTAAGAACATCTAAGGTCGAGTTAGCAGGTAAGCTCTTCTCCCAGTTTTGCACACATATCTGGTGGAGGTAAAGAGATAAGTGGCTAAAGGTCTTTCTTGAATACAAAGATAGTGAATTTCTTGAATACAAAGATGGAAAGCAAAGGCTGGTAGGAAGAAGAAGCAGTGTGACTTTGACCCCTCCTTCACCTGGAATTTGCATGGATTGCACAGGACCTCACTATCATCCAGATAAAAAGAATCATTATTTTAAATAGGCAGCTACTCACTTCTTTACTTTCACAGCTAATCACCCCCCCATCATATTATTTCCTCTTCTCAATTTCTTCTTCCCCTCATTTCTCAGCCAATTAAAATCTGCCTTTTCATCTCACTATACAACTATAAACTTACAACTCTAACAAGGTATCAGAAATCTCTTAGTTGTTTAATCTTATAGTTTTTCTTTCCCAGTCCTTATCCTTCTCTGTGATTTTTGACATAGTTGTCCACCATTTATCAATACTCTGTCCTCCTATAGTAGCCTCTTTGGTACAGCTCTGCTTTCCTATACGTCTGATAAGTCCTTGCCAGTCTATTTTTTTGGATTGTCATTTATGTCCTCCCAGAGTTGTAAGGGTCCCTCAAGCCTCTGATCTTGGTCATTTGTTTTCTTGGTCATCTCAACATGTTCCAAGGCTTCATTTATCAGTTCTTTACAGATGACTCCCAGATCTATATATCCAACTCTAATTTTTCTCCTGAGCACAAGGCAGAACCCTCAATTCCTGTTGGACATCTTCAGCTGGATGTCCCATAGGTATCTCAAATGAAACATGTCTAAAACAGAATTCATTATCCTCCCCCCCACTTCCATATTTCTCTCATGAGTCCCACAATCTTTCAAGGCACCCAGATTTGAAACCCTGGGGTCACCTTCTTCACTATTTCTCACTTGCTCTATTCAATCAGTTGTGAAGTTTTTCGTATTTATTTTTCCTAAAATATATACAATATTTTGTGCAATATTTCTCCTATATTTCCCCATCTGGCCATTTTCCATGCTGAAACACCCTAGTTCAGGCTCTCATCTCTAAAGTGCACTATTCTAATACCTAGTTAAACTTCCAGTTTCTCTTCTCTCCAACCTATCTTCTACACCTCTGCCACAGTAGAGACAAGACTTTAAACCAGGTCATCCTGATTGTGTTGACTTCTCTATCCACCATTATTCTCTATCCCTCCTTAAATTATATTGTATTGCTTTGCCTGCTTAAATATTGTGTTCATGCCCCACAACATAATGTAATGATTGCTTTTTCATTTATATGCCTTCAACATAGTGAGCAATAAATTCTTATGAATGCTTGTTGGATAGGATTGAAAGCAACCAGTTGATCTGGAGTAATGAATTCTTCCCTTATCCCTCATGCCAGCATCTCAGGGCTTCTATCTCCCTGACAACTGAGGACACTTTCTTGCCTCTTGTTCCAAGACCAAAAATTCTTAGTTGTAATTCTCATTATTGCTGATACAAGGGCCACTTACTAGTATCCACTTCGGTCACCAGGATTGGTTTGGAGAATTGAATGCGAAATCCCCAAGGATAATCACCAGTTCCTTTGGAAATTCTCACAGTCCGTTCCCGAACTATAAGAGAAAGCAAGCAAAGAATTACTCCGTTATTCTTTTTGTTCTGGAAAAAAAAAGGACCTGACAGTTCATATGCACTTCTGTGGGAGAGGGAACAATATAAAGGGAATTTGGATCTTACTAAATAAGAAAATGAAATAAGACCTTTGCAAGTGAAAAACAATGATCTGAGATCTTATCTAAAGGTTCATAAAGGCTTTCATTGAAGAACTATAACAAACTTTAGGAGGCACAATTTATAAAAAATACTTTTTATTAGATTTGAAACATACCAACATTCTACAGAGTGCTTAGCATCTTTTATGTCTTACTAGTAGAATCATGGATGTTACTAGACACTGATCATTTTTAGGTTCATTCTTGATCTAATATTAATCCTATGACTGTCAAATTGATTTATGTATAACAATTAGGTCAACATCATAGAATTCTATGATGTTGACCTAATTTTTTCTTCTCACATATTCATCAAACAAAGAATTCAGAGATGTAACATCTAGACCTGTGTCTGTCACTATAATTTTAGGACCTTAGGAAAATAATTAAACCTCTCTGACTCAGTTTCCTATTTTAAAATGACAATGTTGGACTAGATGTTCTAAAAATTTTCTTCAGATTCTAAAAATCTTTGATACATCTCTAAATCTCTAAATAAATATATAATAAAGCCAAACAACAATTTAGAGTCCAGAAATCGTTTCTTGGACTCTCATGAAACCATCTTAAGAAAGGATCTGACAAAAACCAAGAAATTAATCACCCTTACACTACTCTATTAACAAGTACAGGAGTCACTATTATTTATGTTTTCAAGAAAGTGGGAAACATTTAGGATATCTTGGTGATGCAGTGAGTTTTTATAACTTGCCATTTTAGATTTCACTCATCATTCTTCCAAGATTTGAGATTTTCCCTCTTTAGGGAAGGACATCTGTATTTTCTTAAATGTAAATGACTGCATCTGCTTCTACTCTTTCTCTTTTTTTCTGTAGGTATTTACTAATTTTTTTTAACCAAGTACTCACCAATATTCCAAGCATTTGTCATTACTTGGTGCCCTCAGGGATTTCAAAGGGAACAGAACATAGAGCATGGCATCCTAGAAGTGTGCTGGACTTTGATGTAGAAAAGACCTGGCCATTATTCCTGCTGCCAGCACTTAATTAACTATGTGACTACAGAAAAGATATGTCACTTCTCTGTCTCAGTTTTATCACTTTAAAAATGCAGATTATAGTACCCAACTTACAGAGTGATTTTAAGGCTCTTACTCCCCACAATTCCAAACCTTTTCCTCCCTCCATAATCCTCCCATATCTCCCTCTCTAACCTTACTCCTACCTCTAGCTGAGGACTACCTCTTTACTGAGAAAACAGGTCATGAATCATGAGCACTCTCTGCTCCAATTGTCCTTCTCTCAACACCCCTAGACATCATCCCCCATTGTCTTCTTTACCCCAGTCTCTGGCAATGCTATAGCCCTTCTCTTTGCCAAGTCAAACCATACAAGTACCACTAATTTCATCCCTTCCAGTCTTTTCAGGTAGATTACAAGCTCAATTATCACTGCTCTATCTAGTCTCCAACATCTCCTTATCTGCAGTCTCCCCTACTGCCTACATACAAGCTTGCCACTTCCTTTTTTAACCTTCACTAGACTCTTCCCTACCATTCCCTCAAGCTATATCTCATTCTTAGCTAAACTCCTAGAAAAAGCTGTCTATGCTTAATACCTCCACTTCTTTTCTTGTCACTCACTTCTCAATCCTTTGCAATTTGATTTCTGACCTCCTTACTCAACTGACACTATTCTCCCCAAAGCTACCAGTGAGCTCTTGATGGCTAAATTGGAAGTTTTTTTTCTTCCAGTTTCCATCTTCTTGATCTATTTGCTGCATTAGATACTGTTGACCATCTTTTCATGCTAAATACTCTCTCCTTTGTGAGTTTTCATGACACTACTTTCTCCTGCTTCTTCTCCTGTCTTTCTGATTATTGCTTCCTAGTCTCCTTCACTGGTTTATCATCCATACTATTCCCCTTGACAGTGGGTGCTCCTCAGCACTCTGTCCTAGACCTTATTTTCTTTTCTCTCCACACTTAATCTCTTGATGACCTTGTTCACTTCTACCTATTTATCATCACTATGCAGATAGCTTATAGATCCATATATTCTTTGAATTTTTTTTGCTTTATGGAGGGGGGAAAGCAGGGAAATTGGGGTTAAGTGACTTGCCCAAGGTCACAGGGCTAAGCATGTTAAGTGTCTGAGGTCAGATTTAAACTCAGGTCCTCCTGACTCCAGGGCAAGTGCTATATTCACTGCACTGCCTAGCCACCCCTAGATCCATATACTCTTTCACAGTCTCTTACCCTGAGCTTCAACTCTACATCACTAATTGTTTATTGGACATTTCAAACTGGATGTTCTGGAGGCATCTCAAACTTGATAAATCCAAAAGAGACCTTATTATATTTCAAGCAATAATCAATCAATAAACATTTGTTAAGTGCTTATTATGTGCCAGATACTCTTCTAAGTACTGGAATTACAAAAGGTATCTCTACCTTCAAGGAATTTGCAATCTAATCTTTCTCTCAAATCCCACCTCTTCCAAACACCTCTGTTATTATCAAAGGTATCATCATTTTCCAGGTCTTCCCACCTCCGAACTTTACCGTTCTCCTCAATTCCTCTCTCCATCTCACCCATACATTCAGTTAGTTGCCAAATCTTGCCATTTCCACTTCCACAATAACTCTTAGATCTACTGCCTCTCACACATTTTCCTTCTTAGTTCAGACTCTCATCAACTCTCTCCTGGCTTATTGTAATGGACTCTTAAATGGACGTCCTACTTCACGTTTCTCTCCACTTTGGTCTCTCCTCCATGCTATTGCCATAAGTGCAGATCTGAACTTGCTACTCACCTCCTTCTTCAGCATTCTTGTGTCCTCCTGTTGTCTGGAGGGCAAACTTTTCTTCAGCTTTTAACTCTTTACAATCTTACCTCAAACTATCTTTCCAGTCTCATTGTACATTAGTCCATGTTCCACACTCTATGACCCAGCCAAACTGTTCCTTTTTTAGCTTCTCACCCCCAGTACTCAGTCCCCCATATCTGTGCCTCTGTATGGTCCATCTACCAAGCTTGGAATGAACTCCCTCCTCACCTATCTTCTAGAATTCTCCTCTTTCTTCTAGATAGAGCTCAATCACCACATTGTACTTTCCCCACTCTGTTAGTTCCTTCCTCCCCAACTGCCTTACGAGGTATTTATTTCTTTTTATTTTCCTTATAATTATTCTGAATACACTTGTATATGTACCCTTTGTTCCCTTCATTAGAAAGTGCTTTGTGAGTAGGGAGGCTGTTTCATTTATTTTATTTATATAATAAATATATCTCTATATATTTATATAATGAATATATCTATAGCACCTATAATGGTTCATGGCACATGGGCACTAATTAAATACAAGTTGATGATTGAAGTTTCCTGAGGTAAATAATGATTTTTATCATGCTATACCAAGGAGACAAACGAGACATCTGTCAAGGTATTATAGATAATCAGTGGCACAACTAACTTTGAATTGAACTTGGTCAGAAAGTGCTTTTTAAAAAACCTATGTATACTTATCTGGAAATAAATAAAATCCTCAGATGAAGACCAGAAGGTAAGCTATAACCTAACAGAAAACAGTTAGATAAGTTAGATAAGAGAGCAAAGATCATTTATTTCATATAAAGAAATTAACTTTCACTTTGCAAAATTATTGGGAAATATACATAGTGACTCTAATGTTGATGTCAGTCAATTCAACACCAGATGAATCATGGTAAAGTTATAGAAAAGAAATGAGCCAAGGTGTCCTGCTTGATCTCCAAGGTCTCTTTGGGATACCATGTTTTATGTTCAATGTTATGCTCTTGAAGAGGCTGGGAGTGGTGACTTATTCCATTCACCATTAACTAGTCACTTTTTGCGTGACTTTCCCTGCACTTCCATGTGTTTGATCTCAGTATAATTTAAGCAATGAGGTGAGAAATGTAAGGACTTAGAGATGAAGCTTTTGACTGGTGGTTATCGACTGAAAACTAATCAGGATGAGGGGAAAATAGAAAACTGCTTTCTGACTAATCGCAGGATTCATGGAAATTACAAATCAAAACTTCCCACTCTCTCCAATTTGCTCTTCATAATACCTCCTGCTTTTGACAGATTGATTGTCCAACAGATATCTGGTAATTGTCCCTTTTTAGTGTGCTATTCAAATCAAAGTATGATTGTTTTGTTTTGTTTCTATACTATGGGACTGTTAAAATATCAATTGCTTTCAAGGTTGCTCTGCAATCAGGCAAACTGACTGTCAGTAGTACTTGTTAAAGTATAGGTACTTCAATAAAGACTTTAAACAGTCTGTTCAACTTTAGCATCTTCCTTTGGGAGAGGCGGCAATCAAAATGCTTCACAACATGTTTCTCCTTACAGTTTGATGGCAGTTTTCACATATTTTGAGATTTATAGTCCTGGCTCCCCTTTGCTACCATCTGGTAAATAATCTCTGATTGCCAGCAGTTTGCTAAACTACAGCACAAACTATATATATTAATTTTCAAATAATCTACTTCTGTAAATAATGCTTCCTTTGGGACTATCTGATTATCAGAAGCAAACATTTACAAGGGGAATAAATGTTTCCATATACACATGAAAATGCTCCTTGAAAATATACCAAGCTTTTTTTTTCTCTTACAGCTTCACATAGCTTGTTGCTGATAGGAAAGCATAAATGTTTTCTCATTTTCTTGAGAATAACATTTTAGAGTTCCATTTTAAGAGGGATCAACCAGGATTTGGATGAGATCATAGTGACTGTTTAATCCAAGATTCCTATTTTAAAAATAAGAAAACTAAAGCTCAGAGAGGTTAGTGAATTGCCTAAAGGCTTCTGACTCAATGCCAGTTCTCTTTCATGTATCCTGTTCTGCCAATTGATCTTGTACTGGGCTAGCCAATATTTTACCTGGTTTGGTGTCAGAACTCTAAGGAATAACTCATGCTCAAAGAAATTCTTCTCTTTTTGCCAGTTGATATCTCAAATAGCATTAGAATTTGCTCTTTTGGCCTAAGTCCGATTCCCATTAAAATACCAGCATTTTGCAGAGGGGTAATATTTTTGATTATCAGTCACTTAAACCTAGTGTGGTTTTACTAAACTGGACCTGTCATCGGGGAAGAGAAAGGAATAACAGAGAGAAAGCCCAAGTACTGCAGTTATCTACCAGTGTGCTGAGAAAAACATCTATCTAGGTTATTGCCATAAAGCCTAGGCTAGGGTTTGTTTGTTTGTTCTTGTTGGTTTTCCTCTAAAAGGCGAGAAAGTCCTCCTTGACAACTGATTAGCCTAGGAAACTAAGGCTCAAACCCACTGATGGTAGTTCCTGGCAAACCGGGGCAAAAAGGACAGTATCAGTGCCCTGCAGACTTAGCAGATGTTCTGTGACCATGTGATTCACCACACCCTGACCTTACAACAAGGTATGTTTTTGTATAAACCTCAGGGACACCATGTCTATCTTTGTTTCAGTGTGGTGTCCTTCCTGAGTATTTTTTAAACATGAGATAGATAAGAAAACCTTTTTGTTAACTGTTCAATGATCTAAGAGTCTCATTTCATTCCAATTTCAGATAAAAACTATCACATTGGCCTGAGTCAGGTCTAGCCTACAACTCTTATGTTAAGACTTCTAGAAAAGATTGCATATCAGGTAGGTCTTCTATGGATGATTTATGAAATGATAGGGGCAAAACACTTTCACTTTCTAATAACAACCCACCTCTAGGTCCCATCATGTAATCCTCCTTTGGAAGAAAAAAGTAACCAAAGCAACTGATACAGTGACCATGTCAGACCACGTAGCTTTCATTCTGCATCTGTAGTCCTCTGTCTCTCTACTCGGTCCTCTGGAATCAAGATCACCACAATGCTGAACACTTACCAGCTACTGGTTGGGGCTTTTTACTAAGACATCTAGGACTATTTTCAGGATTTTCATCATCTCCTCGGAAGACCCATGATGCTGAATGAAAATTCTCAGTGTAGAATCCTTTCTGCTCAATTTCATTTCGCATGCCGAGATCCACTGAGTGACCGTCCTCCGAAGTAACTGAGGAGCCGAAAATTAATAATTAGATTCACTGAATAACAAAATAAAATAGGAAGCATGAAACATTCAAGAGCAGAAAACAGTCAACGTGTAAAGTGCTTCAGCCTGGGGGAATCATGCAAGCAAGCACACACTTATTAAATATCAGGTACTGTCCTGTGTGCAGAAAACACAAAGGAAAAAGTGAAACAGTGCTTGCTCTCAAGAAGCTTACGTTCTAATGTGGGAGAAAATATATGTATCACATGTCTGACTACACTAAAAACACAAGGTAATTTTGCAGAGAGCTGGAAAACTTTCATGTAGAAGATGGCACTTGAAGGAAACTGGGGATTATCGAAGGTGTGAATGGAAAGAGAGTTCATTCTAGGTTATGCGGAAATAGGTGATGGGATGTTGTATATGAGAAGAGAGAGAAGGTCAGTTTGACTAGATCATAAAATAGGTGAATCTATCAACATCATGTCATCAGTAAAGGACAATATATAATACAGTTGGAAAGATAGGTCAGAATCAAGGTGTAACAGGCTAGAATCCTGGAGGCAATAGGAATCATAAGAATTTATCAGGGGCAGGTAGGTGATATGGTGGATAGAACACTGGGCCTGGAGTCAGGAAGACTTGAATTCAAATTTGACCTTGCCTACTAGCTGTGTGACCCTGGGCAAGTCACTTAACCAAGTTTGCCTCAGTTTCCTCTATAAAATGAGCTAGAGAAGGAAATGGTAAACCACTCTAGTATCTCTGCTGAGAAGACCCCATATGGGGCCGCAGAGAGTCAGACATGACTCAACAACAACAACAACAAAAACAGAATTTATTGAGTAGAGGAGTGACATAATTATCTAATTAGATCTGTACTTGATGAAAATCATGTTGACAATTGTGGGGACAATGGATTGTTGTAAGGAGAGCTCTGAATCAGGGAGACCAACTAGAAAGTTATTCAATAGTCTTGTTAAAAATGAATGAGGGGGGCGGCTAGGTGGCCCAGTGAATAGAGCACCAGCCCTGGAGTCAGGAGGACCTGAGTTCAAATCCGGCCTCAGACACTTGACACACTCACTAGTCATGTGACTCTGGGCAAGTCACTTAACCCCAATTGCCCTCTAAAAAGCAAAAAAAAAATTTTTAATTAAAAAAATGAATGAGGTATGAACGAGGGTGGTAGCTGTGTGAATGGAGGGAAGAGAAAGAGGCAAAAGATGCGGTTGTAGAAACAAGATCTGACCATTAATAATATGTGATATGAGGTACCATGAACTTTATATATGGAGGGAAACACCTTGGGAAAGAGCCTGTGAGGTGGTGTGAGTTCAATGCTTTTTCAAAATCAACAAACAATAAGCACAATAATGATATTTTATATTTTCTACATCAGTCAATAGAAGAATGTTAAAGATACCGTTTATCACTGAATAGCATTTGTGAACACCTGCATGTTCCTTACTAATACCTTTACTGAGGAAGCTCTCAGTTCATGTATACATAACAAACAAAGATTTGGTTGATTGCCATCATTTTTTTTCTTGGTCACTTTTTTTTTTTAGCATCAATAAGATTTATCCTCCACTGCTTCTTTCTGCTTAATGAAATGATGCAGCTCTGAAAGATTTTACAAAGAAGTATATATCTCACACAGCATTGCCTACAGATTATACAGATTCAAAGCTAAGATGTCATTAGTGATGTGGGACTCAAGCTCAGGAGAGAAAATGGGGCTAGATACATCAATTTAAGTCATCAGTACTCATATTAGAGATGATAATTAACTTATGAAAGCTGATAAGAACACCAAGAAAGGTAACACAGAGAGAATTAAAATGAGGGTCCTGAATGAGATATGCCCTTCAGAATATTATATATCACTTCTCTTTCAGCATTACTACAGTCCAGACAAATTGTCCTTCTCTCTGTTCCTCACATATAGAATTCCAAGGCACATTTCCCTGTCTTTGTATTACTTGACTCCAAAGCCTAGAATGTAGCCCCTCATCACCAGGCAGGCTACACCTTACCCCCTGGGTTCCAAGCTACTCTGAAAGTCTTGTGGGAAGTTTTTTTTTTCCCCTCTGCTGCTATAAGCTTGAGCCTCCCACCATCTTTTATCCTTCTTGTTAGAAGGCTAGTGACTAGCACCCAAATTCCATTTAACATATAACTAGCTTATACAAAGGGATATTGTCTTCAAAGATATAGCAAGAACAAAATATAAATACTTCCTCAAATACTTTCAGGGAATCATACTATACCCTCTACTACCTTGGTTTCTGGGTGAAAAGTCTCAAAATCTATCTCATTTTGATGCTGGACTATGACTCCCAAATTCCTGTAATTTGTTCTCTTGACCTTTCTATAAACTCTCAAGATTATCATGGTCTCTCAGCAGACACTGTGAGCTGAGGAGTGACCAGATGAAACCAAATGAGACTGAGGAAAAAGGAAAAAAAGAGGAGCTGAAGCTGACTGGCCATTTGCCTTTGAAGTCTGATGGTCTACTCTTCTACATATGGTTAACTGACCACAACCGGTTACAGAATGTATATGCATGGCACTTTCTCTTTTCTTTTTTGGAGGGGGGAATGCAGGGCAATTGGGTTAAGTGACTTGCCCAAGGTCACATGGCTGGTAAGTGTTAAGTGTGTGAAGCCAGATTTGAACTCAGGTCCTCCTGACTCCAAGGCTTGTGCTCTATTCACTGTGCTACCCAGCCGCCCTGCATGACACTCTCTTTATACATCATCACGATTCTCACAGAAACAGTTCCCCCAGCTTATCCATATGGAGAAACATCATTCCAGGTACTCAGCATTTGTGCCAGACCTCATTACAAAAATAGGAGGCAGTAATATTAATGGGATTTAAGATCTTCCCCAAACATTAATAGGCCTTATGTGGAAGCCCATTAAGGGATGCTTGCTTAGGGGAGGTTTACTTGTAGGAAGGCTTTCACATCTTTTGCTAATTTCTAATTAGGTACTGAGTCACAAGGATTGTGATGCCTTCTGACTCTGAAAAATCTATATATACTCTGAATTGGTATTTTGCTTTGAGGGCTCGCTTATGAGAAGGATCTTGGAATTCCCTGGTGGAGATTCTGAGTGGCTGTATGTTCAGAGGTCCTCAACTGCTCATATGTAAAGTGTCTCAATCCAGGGATGCATGTAAAGTGTATAGTTGATTTTCAGGCAGTCAGAGCCCTGTCTGTTGGTCTTTATTTCTCTGCTTTGTTTTCTCTTTTGTATCTTCTCCAAAGTTCAGGGTGCTGTTTTTCCCCTGAACTAGTGAATGTAATTAAAAAAGATTGTTGACCCCTTTAACAGCTATCTTTCCTAGTAAAGCAGATCTAAGAACCTGTGCCATCCTGGGTATGCCAGTGTGGTTGCCACTACAGCGGCAAAGTCTTCATCTGAGAGAGTGGTGGAGGAGGCTTAAGGAGTGAAAAGAAGGTTTAGAAAAGATCTTGTAGGGAACAGGATAGAGAATTAATGGAGAGAAAAAAACTGCCTTGATGAAGTCAGAGTTCAGTTGAGATTAGATTAATCGAGATTTGCAATATATTCAGTCAGAATGGTTACACAACTTTCTCCAGCTCTGTTGAGTAGCATATGAGTAGGAGCAGGTGGATTAAAGGGTTTCATTTTGAGTAATAAATAGCTAGATTTGATAGTCCAGCTCCTAGAAATGAATACTGACAAAATTCAGAGATGCCATAAATGAAACCACTAGATGTTTACAGAGTACCTTCTATGTGCAAGGTATCATGGTAGGGACTGGACCATAAATCTACTTGGAGACATAATATAGAATAATTTTCTATGAAAAAGAAATGATGCCATTTGGAGTTTGAAGGAAATAAAATCAAATGTGAAATTCAATTTTAGATTCTGTCTAAAATAATCAGAGGGAAAAAAACAGATGAGCTTGGTTGTCAGCTCTTAAAAACCATCTTTAATGTCATTCAGGTTCTTAGAGAGGAAGATGCGAAAAAAAATTCAATGTGAGGCAGAATACGGTGGGCAAGGAGAGGACAAAAATTGTTACCATCTTACAGGGGCACCATGCTGAGAAGTTTACACTATTTCATCTAGTAGTTTCTTTACTGGCAGTGAGTAAGCCACTGTTCTGTTGTTTTCGAAGAACTCCTTCACCATGCTAGGGTAGTACGTTTTTATTGCCAGGTATGTATTTATAGTTCCTTCTATACTAATAAATAAAGCAGCATTTTTGTGCCAGTATAAAAATAGAAAAAGATTCTTGTGAGACAAAAGATTCTAGTGATTGGTAAAAATCTCCAAGATAGCATTTAAAAAAAATGTTCTTGCAGCTCCTTAGCTTGCCACAAATGGGTGACTAATGATAGCCTACTTTTAGTGGCACTTACCATGTGCCGAGTTCTGTGTTTAAGTGCTTTATAATTATTAATAGCATTTGATTCTCACAACAACCCTGGGAGACAGGCATTACTATACATTTACAGGTGAGGAAACTGAGGCAAACAGAGTTAAATGACTTGCCCACAGTCACTTGCTGACTTTAGGTCAAG
The DNA here is from genome assembly GCA_028646575.1 of Pseudocheirus occidentalis. NCBI lineage: Eukaryota > Metazoa > Chordata > Mammalia > Diprotodontia > Pseudocheiridae > Pseudocheirus > Pseudocheirus occidentalis. Next base: position 175,595,542 of record CM053599.1, on the reverse strand, counting down.
CGCTCCATTTACTACACTACCTAGACACCTATGGTGCAGCTGATTACACTAGGAATTAGATTATTCATTTGCATTCTGAGAAGATTCATATCCATTTATTAAAATAGTATTTATTGAAAAAATGCTATATGAAGCACACTGTCTTAGGTGCTTTGTGAGATGACTATCATTAAAGGTGATCTCATTTTACAAATGTTACCTCATTTTATCATTACGACAACTCTGGGGAAGATGCTCTCATCTCCATTTTACAGGAGAAAACTGAGGTTGATGGAGGTCAAGTGATTTGTCCTGGTCCACAGAACTAATGGATATCTGAAAGTGTATTTGAATTCCAGTTTCCCAGACTCCAGGTCCAGAGTTCTATGTCTTTTGCCGCCTAGCTACATCTAGCCCCTGATTTTCAGAAACATATAGTTTGGTACAGAAAATAAAACATGTACACAAACAACTATAATACAAGAGTGACCATGATGAATGAAAGAAAAGTCATGAATGAAGTGAAATGGCGCTTCAGAGGGAGCAGAGAAGGCTTCATGCAAGAGCTAGGCCTTAAAGGATGGGTTGAATTTTGACAAATGCCATCTTGGAAAATCAGGGTGCAAGAAAGTGGGGTTGGCAAGGGAGATTGGGTCCAAACTGTATGTGCCCCTGAATGCTAAGTTTAAACTTTTTCAGCAACTTTTGGGAAGAATTAGATGCTCTGGGGAAAATTAGCCTGACTGATTAGAGCAAGGAGATAGTAGGGTTTGGAAGGGAAATGATTGAGGAGGTCTTGTCATTTGTCTGGATGAGAAATTACTGAGAATTGAGTGGAAATGAAAAGCAGGGGTGAAAATGAGAAGTTTAAAATATTCTTATCGTTACAGAAAACATGTCATTATAGAAGTGTCATCACAATTACTGGTCTTCATACTGCACAGATTCTTCTTGCATTAAGTACAAGATGTCTCTAGTTTTCTCTCAGAATTTTATATGGGAATAAATTCAGTCTATCAATAGTCTTCTCTAAATTCCTCAGTCTGGTGGTCTTTCCTCAGTTCTCACCTTTTGCCTCTCTGCTGTATTTGGCACTGCTGACCACCCTCTTCTCCTGGATACACTCCTCGCTGGGTGTACGTGATACTGATCTCTCCTGGTTCTCCATGTCTAACCTCGACATCTTAGTCTCCTTTTCTCTTTCATTGTCCATGTTATATGCCCTATTGGTGGGTGTTCCCCAAGGCTACATCCTAGACTTTCTTCTTTTTTCTCTTTACACTCTCATGGTGACTTCATGTCACCAAATATTGAATGATTTACTCAATCAAGTCACCTTAATCCATTTAAAGTAACTAGTGATAAGATGGCTTAACCAGGTGCCCAGTCAATGTCAATCATAGGCTTTAGTTTCAAACAAAAACAATAAAAGATTTTAGTCTAAATTGGAAGCATATTTGAAACTAGAGTGATAGGAAGTGAGTTCAAAGAGGCCAAGAAAACACCCTATCCCAGGGGTGGGGAACCTGCAGCCTCAAGAACGCATGTGGCTCTCTAGGTCCTCAAGTGTGGCCATTTGACTTTTCTTGTGTGAAATTTGGATTCAGTCAAAGGTCCATACTGGAGGACCTAGAGCAGCGGTTTTCAACCCGTGGGTTATGTTCAATTTGTAACAATGAAAATACATCCTGCATATCAGATATTTACATTATGATTCTTAACAGTAGCAAAATTACAGTTATGAAGTAGCAATGAAAATAATTTTATGGTTGGGGGTCACCACAGCATGATGAAATGTATTAAAGGGTTGCTGCATTAGGAAGGTAGAGAACCACTGACCTAGAGGGTGATAGGTGGCCTCAGTTTGAAGCTTCCCAACCCCTGATCCTATTTCTACTTTTTCTACCCCTATTTGGCTGGAGAAGGACCTTGCAAACTTTGAAAAGTCTGGAGGATATTGGACTTCACCGTGTCCTAGACTCATTAATGTATCAGATATGAGTCTGCTTTGAGAGCCAATCTCAGGACAGATATACAGTCATAGCTCCATTGGAAGCTTGTCAAGTAAGAAGGGAAAAAAATGCCTACTCATCAGGAGATAAGTAACTCTTTGTTGTTACTTTTTAAGCAAAAAGCAAACCTTTCTCCTAAATGTCATATGTGCTTGTAGGAGAGACTTTGGGGAGGACCTTTTGTACCAACTATTCTTACCTTTTTCGAAACTGACAAAAATGATCCTCAATTGATAATCTTGGAGAGAAGCACAGCAAGGGATATTAGAGTCTAGGGCATTAAAGAATGATTCTTGATTCCTAAGGGATATTTCTAGAACCCTGAAAGAGAGATTCAGTCTTGATGTGGGAACCTTGGCTCATTTGTGAGAGTGAGAGTTGGGATAAGTATCCTCAAAGTTTACATGAGCTATACTCATCAGCTCCCATGGGTTTAATTATCATCTTTAGGCAGATGATTCCCAGATGTATATATTTAATCCCCATCTCTCCCTCGGGCTTCTGTCCTGCCTCACCAACTGCCTAGTAGATATTTTAAACTGGATGTCCTGGAAATATCCCAAACTCAACACGTCTGAAAAAAAACCAAAATCAAAACCAAAACCAAAACAAACCCTAATCATCTTTTTCTGAAAATCCACTGTTTCTCCCAAACTTCCTATTTCTGTCAAAGTCACAAACATTCTTCAGTCTCCGAGGTTCCTAAATTCATGATTATCCTTGATTTTTCACTCTCACTCTCCCTTTCTACACATACCCCATCAGGCATGAAAACTTAGTTTCTATCTCCACAGCCTTTCTTATTTTGTACCCTTTCTCTCTACTCACAGCTCCCACCTTAATCTGGGTCTTCATCACCTCTCACCAAGACTATTGACCTCTATTTGGCCTCCCCCACTCAAATCTTTCCTCATTCTAGTCCCTCCTCCATACAGCTATCAAAGTGATTTTCCTTAAATGTAGACATGACCATATCACTCCCTTACTCAATAAACTGCAGTGTCTGCTTATTAAGAATGAAGTATTAACACCTCTGTTTAGCTTTCAAAGTCCTTCACAGTTTGACCCCAGCCTAACTTCCTAGCTTCATTATTTCCCTTCCTATACTCTGTGTTCCAGGCACCTGGGCCTTCTTTCTGCTCCTCACACGTAGCACTCCACAGCCCATCTCTGGGCCTCTGCACAGGTGGTACTTCTGCCTATATCCACTTCCTCTTCATCTTCACTCCCACCTCTTTAACCCCTCATTTCCTTTAAGAAGCTCAAGCTTCCTTTTGTGAATGCATTGCTGCAACTGGGGAATCCCTGTACTAGGGCATATTGAAGCCCTATTGCCAGAGAAGGAAGGCTCTATAAGGAGAGTCACAGGGGTTGTGAGTAGGGCCACAGGGAAGTCAATTGCTGTGCCCTTTTCTTAGCAATCATGATAGTGGTTTGATTATTATTTCCTGAGCAGGTGATGGAAAGGAGACATTGTTCACTGCCTCTATTATGGCCCCTTTGCAGTGAGGGCAGATGACAAGATGCATTATGAATATATTTCTCTTATTCTTCTTACATTACTGGTCAACCCCTTGCCTTGTTATATATGTCCTGAATGATTTCTTTGTCTCACATCTCGAGTACAAATGAACTTTGGATATTTGCTCTAGCATATTTACAACAACAATACGTCTTTACCGAATTACCATTCGGATTCCTTTTAAATTGAGATCTTGGCTTGTGTGATTTGTAGCTATAGAGAATCCTCATAAAAATCCTCGTCTTAAGGAAATGGGCTTTGGCGGCAGCAGTCTGTATTCATGGAAAGCACTACGCTACTTCCATGAGACTAATACAGTGGGCTATCTTTCCTTGTCTAAGTTAACTAGTCTGAGCATTAGGAGTTTTCATTACATTACTACATTTCATTACTACATTTTATTACTACATTTTAAAAGTAGATTATCAGAAAAATAGCTCTTGTGTTGCTGTGAGTCTAACTGAGAGGCTGTTAAAGTGTTAGGGAGCTGTATATCACCAGAAAAAAAATGATAGCAGTTGAAGAACCTCCCCCTTCACAGAGAATTATCTTTGTGTTTATACTCAGTCCTCTTTGGCACCTGTCATAACACTGTCAGACAGGTAAGGCAAACATATACCCACCTATTTTACACCTTGCTTGATGCTGAAAAGAAGGTGATCACTGGACACAAGGAGCAATGGCATTTGCCATTGAGTTTTTAAATAATAATTTCTGCTAGGTGCTGCAGTAGATAGAGTAAGGGACCCGGAGTCAGGAAGATGAGTTCAAATTCAGTATCAGATGTGTGGCCCTGGGCTAGTCACTTAACCTCTGTTTGCCTCAGTTTCCTTCTCTGTAAAATGATGATAATAATTGCGCCCATCTCCCAAGGTGGTAGTGAGGACCAAGTGAGAATAATTGTAAAGCATTTAGCACAATGCCTGGCTCATAGTAAGTGCCAATGTTAGTTACTATTACAAATCCTTATTGTTTTATTACATAGCTATTATGATGCCTTATGTTTTTATTTATTATTATTATTATTATTATTATTATTACAAAGTCTTAAAGTACCTTACATACATGATCTCCTTTGGTCTTTACAACACCCCCTGGGATGTAGCTATGTGTTATCATCTGCCTACTTGGCAGAGGAGGAAGCTGAGGTTAAGAGAAGTTGAGAGATGTTTCATTGGTCAGGAAGCTCAGAAGTGGCAGAATACAGACCCATGGCTTGCATAATTCCAAGTCTACTGCTCATAAATCACACTCTGCAACCTCTACAGTTTTATAAGTGTTGGAGGCACTTCAAGAAAAGCCTCAAGGATGTACTTGATTCTATAAAGTCAATTCTGAGTATTTTTAAATTTAATTTTAATTAATGAGTGCTTTTACTTAGAGAGTGGCAGATTATCACATCTATAAACACCATCCAAAGTTTGGCGGATGACTGCGCTCAGTCCAACTGCATCTATGTTACAGAAAGCTATGACCAATTGAACAGTATGGAAAGATATGATGTGGAAATGAAGGCCTGGACTTTTATGGCCCTTATGAATTGACAGAGTACACTTAGGAATACTGTATAGCAATGTATACAGTTGAAATGGTTGAAATGATGGATGCACATTTCTGGATTGCATGGAATGCTATGACCCAGTCACAGCCAGTGGAACAAGGTGACATATGACCTCTAACCACAGTAACCTTACTGAAAGCAGATTGACTAACAGAACTGTACCTATTGAAGAATTTTTCTCTCTTAGGTAAAATTGGCAGGTTGGGTTTTTTGTATGAAAATGAAAAACAAAGCAAAAAAATTTATTTCTAAAACCAGAGACTAAAATTACAATATTCAGTGCTTTTTTTTTCTTTTTGGAGGGCCATTGGGGTTAAGTGACTTGCCCAAAGTCAAACAGCTAGTTTTTGTGTCAAGTGTCTGAGGCTGGATTTGAACTCACATCCTCTTGACTCAAGGGTCAGTGCTCTATTTACTGCGCCACCTAGCCACCCCACAATTCAGTGTTAAAATAGTAAAACAGAAGCCATCACAGGAGCCTTTGATTTCACCACTTTGGCCCTGAGAACATTAAAAAAAATGTCACCAGGGACCCACTGGAAGAGTTTGAGAAGGGAAAGATTCTTAGGAGTAGGGCATTGGTACTCAGTGAACCCATGGAAGAGGGCCTGTCTACAGAAGGGAACTGTTTTTAGGAGGCCAGAATCAGCTACCATCTTCCCTTGGAGGTGGAGTAGGATCTAGGCCACTGCAATGGAATCTAGCTCTCTTTTTCCTGAAGTTCTTGTGCTGAGCAGAAAGGGTTTGGTTTTATATATGTTGGCAAGAACACTGTGGAATTGAGGTGTGTGTGAAAGGGGGTTGTACATAGAAATCCTGGGCTACATTATCTCTGGGCTCTCTGTGGTAACTTTCAAACTGAAATAAAGAACAGACTAGTGGGGTTTTTTGGTGGGGGAAACAAAGAAAATTAATCACCCTGAGTTTTCTTTAGAATTTTGTGGCCTCCAGAATTAGGGCATGTCTTTTGAATTCAATGATGATTTTTAAAAAAAAATCTGCCTCCTTAACACAGGTAAAATATCACACTTATTTGTGAATAACTTTCTACCGAAATGTCTGGATTCTTATTGACCTCATTTACATTTATCCCTATTAAAGTTCATCTTGTTAGATTCGTCTTCTTCTCGTCTTTTTCTCGTCTTTCGAGATATTTTTGGATCCTTCTTCTGTTGTTGGAATGTATTAGATAGCTCTCTCAGTATTTTGTCATCCACGAGTTTGATAAGCATTCTTTCTTCTTTGGCATTGATACAATTTGTAGGAGAGAGTCAAGGGCAACGTCCTGAAGCTCTTCCAATGGATTTTTCTCTTTATCTTGCTGGGCTGTTAATAGCCTGATCCAATTGCTGTTTGACAATTGTTGTTGACCTGGTCTATTTTCAAACTGGGCCAATTTGCCCCTCTGTGGGCAGCCTGGTGACTTCTCCCATTCCTGGGAACTCTTTGTGCTGATGCCATATTTGGTGTGGACACCCCAGTAACTTCAGCCCTTCAAGTCTCCTGAGCTCAAAGGATGTAGTGTCCTCATCATACCCCCTCAGCAAGGATTAAAGTCCTGTGCCACCATGCCCGACTGATTTTTTTAAGGTGAGATTTGTTGCTCTTGTGCTTCTTAATTGTTTCTTTGTTTTGGAATAAAAACAATATCCCAGATTAATTCCAACAGGCCTTTGTCTTCCCTTCTACCCTGCTCTTCTCCTCTTAAAATTTAAGAGAATAACAACAATGAAATAGCTTCTAAAGTGAAACCAGAGTTGTAATCTCATTATACAACACCCTGAACAGAAAACTTTTTTTCCCTCTGGAATATTCCCACATAGAAGCCAATAACTCAGAAAATACATTTCCTCATTAATTTACACAACTGAATGAAAGACACGAGAAGCCATCAAGTTTCCTCAAGCAAAGAGATCTACATTCACCTTGGCGATGTGATCCATGGTATAGTCTTACACATCTGTTTCTGTTCCAGGAGTAATTTAAGAGCGTAAAAATTGGAACTTCATTTTATAGGTTCTTCCTACTTCAGTTCACAGCCCATAAGTTATTTACCTGATGGGCCTTACTGAGCATTCTCCACAGCACTAATAGATTGATCAACTGTGTCTTCAGATATAAATGTCATCCCTAATGCCTTTTCCAGTCGCTATATAGGAAGTCAGAGATGAGTGAGATTAACAAAGTGAAGAGCACCAGATGTAATAATGCTCGATAAAACTGTCAGGTTTTTAAGTCAAGGGTTAGTAACATTTCCTGATTCTATAAAAGAGACAGAATTTAAGTCACACATTAAATAGTGTCAGCTTCAGTGGCTCTTAAGTGTGTCGTGGTATTTCACAAAAGCTTTCATAAAACAAAAAGCGCAAAATGTTTTCCCTTGCTTATTTGTGTCTGGGATAAAATGGAGGAGTGGAAATGTAAAGTCATTCTGTTTCTTCAGGATTGGTGTCAATTGGTCATTGGCAGTTTATTTTCAGGACAGAATTCAGCAAAGAAGATAATAGAACATTCGACAACAACAATCAAAATTGTGATCTTTGTCAATATGTAATTCAAATTAAAAAAAAATCTGACATACCGATGCCTGTTTTATGATACCTGAGGAAAGGAAAGTGAACTACGTGGTTAATGGCCCTAGGAATGGATGATTGAAGATTTGTCTTTAAAAGAAGGTTGAAGTGCACCTACATAGAAGGATTCAGTCAATCTGGTTCATTGTGGCACTGAGATATGTAGTGGGACCAAGAAGTATTGGTTTTACTGTTCATGGCACATTAAGATCATTCATGGCTAATTGGACTAAGCACATTTTTCAGTTACAGTCTGATTTTCTTACAGTTAAAAACTAGTCTAAGTCTCTCTAGACAGTTATGCCTCTGGGGCAGCTACTATATGACAAGAGATTTGCATTCTCCATTAAAAGAAAGAGCAACAAAAAAAGCAAAAACAAAGCAAAAGAAAAAGAAGGTAAAAAGCACTCTTAGCCTGGGTGGGAGAGGATATACTGTGAGCTGAGGTCCCAGGGTCAAGTGTTGACTCTGCAGTGATATCTTCTTCTTCCAAGACTTAGAAAAACCTTGGATTTGGTGTCAGGAAGATGGAGATGAGGAAACGAAACCATGGAAGCTAAATGACTTGCCTAAGGTCACATAGCTAATGTTGGATGAGATGAGTCATGAAGGAAGAAAAAGATTTCAACAAGCAGAGAATATTCCAGGCCTTGGGAAATGGCATGACCAAATATTAAAGATTTAGAGCTACAATGGACCTTAGAGGTCACCTAGTTGTCATTGAGAAGCTGAGGTCCACAAAGGTTTAAGAGACTTGTCAAGGTCACTTAGTATCCTGAAAAATAGAAACTTGTCTTCCCAAAGTAAACTCTGAACACCTTGAAACTTCATAACCCAAATTCTGGAAGTGTGGTAGGGGTGGGTTGTAGCTCTACCATTCCTGCAGTGAACTGAGACCAAGAAGATAAAAAGTCTTGGAGAATCTACTCCAGTGGGAAGCGAAGTGATTTGCCTAATATCACATAGCTAGTATGTGTCAGAGGAAAATATTGTTAATTTTGAACTCATTTGGCTCCCTGAATCCCAGGAGGAAGTTTAGAGGAATAACTTTTCTCCATGATATAATCTTACTGGTCAGAGAATGCTTTCTCTCAGCATCTGCAGCTAAGAGATAAGTTTCCCCTTTTGCAGCAAATGCCGTTTCGCTCATATAATCTAATAGTCATAAAACTGAAATAAAAGCAAAACTCTGGGGAAAAAAGGGCATTTTAGTACTTCTAACAAAATGGCTAAGAAAGACAAGATGGCAACACTAAATGTTCCTTTATAAGAAACATTTTGGTTTGAGAGAGCTTACCTTAAAGAAATATTAATTTGATTATAGCAAATGCTATTTGCTGTAAATAATCACTTGTGATCTGAATTTATTTATACTGATGTTCACATCTTTAAAAAAATTCTTGTGTCACACTGAGTTAAAATAATACAATTAAATATAAAACAAAGCAAAATCAGATAAGAGGAACAGAGAAATCAATATATCATATACTTTGGATGAGTTAGTTACTGGATTTGCGCACTGAATTTAGCATAGACTTCCAGATATCTAAGGAAAAAAGTAAAAGACTTTGAGGGATTATCTAGTAAAAGAGCAAATTGTTTAGAACATTCATCTATAAAGTATGGATCATAGACTGACCTCAAAGAAATTGTGATCAATCAGTCAGAGGGTGGGAACATCATCCAATTACAGGTATAGACTCTACATGAAACAACCAATGAAGGGGATCATCTCCAAAACAATCACTTAGCTTATCCTTCTACACTACTTCACTCTGTCCCCTCCCTCTACTGTGTATACTCTTAACTTCTTTCTCTTCTGAGCTAGATTGTCATTTTTCTGGGCACTTGTAACCTGACCAATATTCATGTACCCACACCAGTGGCTGTGAAGATACTTCTGAGAAAAATTCCACATATAAATATCATAACCATCACAATCTCACCATCATCTTCAATTTCTTACTCTCCTTCTTCAAACCATCCCATCTTGTAAATTGTCAAATGTTTCTATTTCTGCATCATCTCTTCTATCCATCCCCTTTTATCTAGTCACACAATGATTTCCCTATTTCAGGCACTTATCATCTTTTACCTGTATTATTGTAATAATCTCTTCACTGGATTGTTTGTCTGTCAGTACTCTCCACTTTCCAATTTATCCTCCATATAACTGGCTATGTGGCTTTCCTGTAACTCAAATTTGACCATGTCAGTCCTCTACTAAATACATCCAGTGACTTTCTGTGTACTCTAGGATAAAAAAAATTATTTCATCTTTATCTTTCTTTTAAATTTTTTCTTGTTTCAGCAAAGTTGCAGAATAAAAAGTAAACCCACATAAGTCATCAGCATTTCTACATATTACCAAGTCCAGGAGTAAGAGATAGAAAGACAAATTCTGTTTAAAATTATGGTAGATAACATAAAATACCTGGGAATCCACCTGCCAAGACAAACCCAAGAACTGCATGAACACAATCCCAAAACAATTTTCACACAAAGAAAGTCAGATCTAAACAACTGAAGAAATATTAATTACTCATAGGTAGATCAAGCCAATGTAGCAAAATGACAATTCTACTTAAATTAATTTACTTATTTAGTGCCATGCCCATCAAGCTATCTGAGAGTTATTTTATAGAGCTAGAAAAAAAATAATAAAATTCATCTGAAAGGACAAAAGACCAAAATATCAAGGAAATCAATGGGGAAAAATTTAAAGGAAGGAGGCCTAGCCATGTTAGATCTGAAACTGTATTACAAAGTGGTAATCATCAAAACAATTTAGTATTGGCTTATAAACAGAGCGATGGATCAATGGAACAGATGAGGTACACAATACACAGTACTCTGACGTCCCACCTCACAACTATCAGATTGGCTAATATGACAGAAAAGAAAAATGACAAATGTTGGTGGGGCTTGGGGAAAATTGGGATATTAATGCACTGTTGGTGGAGCTGTATACTTATCCAACCATTCTCGAGAGCCATTTGAAATTAAGCCTAAAGGGCTATAAAACTACATCACTAGTAGGTCTGCATCTCAAAGAGATTTTTTTAAAGGTAAAGGATCTGTATATACAAAAATATTTACAGCAGCTCTTTTTGTGGTGGCAAAGAATTGGAAATTGAGGGGATGCCCATCACTTGGGGAATGGCTAAACAAGTTTTGATATATGATTATTATGAAATACTGTTATACTTTAAGAAATGACAAGCATAATGCTCTCAGAAAAACCTGGAAAAACTTACATGAATTGAGAATCAGAAGAATATTGTACACAATAACAGCAATATTGTACGATGATCAGCTGTGAATTACTTGGCTTGTCTGGGCTATACAATGATCCAAGACAATTTCAAAGGACTTGAAGAAAATTCTATCCACCTCCAGAGAAAGAATTTATGGAGTCTGAATTCATATCAAAGTACACTTAAAACCAAACAAAAAATCCTTTTGTTCTTTTTCTTTTTTATGTGGGAAGGAGGTGGGGCTGTATTTTCTTTCACAAAATGACTAATATTAAAATATGTTTTGAATGGCTACACATCTATAACATATCATATTGCTTGCCTTTTCAATGAGAAGGGAGGATAGGGAGGGAAGGAAAGAGTTTGGAACTCAAAATTTAAAAAAGTGAATGTCAAAAACTTTTATATAGTTGGAAAAGTGAATACGTATTTTTAATTTAATTTATTTACTTGTGGCTTTCAACATTTAGTTCTGTAAATTTTAAATCCCCCTCTCCTTACCTCCTCTCTACCCAAAATGGTCTGCAATCTAATATAGGCTTTACATGTACATTCCTATTCGACATATTTTCACATTAGTCATATAGTATAAAAGAATTATAATGAATGGGAGAAAACCATGAGAAAGAAAAAAACAAAACTAAAAAAGAAAATAGTATGCTTCACTCTGCTTTCAGACTCTATAGCTCTTTCTCTGGATGTGGATGGCTTTTTCCATCATGAGTCCTTTGGAAATGTTTTAGATCCTTGAAATCCTGAGAAGGGCTAAGTTTGTCAAAATCAGTCATCACAGACTGTGGCTATTAGCGTGTACAATGTTCTCCTGATTCTACCTCACTTCAGTCAGCATCAGTTCATATAAATCTTTCCAGGTTTTTCTGAGGTTCACTTGTTGATCATAAAATAAATATTTTTAAAAAATAAGATTTCCACTGTTGTGCATAGTTTATAATGTACATTATTATTAGTACAATGCTTACTAGGTACATTACAATATCATTATTTAAATTCAACTGGGTGCTCATTACATCAAGGCAGTCCTTTCATTTCTCCCTGTATGATTCCCTACATCATTCCAACCTTCTGAGAAGCTATTCCAAACCCTCTCTACCTTCTTTAAGTCCCCTCACAACTTTTCCTCCTGCTACTTTCTTGCCTTTTACCTTTGTGAAAAAATCAAGACCATTCTACATAAACTCCCCCTTTTCCCTTTCTCTTCATCTCAAAATCACTTGACATCTGCTCTCACACCCTAGTTCTTTCCCTTGGTCCTTTACTTCTCGTCCTCTACCTATGTACTTATTCTCATCCCTTCCTGTCTTCTTAAGGAGATTGTCTCCTCAGTCTTCTCATCTCAAATCTTCAATCTCTCCTTCTCAATTGGTTCTTCCTCCAATGGCTTAAAACATGCCAGATTCCTCCCTTCTAAAACAAACAAACAAAAACTTAACTAGACCCTGCAGTCCTCTCAAATTATAGTCCTATAGAGCTCATCTCTCTTAGACAAACTCCTTGAAAAAGTTGTCATTGCTTTTCTTTTCCCTCTCTTCCTGCTCTCCAAGGCTACTACTGCCTTTAAATTTTTTTTAATTCCTAGAATAAAAAAAGCATTTCTACAACATAGAATAATAAAAAAGATGATTATACTCATCAAACCCAAGATATATATGTGTGTGTATGTACATATATACTCCTCTATATGTACATACACATATACATTTACATACATACATATACACATGTACATATATAAAAATATATTTTGTTTTTTTCCCCTCTCAGTTATACTTCTTTTCTACCTGTTCACTGCATTTGACACTCTTAACTACCCCTTATCTCCTGGATATATTCTCTCCTCTGGGTTTTCATAACTTTACTTCCTTCTAGTTTCCTATCTTTCTGATGACTCCTTTTCATTCTCCTTTGCTGCTTCATCATCATCCAAATCCAACCCCCCCCACACACAAACCCCAAACTGGATATTCCCAGAGCATACTAAACCCAACACCTCTAAAACTGAACTTACTTTCCTTTCTAAACCCTCTCCTGTTTCAAACTATTCCATTTCTGTGGAAGAAACCATCTTTCCAGCATCTCAGGTTCATATCTCACTTTTATGGACTCCTTTACTCTGAACTCATCCCACACACCTAATCATTTGCCAAATCTTACCATGTCTACTTTCACATTTGTTGATTTTAACTTCTCTTGCAAAACTGCCATTTTAGTTCAGGTGCCCAGTTCTTTTCTACTAAATTATTGCCAACACCCTCTTAACTGGTCACTTTGTCTTTAGTCTCATATCATAGTCATCATATCATACGCTAGTTCACATTATGTGACAAATTATTTTTCCCTAAGCATAGATCTGACCATCTAACTCCCTTACTCAACCAATTCCAGGGACTTCCCATTGCTGATAGGTAAAATATAAATTCCTCTGTTTAGCTTTTAAAACCCTACATAACAAGACTGCAACCTATCTTCCCAACCTTATTGGACATCATTGCCCCTTCTGGACTCTAATCTAGCCAAATTGGCACCTCTGTCCTTTACTCATTACATGCCTTTCTGTTCCTTTGCACTGGTCATCCCCTGTGCTTCCAATTCGCTCCCCTCTTACCTCTAGCTCATGGATTTCCTGCCTTCCTTCAAGATAGAGCTCAGGCACCATATTTACCATGGAGACTTCTTTGATCCCTCCAACTTTATTCCTTTTTCTCCCAAACTACCTGGTATTTAACTCCTTTGTATATACATACATATATATGTCTCTCTCTCTCTCTCTCTCTCTCTCCCTTCTCTCTCTCTCTCTCTTTATCTCCCCCTTCTCTCTCTCTCTCTCTTTCTCTGTATATATATATATATATATATATACACACATATACACATATATACACACATACATGTATGTATGTATACATACATATCTATAAACTTTATATTTATGCTATGTGCATTTATATGTACTTTTCTTTGCTATTAGCATCTAAACTCATCTTATGTAGGAGATTGTTTCATTCTTTGTACTTTTATTCCCCAAACCTACTGCAGAATCTGTCACATATTGGGGTTCTTAACAAACACTTGCTGATTGATTGATGCGATTTGTCAATTGAAAACTAAAATATACATATATATATATATAATGTAGGTGTGTGGTTTTTAAAATTAAAAAAATTTAATGTATTTTTAAAATTTTTAAAAATTTTTAAAAATTAAAAAATTTAAAATTGTTTTACTGGAACAGATATGTGATCAAAAATATTTGGAGACCACTAGCTTAGAAGCACTGAGGATTTTTCTTAGATGTAAAACCCTAAAGAGCATTTTTCTCCCCTGTAGAGACATCATCTGAAGTAGCCAAAAACAAAATTGAGATTTTTATTTCCTCACAAACCAGCCCTGAACAGAAGCAGCATGGGTATCAATAAAATCTGATTCCACAGTCTGTGTTCACTCCTCTAAGTAGGTTCTCAAAGAGGAAGAAACAGTAGAGTGGATTCCAAGCTGGTCATTGAGCAGGAAATAAGATCAACCAAGAAAAACAATAAATGACATCTTTCATGCTTTACAGTCAACCTCTGAATATCCGTATAAATAAAAGGAAGTCGTGATATAGATGATCTAACTGGATACTCTTGATATAAATGATCTAACATGGATACTTTTAGAAAAACACTTATTTATGGTGATTTTTATTAGCGTTATTAGCATTTTATTAGCATTATTAGCATTCCTCTAACATTCACTTACGTTTATTTCCCCTGATCACTAGTCCAAATAATAATAATAATGATGATGATGATAGTAATAATAGTTAATATTTGCCTAGTGATTTCTATGTGCCAGGTATTGTAGTAAGTTCTATGTATTCATTATCTCATTTGATCCTTAAACAACCCTGAGAGGTAAGTGCTACTATTAAGCAACTTGTCAACATTCACACAACTAGTAAGTATCTAAGGTTGCATTTGAACTCAGATCTTCCTGACTCTAGACATACCCACCATTCTAGCCACGGCACCATGTAGCCGAGAAGTTCCCAAACTTATTTGGTCTACTGCCCCCTTTTGAAAAAAAAATTACTCAGTACCCCCTGGAAATCTACTTTCTTTAATAAAATTTGCATCATTAAAAAATATATATATATGTTTTAAACAATGCATCTTAAATTTAATAATTTATTGTAAATTTGTGGGGTTTTTCCTGCATTGAAATATTGATGGTGCAATATTGTATCATGTAACCATATAGTATCATATTGCAAACAAGTTATTACATGAACATATATTCCTGTTGATGATTTCTTGAGAAGACACTTGCCTGTCAACATTTGTTTGTTAAGACCTGTCTGCAGACTTGACCACTGATTGGTTATAACTTGCATTTTGTTTGTTTATTTTGAAAATATTGTAATCACTATGACTTTAACTCTGTTATGCAATAGATTAAACATGTATGAACAGTTTTTTCAAAATTCTCTTTTCTTCTTTCCTTATGCTTCCACCACCCCCTTATTTTTACTCAATGCCCCACAATTGCACCTGAGGCTACTACCTCAGTTTCAGCAAACCCCTCCCCCCCAAGGGTCAGGATTGTCCACTTTGGGAACCTATAACCCCTTCCTTGCTGGGGATCCTTCTATTTGTTAACTTCAGGCTACAGGAGAATAATAGAGAAATAATTTGATATCAGGGTGAGTAGAGGAAAGCAACTCTGTCTCATCATTTGAAGGAGGTGATCAAATGGATTATTAGTAGAATGCATGATTTTTAAAAAGATTGCAAGATGGTAATTTTTTAAAAGTGCATGTAATAAGCACATTGATACTTTCACATAACATAGTTTATTTTCAGGAAGAATAAGGTGGCTAATAGGTACATTGAGGATTCAATCTGATAGTGTCATGGGGACTGTGATGTTGATAAATAAAACAGATAATCTACTCACTTGATCCTTCAGTAATGTTACTGGCAAATGAACTCCCTCCAATTGAGCTGCACTTTTTGTTTTCTTTATACTGCTTCCGTCTTTTGGCCCATTGGTCAATAGCTTCCTCCTGGGAACTGTCACTGGCTCTTGTATCTCTTGATGGCAATTCATTTGAAAGCTTTATGAGTTTGTTCATCTCCAATTTCCAATCTAAATTTAAACCGGAAACCAGATTAATAGAGAGAAGTAAGAAGGAATTAGAGAAAGACATTCTCAAATCTTGATTCGCTTTCAAATTTTTTTTTCTGAATACCTCCCCACCAAGATGAATTGGCCAAGCTTGAAATACACATTTAGCAATGTCAGAATCTATCCAGTTCAGTTCCATTCAATCCAGTTTCTTTCAATCCAGTTCAATATTGAGCACCTTAGTATTCGATAGTGAGTATGGTACGGTGAAGAGGAGAGCTAAATTAAATGGTATACATATCCATCAAGATTATAATCTTACTGGGAAGATAAAACTTAGACAAGTGAATGGAAGTGAACTCAAGTTCTCCAGGATTTGAATCCTATTAGTAAAAAATATAAATCTCATAATGTGTATTTTCTAATTAAAAGATTTTCAATTGCTTTGAGAAGGAAATACCTTGAATCAAAAAATATATAAAGCAGTGGCACTTATTTCTATTTGAATTTGATGTCATTAATGTAAGCTCCTTGGGCAAGGGATTGTTTTTGCTTTTCTTTGTAGTTAGTGCTTGGCACTTGATACGTGTATAATAACGTTTAATAATTGGTCAGTTGATTCTCTGAGGGTCTCAGAGTTCTCCTTTAGCCAAATAAAGAAAAGGCATATACTGCTATGTTATATGAGCTATGATCTTAGAAAAATCAAGGCAATGTGACACAGAACTGAAGAAAGGCAATTTAGAAGGGACCTCCATTTAGTCCAACCACCATTTTACAAATGGAAAAACTGAGGACAAGAGAGTTTAAGTGACTTGCCCATGGCTCCTCAGTAGTAAGCATCAGAGGTAGATTTGAACCCAGGTCCTCTACTGACAGAGTTAGCCCTGTTTTCATTGTGTGCATCATGCTGCCACTCACCCGTCTTTTCTTCTTCAGTTCTGGGAGTTTGTATTTCAGTGATTTTGAGGAGAAAATACAAGACAGAGAGAAAAGCAGATCCTACTGGGAGCTGCCAGTGAGGTGAATGGGTCAAAGAAGGCCTCATAAGACAGGCTTTCCTAAATAGCTAGGCACTGATAAGGTAGCAGAGTAAACAGGGGTAATCTTGGGTGAGGTTCTTTACTGTTCAGAATGAATTAAGAGCTTGGAACCCAGATAAGCACCTCCTTCTTTTCCTCTACACTATACAAATCTGACCAATAAACATCTTGAGAACCATGCCTTCATGCAGACAAGGAACCAGTACTAAAGTTAAATGGAATGTCTGTCAGACCAGGACTCCTCTCTGAATCCTTTATGCACTAGAAGCTACACAATTACTGAGTAAATCTGTGAGTCTATGCCACCTAGCCACATTCAAGTATCTGTACACAAGACCCTGGGATATGGAAGAAATCAGACCTCAGGGTGGAGATGGCATCCTATGTTTTATCTAAGCTAGCAAAAGATTCCCATGGAATAACTCCGACATGTCAGCTGGGATTTACCAAAACAGCATTGAGAAAGTTCTTTAATCCCTCAAAAGGGCTTTCAAAACTGGCTCTCCTTGGATCTTGAGTTGCTTAGTTGCAGAACTCAGAGTTCTTCATTGGACTATAATTCCCTTTAGAGAGAATACTATTATGAGGTCTGAGAACTTGTAAGAAAATATTTTGACAATTGCATTTCAATACAATTGGCTTCTTTTGTAATGCTATATATTTTAATTTCTGCATTTAAAATCATTCTGAGAAGGAATCCATAGGCTTCCACAGAGTTTCTAAGGTGTCCATGACACAAAAATGTTTACGAACTCCTGCTCAAAAGTTAGAGAAAACCTCAGAGGTCAAATAGTCCAATTCCCTTTTAATAGATGAGGAAACTGAAGCATACAAAGGTCAAGTGACTTTCCCAGAGTCATGCAGTTAATAGATTTTAATAATAATATCCAAGGTAGGATTTGAACCCAGGTCTTCCTGACTCCAGACTCATGATTCTTGAAATTAGAGCATAGGTCCTCTGACTTCTGATACATTATTCTTTTCACCTTGCCACCCAGCCTCACTGTATTAAAGGGGGAGAGGAAGGGAAAGTGTACAATTCTTATTTCCCATTTCCTTTGGGATTAGGGAGCACTGACCATTAGAGCTGGCAGGTGCCACTTAATATGAAGTCAGGAGAGTGCAGCAAATTGCAAGAAAACATCCATTGTGAAATGATGTAAAAGACATAATGCTAGCCTAGGAGTGAATACAGATGGTTTGTGGTCTTAGTAATGAACATCTTAGGAAAGAAATTCTGTCTTAGTTTATCCTGAGGAATGCAATGTTTCTTTCTGTCTTTTCTCCTTTGTTTCAGTGAGGCAGATAAATTAAAAAAGGAGACAAAGTAGTGTGCTACTTGTGCTCAATGGCACCTGGAGCTCTCCAGCTCCAGGAGTAGCCACAGGCTGTTGCCAGTTTGATGTCCTTTGTTTTAATCACAGTCCTCACAGCCTTTTGGAGCATTCATGGCATGCTTCACAAATTCTGTAGTGAGTTTTGAGAATGTTTCATGAAAAAAACAACATGTTCTAATTAGCATGCTTAGCTTGAAAGAAGGAAAATAATGGTGAAATCATTCATGCATTCATTCAATAAACATTGATTGAATGTCTATTATGTGCAAGGAACTATACTTCAAGATTACTGACGTCTTGCAATGTATCAGACTCAGTAAAGAAACTGGATATTAAGCTTATTTTATATTGAACTAAAGGCCTGGGTAAGTTTATGAAGAAGGGAATGATAATTTTAAGAAGCAAGTTAACATCTCTTTATACAAAGTTACTTTTACTCTCTAAAACATTTACTAAGGTGTGTGTGAGAGAGAGAAAGAGGAAGAGGAGGAGGAGAAGGAGAAGAAGTAGGAGGAGAAGGAGAAGAAGTAGGAGGAGGAGGAGAAGTAGGAGGAGGAGGAGAAGGAGGAGGAGGAGGAGGAGGAAAAAGAAGAGAGAAAAACACTCTCTAATCTTGAAACTGTCTAAAATTCAAACATATAAAATTAATATGTCAATACTTTACCTTTCACAATCCTTGGCTTCTGGGGGGACAAAGGTATGTCAGTTATTTGATTATTGATTTTCTCATCTCTTTCAGAATTCAACTCAATAAACTCTCCCATTTGACATTCCACAGGATCCTCTTTGTGAATAGTTGGTCTAAGGCTTATTTCTTCCCAGTCACTGTTTCCCAATGTTTCTTTAATGAATGCTTCCAGGTTAGAAACCTGATTATCTAGAGGAGACGCTGGCAAGCTATCCTCTCCAGTGATAGGTGGAAAATGTTTTTGGAAACAGGCTTTAATATAGCTACTGTTAGATAAGACTTCATAAATGCCCCTGTATTCATCCTCTACATTTGGTTCTTCAGTATCCCAAAGTGAAAAAATGTCAGAGTTCCCATAAGGATTGGGCAGGTCTTCAAGATCTTTCTCTGGCATGGAACCACTGGCAGTTCTTAAGACTTTACTACTACTTTGGGAGAGAAGTGTTTGCTTTAGTGCCTTAGTTAATGCAGTCATCATGGATCCTCTCCATTTCTTGCTGGCCCCTTCTGTTTCATGGGTAGACACTTGAGTGGTAACACTTGGTTGCTTCACACTTGGCTGCCTTTGGGTACAATTCATGATTTCACTGTCAGTCCTTTGGTGAGGACTAACATAACCTCTGGATGAGCTACTAGAGAGTGGAGATGCTAGGGTTGGTGAGAACACACTTTTGAACTTCAAAAGCTCCTGTGGACCAGCATGGTGACTACAATCTAAAGTTTCCTCATTGAATCCACACTCACTGAATTTCTTGTGTTCTTGACAAACAGAAAGGAACTGTGAAGACTCTACATTTGTGTGTCCTGTGCCTGCTGTACAGTTGATGGTTGATGAATGCTTGTTGATTGATTTAAGATCTTCAGGCATTTGATCTGTACTTTCCTGAAGCAAACAATTAAAGCTCTTTTCTAATGGGTCCTGAGGATTCTCAGAATCAGTCGTATACTCCACACAGTGATTCAAGAAACAAACATCATTAGTGCTTTGTTTAGGTTGCAAACAGTATGTAGTCAAGTCAGAGTAAGAAGGGCTGGTGGTGGTGGAGCATGGAAGAGACTTCACATCACCATCACTGAAACAGGAAGATGCAGAACTGGAAGGTGTAGAAAATTCTGGATACTCAGAATGAGTGCTGCCCTTGCTGAAGATGCTTGATGCTTTGGTTCCCCCATGCTGCACTTTCAGAGATGGCAAAGAATGAACATTTGACTCTTTTCCACCTTGGGTCTGAGAGAGGATATAAAGAGTGGTGCCTGTGAAATCCATTATTTCTCTTGCATTTTGCTGGAGATATGACTCTGATATGGAATTTTCTTGGTTAATGGGGATGCTTTCCCTACATTCCTCTATTTGTCCACCATTTTCTAAAGGTTCTTTAAATGAGTCTGTGTCACTTGTCTCTGGAGGACCATGAACAAAGTATGGGGGAACCGTCTCAATTTCAGAAATCTTTTCCTTTGTAGCAGTGCGTTCATTACTCTGGTCATTCTTTTGCAGAGGTATGGCCCCTTGGACCCTCTCAGTATCAAAGACTGCAAATAACATTCCGAGTTCATTCTTGTTGCTTTCTGGAGCTATAGACTCTGTAAGGATATCTGCATTTTCCCCCTTATGGTCAGGAAATTCATCAGCAGGAGGAAGAGGAGGAAGAGGTGGTGGTGGTGGTGCCATTAAAGAACTATCTGTGTCTTGATAATTTTGAAAAGCCTGACTCTCTGATTGAACACCTTGAGCTGATAGTGAAGGAGACTTGGAGCATCTCTTTGTGGCAACATCAGAATTATAGTTATCATACTTGTTAACTTTTTTCTTCCTTTGCTTAGAATGTGCTATATTAAGTAATAGATTCTGCCTCTTATTGACATATATCACTTTAATTTTTTTCCCTGCAATGTTCACTTTTAGGGAGGGTTCTTCATTGCTGGCAACTGTGACTTTGGATTTAGACGATGCTTCACACGTTTGATCTCTTGTGTGACCTACCAAAAAAGTCCGGTATCTAAAATGGTAACACCTAGAATAGGGGCACCTCCA
Source organism: Pseudocheirus occidentalis (assembly GCA_028646575.1). Lineage (NCBI taxonomy): Eukaryota > Metazoa > Chordata > Mammalia > Diprotodontia > Pseudocheiridae > Pseudocheirus > Pseudocheirus occidentalis. The sequence goes on along the minus strand of CM053599.1, from coordinate 175,574,411 downwards.
AATCTGTTTTCCAGGGTACCTCCAATGCATCTTCTGGCAACTCTTTTTACTTTGGATCAGATCTGTTCCATTATCACTTAAAGAACTTTCCTCAACTTCCACTTTTATATTAAAGGCACCACATTTCATTTCTGTAGTGATTTTACCTTTTGTTGACTTAAAGATTTCTCTAGAGCCTGGGAAATTCTGTAGGGTAATTCTTCCTGATGGAGAGCCTTTTGGATCACCAAAGGTGATCACGGTGTGGAATCTCTCCTGCTGATGACAGCAAGTCAAAGGAGGACAGTCACTTTTCTCCCCCACCCTTTCTTCACTGGCAGACAGAAACTGTTCATTTTCTTTGCATAATGGAGCATTATTCTGTTCTCTATTCCTAGAAGCACACCTGTGCTCATCTCCATTCTTGTCAGGCTTCCCCAAGCCCTCAGTGGGAAGAAATGTAGTTTCTGAGGTGTTTATTTCTGTTCCTTTTTCAAGATCTTTTGCATTTTGGGGGTATGGATGATGGATAGTTGGAGAGTCATCTAAAAATGAAGTGGAAAGAAAAGTTTCTGGAACAAATACAACAAACTGTGATCAAATGTTAAAGATTTTTCTTATTAGTTTTGGGAGCCACTTTATTTTTATTGTTGTAATTAAATATTTTAACAAAATTTAGGGTTTTCCCTATTTATTTTCTAGCTGCCTTTTATTTTAATTCAAGGGTCTCAGAATTCAAACAATTATGATGCAGGTAGATTATTATTATTAGGTGCAGAGTAGGTAGAGTTCTGGGAATGAAGTCAGAAAGATCTGAGTTCAAAGGTAACTTCAGATATTAACCAGCTGTACAACTTTGAGCAAGTCAGTTAAATATCAGCCTCAGTTTCCTCAACTATAAAATGGGGATAATAATAATACTGACCTCTCAGGGTTGTTGTGAGGATCAAATGAAAAATTAGATGTAAAGCAATTAGCACAGTGACTGGTACTTGGCAGATTCTTAAAATGTACGTATTTTCTTCCCTCTTGTTACTCATTTTGCAACATATAAAGAGCAGAGTGATATTTTAAATAAGCAAGGAATATCTTGGTATTGTGACACCATACATCTTTGGCTCCAGAATGAATGGGATAGTCACTTAAGAATGCTCAATAGAAGGTATAAGAGATTTTCTCAAAGGATGTCATGAAATTAAAAGAAAATTTTTTAAATCTAAAAAATTCAGTCTTCCCTTTCCCCCTTTCCACCATTTTCTTTGCTTTTCTCTTCCCTTTTTACCCCATCCTCTCTTCATTTTTTAAAAGGATGGCAACTTTCTTTTTAAAATTAAACAGACAATGAAAAAGTGGTAAAATTTCCCAAAGCAGCAATAACTGTTCACAGAATTTTACCTTAACAATCATTATGAGCACAGGAGGGAAGTCTAGTCAATATTGGACCATCCCAAACTTATAGGGAGTGGCCTTGTAAATATACGATTACAATTTACAGTAGCCTGGTTTTAGAAGGAGA
>CM053599.1:175553309-175572416 GCA_028646575.1 Pseudocheirus occidentalis | reverse complement strand
ACTGTCACAATATGTCCACTGTGAAGATGTCCTGTATAATCACACATCCACATCCTGTATTGAATTGAGTGTCCTTCCAGTGGGGGTGGTTGACAAGGGAGGAATCGAAAGAATCTAGAATTTAAAGTTCTGAAATACCTGCAACTAGGAATTAAAATATACAGGGGCTGGGCTAGGGAGACCCTCCCTGCCCTACCAGAAAATAAGAGAGCAGAGCAGGGGAGGGGCTTTACAGTGGTATTGCTGTTTTAGGGTTGGGGGAGGGGCAAGACGGGGAGAAAATTTGTAATTCAAAAATGTAATGAAAATGAATAATGTAAACAAGAAAACAAATAAAAAATAAATTAAAAAAAAAAGGTACCTCTTTGTTCAAGTTTGACCACATTGAAAAGAGAATCCTTAGAGGAAATAGCCAAACAGAGAGCAACTGGTTCTCAAAATGATATTTTCCAAGAGTGCACCAAACATTGACATTGTTTGTTTTGTTTTGTTTTAGAAAATCAAAATCCCTAAACCCAAACTTTGCTCCTTGTTTTATCTTGAAGTAGAATTTTGTCTTTTGTTTCATGATTACTATAAATTTTAAGCAGATATTACTTGGGTCAGAGATCATTTCAATTTGCAGGGGAAAATGCAGACTTTTTTTCCCAAGTAAGAATGCTTATATATTAATGAATGGTCTCCGACAGATACTAGCTAAAATGCAGAATGCAATGTTTTTCTTACACAGTTTCTACCACTAACTCTATACTGATGACTCTCACAACTTCATCTTTTATTGCTGACCCTTCTCAAGTGGACTTCCAAATTCCTACAGGATATTTCCACCTAAAAATCTTACTGGGAACTCACAGACAAATGTCCAAAATCAAGTTTATTATCTTTGCCCTTAAAATTACTCTTCCTTCACTATTTGTGTTTGGTGATATCACCATTCAGTCTCCCATGTTCATAACTTGGGGTTGTCTTTCACTTTTCCCTCTCCCTCACCTCTTAGAAGCCATTAGGTTTTACCAATTTGATATCAGAAATGCCTCTGAAACCCATTTTGTCCTCTCTATTCCTACTTAGACTCCCTATTTAGCCTTAATGTTACCCACCTAGACTGTTGCAATAGTCTCCCTGCAGATCTTCATACTTCTACTTTCACTCCCAACTTAATTATCATTCATGCCTTTTTCAGAATAATGATTTTTACACATCTGGAAATTCTGGTCACATCAGTCTTTTGCTCAAAAAAGGCTCAGCTCCTTCCTAGTTCAAATTCTTCTGCCTATTACTCAAGGCCCTCCCCATCCTTTACATTTTTATTGTGTATTACTCTTCTATATACACTAGGCTCTAGCCAGGTTAAACGACTCTCTATCTCCTCAATATCCACTGCACTCTCACCACTGTTCCTTCGTTCCATCTGTGCCCTATGCATTAATGCCCTCCCTCTCTTGACATGTTGAATTATTACCTGTCTTTTAAAGCCAAACTTAAATACCATCACCCTCAAGAAGCCTTCCCTGATTACCCTGGTTAGCAAAAAAATGTCCCCCTCAGACTTCATAGAGCACTTTGTTTTGTACCTAATATATTTATAATGTAGTTTTCTGTGTTGATTATAGATTTAGAGCTGTAAGGAACCTTGGTGGATCACACTGGATGAAATCTCATTTTATAGATAAGGAAATTGATGCCTAAAGAATTTAAGTGACTTGCCCAAAGTCACACAGATAGCAAAGTAGCAGAGCTGAGATTTAAGGCCTGGCCCCTCTAACTCTAAGTCTAGTGCTCTTCCCATTGTGCCATCCTATTTTCCCTATCAAAATTATAGTTTTTGTATCTTATTCCCAGTTATAAGTTCCTTGATTAGAAAGAAGTAACTCATGTAAGCGTATGTCTTCCCCAGTTCCTAGCACAATGCTCTGTATAGAACAGGCAATTGATAAGTGCTTGTTATGTTCTGGTATCTACAACTACAAATAATAATAACAATAAACTCCTTTTGATCCAGCAACAGACTCATTATTAAGAACAGGGCCCTATTGATTAAATATACTAAAATCTATTATTGCAGAGGAACTCTCCAAGGTCTATGACAAATATGAGAGCTATTGAAATATTATTGTTAACGAAATATTTCAGATCTCTCCTCTGAAATACTCACATCCTGGCATAAGTAAGCTACAGAGCTTTGAAGAAAATTACAAACAGGAAAGCTCAAAGGGCATCTGGAGGGTTATGGAGGCACCAGCTTAGCCCTGCTGTAGCAGACTCTACCTCTGCTGTATAGATCCTCTTGCTGCAGAAAGTTAGAATTCTTCTAGAGTAAGTATGCCTACAAAGAGTCATAGAAATGAAGCTAGGCTTCCAAGGTCATATATTCTATGTGAAAAAAGAGGCAAAACTATGTGGGAACTTGAGAATATACAAAAGTCTTTAGTGCAGTTTTAAGTCGTAATAACTTAAAATTGTACTGACTTGTTACACACTTATATATCACATTTTAAGTGCATAGGGACTTCTAGAGACTATTGCCAATAATATAATTTCCCTAGATACCAAACTAAAACCAGGTCCCTGAACAACAAATATTAATGTTGTTAATATAGTTGAAAATGTGACTAAGGCTGGTCTAAAGCATACATGAACACCACCAGCTATAGCAGAATTTAGTGCAAGCAAGGTACATTGATCTTGGGAATTATGGAGTTATGATTGATAATTCCCAAGAGAGTTTACAATATCACATATATTAATAATTTTTCAGTTATCTAATCCATCTGATATCTCAAGATCTCATATTTTTTAAAGTAATGCTCACAGAATCTCAGAGTTAGACAAAACCTTGAAGGCTAGCTAGTCCAAACCATATGTCAACATGAATCCTTGCCTACAATATACTTAACAGTATGTCTTCTGCTTTTGCTTGAATATTTCTAAGGAGGAGGAACCCAATGACTGTCAAGGCAATCCATTGATATTTGGATGATTTTGATTATTAAGAATTTTTCCTTACATCAAGCCTACGTGTGCCATTCTGTGACTTTCACCTACTGCTTCAAGTTCCAAGGAGCCTAGCAATATGTTTCTTAAACTGGGATCTCTTCTGAACTGTGGGCAGTTAGTGGTTAGACCTTTGCTCCACATGCCACTGCCCTCCTATTCCCCTGAGAAGTAAACCAACATATATATACATACAATAATTCTATTTTTTTACAGGAAATCTTAAAACCAACTTAGGGCATTTTGTGAAAATTTATTTTCTGTAAAGAATAACAAAATGGAAACTGACAATTTATCCTTTAGACTTTGTTTTAAAACAATAATTATATGCTATGTGAAAATGGTGAGAGATGACATGTTAATGTTCTCCTTCTGCTTTATTAATGAATAAGTTAAAAGAAGATAAGCCACACAAAATTCTATTAAAATTTCATAATATAATTCAATTTTATTTTATCCATCAGTTATTTGTGAAGCCTATTCTTGTAAGGAACAGCAATCCCAAATAGGATGGCAATGTATAGTTTAGAACAGACTCTATATTTCAAACAAGGAATGCATAAGATAGCTAGGATTGGTTCCTGTAGACTTCCCAATAGAAAAAGATGGAAGATGAAAGGCATTGGAGCCTAGGCACATATTGCATCTTTAGAAGGAACATGTTGAGTAAGACACTGATACACCTTGACTTGTTTTGTTCCCAATGCATGTCATTCAGAGAATCTATGAGACCAACTGATTGCCTGCTAAGCTACGAAGGGAAGAGTAAAAAGGGTATGGCATAGCATTAACCTACTTTGATGAGACCACATCCCTCAGATATTTTCTCCCTCTTCTTCCATGACTGTGAGCCCTCAATACCATGAAGGAAGCCTTATGGCTTCCTGTTCCTCTCTGGTATCTAAGCAGGGACAGTTCTTGCAATCAAAAGCATGGCATTTCCAACAGTCTGGTCTAGCCAGAAAAACCCATTATATTGAAACTATATACATACATACATACATATATATGTGTGTATATATATATATGTAAGTTTATAGACCCCAGATTAAGAATCTCTACCATAGACTTTTGAGCATCAAGTGATCATTACATATATGCATCATTATATTGTAAATGGCAATAACTTTATTTTTAAAAGTTGAATACAATATCCTTCACTAGAGTCCATAGTTCCCTGAATTTTACCCCTTTTATGCAAATGAGAAGACTAATACAAAGTCATGGAAGGACTTGCCCAAGGACTTGTGGCATGTGCCAAAACTCTGAAGATGACCTGGATTCCTCCATTACTGGCTTGAACTCTTATCAGTTCTCACACATCTCATACATAGCTCTACATCCCCACAAATGTAACATGACAGTCTCTGCTATGTGTTTCAATATTTCTTTTTAAAGGAAAAAGTACTTTTGTTAGAAAAAGAAATATTTTGCAGTCAGTAAGTATATGATTTCTCAGTGAGATGTGCTTAAGAAAGCAACTGTGAAGATTTGCATGTGATACATTTCACACTTTCTCAACAACAGAGGCATAAATTCAGACATAAACCTAAGGTGATAAGTACTTGTCCCACCCCTTTGTCAGATGCTCCTACCAGGCATGTTGCTGCATTCCCCTGGGGAACTGAGGGTGAGAGGATTGGATGAAGTCCCATACCCATTAAAGTTAATGACAAAATTGCCTTTTTTTATAGTTGAACACTCTCTTTTCAATCTAGCCTTACAAAACAGAATTTGATGCAATGAATGAATTCACCCAAGGCTCAAGCAGTTGTATGGGTATTGTGGGTTGTTTTGGGGTTTTGATTTTTTTTTAACATGGTAAAGGAAGAGTTGATTTTGAAAGTCAAAAAGAGGAAAAATGAAATGAAATGCAGCAACAAATAACTCCAGCTTAAAGTTGGGCTTAAAAGAAAATTGTCCTTAATAGTAGCATGTCTAGAAATGAGAAGAGATACACAAAGAGCTTCAAGTGACAGATGTTGTAATTTATTTAATAAAATGAAACCACAGAAATATACTGTAGCTGAAAAGATCTGCCCTACTGACAATCAAGTAAAATAGAAATTAGAGAAATGGGAAGTAAAAGGGGGAGGAGGGTTCTATTGCTGTTCCCTACAGAAAACTTTTATAGTGGTCAAGACTTAATTTAATATTTCACTGGTATTGGAATTCCCAGTGTGTAAACTCCTTCCATAAATGCAGATTGGTAACTGTCTGCAACTTATAATTTAAAAGAGTTGTTTGGAGGGCACTGAAAGGTCAAGTGAGTGGCCTGTGATCATATACCCAGTATGTATCAGAGGTGGAACTTGTTCCCAGGGCATCATAACTGCAATTCTCTATTTTAAGAATATTATCCAGAGCAGGTAGGCAGTGCAGTAAATGGAGCACTGGCCCTGGAATCAGGAGGATCTGAGTTCAAACCCAACCTCAGACACTTGACACTTAACTAGTTGTGTGACCTTGGGCAAGTCACTTAACCTTAATTGCCTTGCCTTCCCCCCTCAAAAAAATAAAAAGAATATTACCCATCTAAGTGAAGACGAAATAAATAATGAATGAGGTTTGTTCCTGATCTGGAGATTAGTATTTTCTAAATTAGTTCAGAAAATATTCATGGATCCTGACGGCGACATTTTTTCATAAGTATCATTTATAAACATTTAGAAATAAAAGGTACAATTCAAATTTATGTCTAACTCTTTCCTTGCTAAGGAAGCTTTTCCTTGGTAAGTACAACACATCTACACATGTCCAACTTATGAGACCCTTGTCCGTGGCCTCCCATAACTTCACCCCAGGAGGGGTCCACCCAACATGCTAGAGGCCTTCCTTGATTTCTCCTAACATGGAAGAATACCAATGGAGCACTCTGGCTGGCCACCTGTCATCCTCTACCATTTCCCTCATTCTGTGATCAGCCCAGTTTCCCTTCACATCATATAGTCCCCTGATACATCTCATACTCCTATCTTCTTTAAAGTTTTACCTTGGTCATATACTGTATCCTATTTATACTATTTATGCTCCACTCCATTGCCCTCGGTGTGATGTTTATTTTCAGTTCTTCAGGAACTGTCATGATCCACGTCTCATAACCACGTGACCGTACTAGTGCAACGTCGGCATTAAAAAGACTGACCTTTGTTTCTAAAAGAAACGAGGAGTCAATACAGGGGAAAGGTTCCCTAGGACTGAACTTAGTTCATCTAAGCCAGAGCTGAAGTCTCTTGATAGACAGGGTGAACCCTGGGTTTGGAAGACATCTTGAATGCCCATCCTGAGGGGTGAGGTTAGTAATTCCAATCAACAAAATCAAACAAAAACGTGTGTGGAGCTCAATTGAGTTTGATTTCTTATTTAGTTAGACTGTTCAAGGGAGTTTGGAGCTTCATTTGGAAGACCGCATGGTTTCATACAGTTCCCTGGAGAGAATTTGTCCAGATCATGATCTAGATTGTTGTATGCACTGAAAAGAATCAATTGGAGGGGAGGGAAGAGAAGGGAGGGAATAAGCAATTATGAAGGACCTACTATGGGCCATGTACTGTGCTAAGTGCTTTGTAAATATTTTTTTCATTTGATCATCACAGCAACCCTGAGAGGTAAGTGCTATCATCACCTACATTTTACAGTTGAGGAAACTCAGGCAGAGAGGGGTTAAGTGACTTGGCCAAGGTAACATAGCTAGTAAGGGTTTGAGGCTAGATTTGAACTCATGTATTCCTTAGTTCAGATCCTGTTCTTAATCCACTGTTCCACTCAGTAAGAGAAATGTCTGGGTTGACTTATGACAATCAGAGGAATTTTCACCCAGAATAGTTTGGTATCTAGGCTTCTAGTCAGCACCAGTTCACCATGATCTATTGGGAGAGTCCAACATGCTCTGGGAGTTCAAATGAGACTAGACTTGCCATCTGATAGGAGAAACTTTTCTTTCTATTCTCTTTTTCTTTTGCTAGAGTTTCTTGTTTAGTTTGCATTTTGTTCTTTCCTAATTGTATAGAGGTGGGAACAGGCCCTCATAAGCAAGTGATAATTTATAAGAACTTTTAAAAATGTTTGCTTGTTGAATTAGTGTAACTTTGTGTTTGAGGGTAAACATAATCTGCAGGCTTACCAACTCTAGGCCTTCACAAAAGTATTTTACTTTTTGGCTTGTCTAAAAACTGTACTGAGTAGATAGAAGGCCTACAGGTGGCGAATAAGAACTAAGCCACGTGAACTTTGTTGAGATTTTATTGCGAGGCACTGGGGAGAGGCTTAGGTTGGACAATGCTTGAGCTCCTGAGAATGCTTAGAACTGGGACCATTGCCAGGTTTGACAAGTATACCTTAGTGGCTTTCTGAGGACAGCAAACAGTTAACTGAGAGGAGAGCATAGCAGGGAAATCAGGGGAATATCTTCTGATTTGATCAATGGATGTACTTCCCATGGAGCTGAGCGTGCATAAGGACCAATTTCAGTGGGATACACATTCTGTTCTCTTGCTAAAAGAACACTCATGACCAACAACAGCTCCTCATCAGTCCTAATGTATCCCCATGGCTGAGGGGCTACATTAAAGATGAGTGGCAATTGAGTCAGTGACAGTTCAGGTTATTAGAACTGTGAATTTCAGGAAAAAAAATTTAAGACCTGTTAAAACCTATTCATGCTTGTTCATCCTATACAACTTCTGACAATGGTGGCAGAGACAGCCATTCTCAAATATGTCAGCCAGAATGTAGCATTTATTTGTTCTATATCACTAGCATGGGCCAATAGTATGTGTGGCTCTGTCTGTCATTCATCCTATGCAATCTTTCTGATCCAAAACAAAAAGGGGTAGACAGTGCTTTTATTCACACACCACTGCCCAGAGTGCAGAGCCCACATCCTTTGAGAGGTAGCTGCCATTGTCACAAGGTCATCTGGGGACAGAGGATGGATATGTTGAGAGGAGAATAGAATTTTCCCAATGTTACCTGAGGAGTTGTTGCTTTGGGTGACCAGGTAACAGTTAACAGAGAAGCATAATTTCCCAGAAGGGACGAAGGGGAGAGGCAGGGGGGTACATTTGATAACTAGAAGAGTAGAGATGGAGGGGTGGTGTGTGCAGAGAAATCATTGGTAAATAAGATTGCATGAAATTTTACTGTATTGAAAATAAGCCCCACAATTGTCTGTCAGAGAGAAGATGGGAAGTGACCCATGTTTTCAAACTCCAATTGGCTTATCACACACAATCTTGGGGTGAGTCCATCTGATGACTTCCTTCAGTGTCTCCTCTCAATAATAACAACACCTGATACTACCTTTGTAAGGTTTGCAAAGTGCGTTACAAATATTATCTCATATGATCCTCACAGTAACCCTGTGAGAAGATGCTACTGTCATATCCATTTTACAAATAGAAGTTAAGTGAATTTCTTAGAGTCACGCAATTAGAACTTGTCCGAGACAAGATTCAACCTAAAGTTGTCCTGACTCCAAATCCAACATTCTATCCACCGTGCCATCTACTTGTTATTTATCTGCCCCAGCTCACCATGAACACTGAGAAAGGGACAGTTTGGAGTAGGCCAATCAAAGATCAGCATTCAGTAAATGCAGATATGGAAGGAGCCTGTAGTGCACTGAAGAAAAGAGAGAGAAGATGTATGCCAACATAGAGTTTCAGAGAATCCTGGGCTTTTCAGCATCCTTTGTCCTTGAATTGACTTCATACCATGGATTTGGGCACATAGAGAGCCACATACACTACTGGCCATGCTAGTCACATAGAACAGATAAAGGCTACACTTGGGATGACATATCTAAGAATGGCTGCCTCTACCATCATTGTCAAAGCCTTTATATGTAGTGCCTAAGAACGTATGAGAGCTGAGACAGATTCCAAGGGGCCAAGATTATAAGCTGGTAAAATGGATGAACTCCACCTTCTCCCAAAGAATGCAGATGACTGAGGCACCTCACTTCTGAAAAAAGATCCAATGCTCCTAATTCCTGCCCATAACCCTTTCACTTTACAGGTAAAGTAAGAAGCACAACAGGAAGAAGTTTTCTGCTTAGAGAAATGGATGAGATGAGGAGGGTGTTAGTGAGGAGGATAGGGCTGAGCCCACATTCTCCACTGACAACTAGGTAGCTCTACTCTGATGCCTAGTGGAACAAGGGGCTAGTGAATATGTTTAGCAGGCTGTGGAAGAGGTTTGGGAGCCTGCCTCCAGAAAGGTATGATAATGGAAAATGAAACAGTCTTGCCCCCCAATTTAGAGCATGACCAGACATGCTGTAGCTGGTTCCAGTTGTGTAGCCATTGAGAAGTCTATCTCTTCACCATGTGGCTAGCAAACTGAACCCAATTACTCCAAAATCCATATGGAGATGCATCCATCAGGCACAATGCATATGTTCACAAGGCCTAAGCTTATAATCCAGTCTCTTTTCCCCTTATATCTCTACCCTATCCCCCAACCTAACCAGTCATCACATACTTCTGCTGTTAAAAAACAATGGCCATCCTGGGTAAACTGGCCAGGATGAATTTTGAACACATCCTCCTTGTCTCCAATCCAGTTCTGGAGTACTATACAGTCATAAGCTGATTGTAAAACCTGGCATGAACTCTGGCTCCCAGACCTCCAGTAGTTTGCCATTATGACCTTTACAAACTCATAAGGTCATAACTATCTCCAAAACTCTTTCACCCAAAATGTGAAAGAATAGATACAAAAGAGATAGAAGAAACACAAGGCCTATTATCTCCTGGGCCACCTGTCTGTAAAGCCAAGCACGAGCAGCTTTCTAGAGGACTGCTGCTGTGAACAGCTTTAAGGTTCTGATCACATGGTATCATGAACTCTCTATTTATTCAGCAGTAAACTGAAGCAAAACATTCACAGAAACCAAAGTACAGCATTCAAAATGTTATAATACAACAACTTATCACTAAAGTGGCCACATAGTTTTAAACAAAAGATATCATTCAGTAAGTTCTTAACTCAATCATCCTTAAGGGACACAAAGTACAAAGGTCAAAGTTCTCTACCCCTAGGTCACATTGTCTTAATCTCTCAGTCAAAAAGTCTTCTTTTTTCTTGATTGGAGATTAGTTTCCAATCATCCCTAACTCAATCATCCTTAAGAGATAAAAGGTACAGAATACAAAGTTCTCCCACCCCTAGGCCACAGTAAATCATGATTTTCTCAGTCAGCATTAAGTACTCAAAAAGAGATCTTTTCATCTTGACTCCAGGCTGGCTCTCAGATTCCATGGTTCCTCTTCCATAGATCCAGCTGCTACCTGAATCTACCCAACAGTCACCGAGATTCACAGGCAGGCAGGTCTCAGCTTCTCATCCAGTTCCTTGTCTAGTTCCCATTCCACACTGAAGCTCACAGTGTCCTGTCCACCTCAAGTCCTTCACTGTTTCTGTTTCTGGGAAGACAAAGCTTAACAGAACCAGAATAACATTCATACACATTGCCAGCACCATCATTAATTTACTCTCTACCTGTGAAATCAACACAGACCTACATACAAGGTCTGAGAACTAGACACAAACCCAAAAATAAGGTCTGAGAACTCAAGCAAATTGTCAGTATAGTTGCAGGACTTCTGAAACCTTCCTCCAGGACGTTGGTAAACAGACAACGAGAAAATCCTCCTTCAGGGCTTCTAGTAATGTCCCAGAGCTTCTGTACAAAGTTTTACAAGTACAAATCAACACTGACAGAACAGGCAAACAGAGTGCCAGGATATCACAAGTTTTCTCCTTCTCACTCTGCCACCACAAGTGTTCCCTTCTCAGTTCAGCTCTCTCCCAGCTTGTGTTCAGCTTTTTATCTGGTCGTTAGCTCCTATCTATTCTGCCCACCTCTTACTTCCTCTTCCTGTCTATGGCAAGTCCCTCTCACTGTGGGTTTTACAAGTTCTGTTTCTTAACAAAGACTTGATATAATCATGGGCAAGACTCAACTGAAATAAGGTGCTAAATACTTGCTTGCTTGCCATTGCAATGTCTTTAGTCCCTGAGGGGAGGTAAAGGCCTAAAGCCTTCTTCCCCACAGAAGTTCTTCACTGTAACACACCCAAGCAGGAGGAAGGACTAGCCCTTGCTTTTCCTTAGTGCCTTTTGAATAAACCTCAGTTCCAGCTATTTAGCCAGTCAATATGCTGCCTCTTTAGCATGTGGTTGGCAGACCAGAACCACTTCTAGATCATTTACAGATTCTCCAAATTTGGGAGCAAGTCCCTTTTATTCACACCTTCATTCCTTTCTGGAAGCAGGCTCCCTGCCATCTCCCACATGGGAATTGCATCTCTGTAGCCTCCTGCACAAGTTCACCAATCCTGTATTATACTCTCCCACCTGTTTAAAATGTTTGCTATCTTTGGCAAATTGGTAAACTGAGGTTCACTGCCGAACCAGAATAAGTTACAGAATGTCTAAGGCTACTCTAAAGCAAGGAGCAGTCTTTCCATTATGTGTCATCAGGACTTTCTAGAAGCAGGTTACACAGTCTCTTCCACATGGGGACTGAATCAATCAAGCACTCTGTACTTGCTCACAAGCCCCTTATTATACTAGGAAGTACATTATGCATATTTATAATGTACATTAAGCAATATATCCAAATTGAAATTGTCTTTTCCTAAAAACTGACGCCTCCTTTTGACTTTTCCCTATCAGTGGCACCAATATTTAGCCCATTATCTCAAAAGTATGCTATATTTTCAAAAGTATGTTATTTTCTACTCTTTCTATTCCCTTGCCTCCTTTTTAAAGCCCTATCAGTTCTGTTTTCATGGTCCCTCTTGAGTCTGTCCTGTATTTTTCTTCATTTTCACTGTCACTACCTTCATACAGACTATTATAACTGACCACCTTGGTTTCCTCCCCGCTGATCCTTACCTTTCCACTCTGACAGCTCATTACTGCCTTCCACAGATGTGGTGTTCTAGTCAAACTGTACTATTAGTCATTCTTCTTTCAGTGCTTTTTCACTTCCATGCCCCACTCATACTATTCCCTAGGTGAAGAATACCCTCCTTCATCCTTCCCACCCATCAACACTTTATCCAATGAAATCTCTACTTCTGATATGATCCAGGTCCTTGTAGGTCCCTGCTACCCTCTCCCTAAATGACTTAATTGATTCACCCAGTCAAAAATGATCTTTTCTTTCTCCAACTTCACATATTTTTCTTATGCTGTTGTTATATTCTATTTTATATTGTTGTAATTGCATTGTACTGCGTGTTTATGTAAAAGTATATTTCCCCCATTGAAACAGAAGGTCCACGTAGGCAAAAACCACGTCTTAACTCTTTATACTTCCCCAGTGCCTAATATTATGCTGTATGGATATTGGGTAAAAAGTATTTGGTTGCTTTACATGACTCACCAGATGAATGATAAGGCGAGCTTCATATACGAGACTCTCAACCAATAATGGAAGAATCTTAATATTTTACTTATTTTCAATATTTTTTATTTATTCAACATTTTATTTATTCTCACTTTTTAAACATCTCAACTGTTTGTGACCCTAACTAGTTTCAAATGCACTGCCAAAATACATAATACATCATTTCAAATACTATTTATTGTAATACAGGTCACCTTGCTGGTGTGTACATAAGAATATCTCTGCTAGGTACACTTTTAAAAACAAAAACAAATAAATAAGAAGATGGTATTATAATAGAATTTGCTGACAGCCAATTAACTTTTGTACTTCATTTGATATTCAAATATTATGTACTCAATTAAGCACTTTGGTTTCTCCAAAGGCTGTCAATCAATAGTGCCTTCTTCCATATTGAAATGCATTGGAAATTATTGTGCATTTAACCAGTTCCAGTGCATTTAACCAGTTGACTTTGTTGGACCTGCAACTTTCAAATCAAATTGTTATCACTTTCTAGATTTTTTTCAGGCTACCAAGTCATTATTTATTCCTGGGATATTGGTGTGCATTCTAAGAAGCTATTTCTATAAATGTGCTTTAATGTCAGTTAATTTGTTCCTATTTCCAAAGACTAAAAAAATGTCAAAAGCACCTAGAGCCAGCATGTCCCTTGCTCACTCATTCTGCAAACACTCTAATTTCTAGCATTTCAGACAATGAGTTAAGAAAATTAAGTTTTGAAGGACCCCTCCCCGCCACCATCCATTCCCCTCTCTCCACACAAACACAAAATTTAGTCTTTTGGATAAAGGAATAGTGTCTCTAATTTTATTTCCCACTTTTATAGTGCCAGTAGTGGCTTCATGTGTCACCAGCCATTAGTAGGATTCATTAGGGTTTAACACCAATCTACTGTCACCTTTTTTATGCAAACAAAAAAAAAAGGTAGCAAGTATAAACATCATTGCAAGCACAGATATAGAAAAGAGCACTAGGCCGGCAGTGCTGGAAATCTCAGCACCAGTGCAAGATCAGAGCTAGGCTAGTATCATGGGGAACCTAGAGAAAGTCATGGACATAGTTAAGTTCCAGGCCAACAATGTAAGGTCTCCCTGATTTAGAGAAGTCAGATTTATGACTCAATCTACAAAGAGGGTTAGGTCAGTATCCCAAAATCTCTCAAAGTCAATCATGGACCCAATTCAGGGTCCAGAGAAGAGCTAGATCACAGTTACCCCAGGAATATATTGGAGACTTAGTCTCAGGTCAAAACAGGACAGGCCAGAACCTGTTTTTATCTTTGAACATGCTGAGCCTCTCACTGACAAGGGCTGGAACCAACTACTGTTTACTGGAGTACCACTCACAGGCAAGTCTACAGCTGTCTTGTCTTTGACACAAAATGGAGTCTGATGAAAGTCCAGGACAAATGTGAACAGATCATGCTCTTATTCTAACCCCACAGTGCACTAAAAGGCTGCAAATCACCCTGTCTTGGGGTTTAACCACTCCTGTGATCTTTGAAGAACCAAGCATTGCATACACAAATGGCATAGCAGCAAGACCACAGTTAAGCTAGGCCAGGATAATACAATGTCATAGAAAACTAGCTAACTATTGAATGATTAAATTGAATGATATAGAAAAGAGTATAGAGCCTGACCCAAAAACAAAGTTCCAATCTAGAAGTAAAGAATTAGTAAACAAGAAAAACAAAAGATAAAGAGCTATTATGATGCCATAAGATCCATTAGATTTTAGAACTATTAGAATTACTAAAATAAATACAGCAAGAATTTTAAAGAAAGATTAAAAAGAAAATTATAAGTAAAATAAAATTGATAAAATTAAAAAATTGGAAAATAAATGAGAGCTTTGGAGGAAAGACTTGAAAAAAGAATTAATAGTTAACCACAAAACTTACAAAACTTTACCCAAGTAAGAGACTGCCAGAAAATTAAAATGAACCAAACAGAAGTTTACCAATGAAACAACAAGAAGCATTCAAACAGTCAAAATAATGAGGGAAAAAGTAAATGTAAGGGATCTCATATTTTTAATTGACCTGAAAAACAAAAAAGAGGTAATTTGCAAATTATTGGGCTACATGAAAGATATTACTTTCAATGCAATGGTGTTGCATTGAAGAAAGAGAGAGGGAGAGGGAGAGAGAACGAGGGAGAGGTCTGAATATCTAAATATCTTATTTCAAGAAATCACAAATAAAACTACCCAGATATATTAGAACAAAAGGACAAATTGAGCATAAAAAGAATCCACAATCACTTCCTAAAAGAAATCTAAAAGCAAAAAAAAAACCTTCCCAAGAATGTCACAGTGAAAATCTAGAGCATCGAGGTAAAAGAAAAATTTTGCAAGCAGCTATTTATACAGACTTTACTAAGTAATCATAGGATCACAAAAGATTTAGAAACTGGCAGCATAAAGGAATGGAGAACATGGAATACTATATTCTAAAAGGTAAAAGACTTAGATTTGAAACTAATAACTTGTCCAGCAAATATTTTTATAATTCAATGGAGAAAAAAAATGGACCTTTATGAAATAGTATCCTAAGCATTCTTAATGAAAAGATCAGAGAGAATAGAAACTTTGAAATACAAACATAAGGGTCAAGAGAAATATTAAAAGGTAAATACAAGTGATCAGTCAGAAGGTGCTTTATAAGGAAGAAGTCTTGGGGGAGGAGGTGGAAGACATCCTCATGAGTTCAAATCTGACTTCAGATACATATTAGCAAGTAACTCTGGGCAAGTCACTTAACTCTGTTTGCCTTAGTTTCCTCATCTGTAAGATGACCTGGAGAAGGAAATGGCAAACCACTATAGTATCTCTGCTTAGAAAATCCCAAATGGTGTCATAAAGAGTTGGATATGACTGAAAATCACTCAACAAGAACAAATAAGAAATGGCAGGTCAAATAATAAATCATAGAAACAACAGGGAGTTTCATGAAAGATAATGATAAAAATGACATGACATACCAAAGTTTTTTAGGATTTGGCCAAGGCAGTCCTAAGGGGAAAATTTACATCTCTCAACTTTTTCATCAAACATCAACCAATTAGGCATTCAGCTAAAAACACTAGAAAACCAACAAATAAAAGAACAGCTGACTACTCAAAAAGAAATTCTGAAAAAAGATTAATAAAATTGAAAGTAAAAAACTACTGAATAAAACTAAGAGATGATTTTTAAAAAATAAACCATTAGATAATTTGATTTTTAAAAAGAAAGGCATTGTTTAATAAATCAATATGCTCAGAAGATCAAACTTTTGTTTTTCTTAGTCTCTTCATCTTTTACCTGCCACAGTTTTTGGCGAGCCATGCTAGAATGTGTCAGAACTGGTCAACAGTTCTCCAGAAAAAGCTCCCTAGAGATCTCTGGTTAATTTTTCACCAAAAGGCTTTTTCATGAAAGACTCTTTGGAGGTTGGGCTCCTGCTCTCAAACCCATTTTCTTCTGAGCTCAGGTAAAGTTTAGGATATTGTTTCAATTTTTTACTTTCAGATTTGGAAGTTACCCCAGGGATTGGAGAAGTTTAGGTCTGGGTTATTTGGGGGCCCACTTCAGGGACATTTTTAAGGTTTGGATCCAGTTTTAGGTTGTCCCTAAGGAGGAGGTAGTTTAGGTTTGCCCCAAGGAGTTACGTGGTTTAGAGTTATTGGGGTTTTCCCCCAGAAATTTTTAGGTTTGCCCTAGGGATTAGGGAAGTTTAGGATTTCCCGGAGGATTGAGGAAGTCTAGGGTTAAATTAGGTTTGCCTCAGAGATTGGGGAAAATTAGAATTGCCCCTGGGAATGAGGAAGTTTAGGATTAGATTTGGTTCACCCCAGGGAGTGGGGTGATCTAGAGTTAAGTTTCAGGTTTTCAGAAGTCATGATAGAAGATGGATTCCAGCAGTAGTAATATACATGTAGGCTCTACCTTGGATAGAGTTTTGATAACATGCTCCCACTAGTTACAAGAATGACTAAATAGTAGGCAATTTAATTATGTGACATTTGGCATAAAATTGTAATAGATTCATCTGATTTCAGCTGACTCAGCTGTTTTAGTTAATTCAGCTCTTATCATCATTGCAAATTAAAGAAATTAAGACTAATTATTGAAATATCTTAATCTAATGAGATAAAATTTTGCTTTTTTCTGGGCAACTTTAAATGATGGTTTCTTCCCACATTCCTCTAAAAGGGGTTTCTTCTTTATATTCTGTATAGTCTATGTTTATCTTATCATTTTATCTATTTTTGTGTCTTTGTAAAATGTAGGATTTTTTAAAGGGATAATGCAGTCAGCCAGAAAAACTGCCAAAAGGCTGCAGTGAAAGAGTTTAGAATGCTGGGGAAGATTAATGAAGTTTCATATTTAAAGTAGTTGTCCCAGTAAGCAGGACTACCTTTAACTTTAGGTTTTCAGCAGGTGATTAGGTTTTAAGAAAAGGGAAGAAAAAATATAAGATATTTTTTCCCCAACATTTCAGCCTTTGCCACATTGAAATTACAGAAATAAAATCAGATAATCAAACTGATAAAAATATCAGTAACTTTTAGAGATTTGGAAATAAATCATTTTAAGATTGCAGGTAAGAATTCTTGAGACTTTGGATAATTCCAGGAGCTCGTCCTCTTTCTTAGTGAGTTTTGGGATATCATTCTTCAGAATCTGTTTTTAAGGAAAAATTATAATTTAAATTCTATAAAAGTTTCAGGGGTAAATAGAACTGAGATCATTTTCCTCCCTTAAGATTGATAGGGCTATTGTTTTAGTGTAATAAAGGAAGGCAGCAAGTTTAAAAGCAATTCCAGAGTGAAGGGGAAGAAAAGCTATCTGGTACGCATTTTACAATTTATGTGAAACTGAAATAGCTGCCTCTCATTAAACCTTCCTTGACCATGAAAAGAGAAAATATTGTTTAGATCAGGGACCTCTGTGACTCTCTCAGTTCAGAGAAACTCCCCCTTCCCCTGCCCCTCACTCTATCATTTCAGATCAAGCTCCCAATGAAGATGTTGTTAAAAAAAAAAAAAAAAACCTAGAAAAATGCAGGGAAACCTGAGTTACATTCTTGTCTCAAAAACGTTCTAGCTATGTGATCTTAAGCAAGTTATCTTAATCTATGTTAGCCTCAGTTTTCTGATCTGTGAAGAGGAAAATAATAATGATACCCACCTCCCAGGGTTGTTGTGTGAATCAAAATGATAAAGTGATTGTGAAGTGCCTAACACATTGACTGGAATATGGTAAACATTATATAAATATTGACTCTTGTTCTTATTATTATCTTTAACTGAATGTGATTGTTCCACACTTGATAACTCTAAAATGGGTTATAGATGTGATTAATATAAAATATCAAAGGTAATAATATTAGTAATTTTTATACAAGATAATTTGGAGATGTACCTAGCTGAACTGATGTCATCTGACTGGTGACAAGTTTTGTTTCATCTTTTAAATACATGATACTGAGGTGTTTTTATTGTATTTCTAAATTCTCTTATATTGTGAAATCTTAGTGTCAACTAGAAATTTAAGTCAACTAAAATTTTAATTTAGGTAAATAATAATGTCAACACTGTTGCAGAATATAAAACAAAACCACAAATCTTCAATATTTCTGTTTATTACCAACTAAATTCAATAGGAAGAGACAGAAACACTCCATTTAAAATAAATACAGGCTTTCCGTCTCCGGGAGCCGCCCGAGTGCAGCCCCCGCCATGTCGGCCCACCTGCAGTGGATGGTCCTTCGGAACTGCTCCAGCTTCCTCATCAAGCGCAACAAGCAGACCTACAGCACCGAGCCCAACAACCTCAAGGCCCGAAACTCGTTTCGCTACAACGGGCTGATCCACCGGAAGACGGTGGGCATCGAGCCGGCGGCCACGGCAAGGGTATCATGGTGGTGCTAAAAAGGCGGGCAGGTCAGAGGAAGCCTGCCACCTCCTATGTCAGGACCACAATCAACAAAAATGCCCGGGCCACACTGAACAGTGTCCGGCACATCATTCGGAAGAACAAATACCGCAAAGATCTGCGTATGGCCGCTCTGTGCCGGGCCAGTGCCATCCTTCGGAGCCAGAAGCCAGTGGTGGTGAAGAAGAAGCAAACCCGCCCCACCAAGAGCACCCAAGGTGTCAGGCCTGCCTTTGCCTAATAAAGTCAGACTGCCCAACTTAAAAAAAAAAATAAAATAAAATAAATACAGTATTGTAAAATATATGGAATCTACTTACCAAGGTACTACAAAACACTATTTATGGAAACAGTTGAATAATTGGAAAAATATTAATTTCTCATGGTTAAGTCAAGACAATATAGCAAAAAATGACAATACTATCTAAATTAATTTATATATTATATGCTATACTACTGATCAAACTACCAGAGGATTACTTTATAAACCTTCTGAAGAAAAAAAAAACAACTAATAATGAAATTCACATAGAGGATTGAAAGATCAAGAATTTTAAAAGGAAATGAAAAAAGTAGAAATGAAGGGGCCCAGTGGTACCGTACCACAAACAATACTACAAAGCAGAAATCAAAACAATTTGGTAGTGGTTAAGAAAAAGAGAAAAGATTAGGTGTGTAACATACAGAAACAAATGAACCTAGTGACTTAGTACATAAAAAACACAATGCCCTAAATTACTGGAACAAGAACTTAATAGTGAGGGGGG
>CM053599.1:175497843-175552809 GCA_028646575.1 Pseudocheirus occidentalis | reverse complement strand
TCTCTTTTCATGATTTTCTCGCATCATTCTCATTTCTCTTCCCAATTTTTCCTCCACTCTCTTATGTGGTTTTCAAAGTCCTTTTTCAGTTGATATATAGCTTCTAGGCATTCTTCAATTGTCTTGGAAGCATTTGGTGTGGGAGTTCTGAGTTCTGGGCTGTCTCCCTCCCATTCCATTCTTTTCTGGACTTGATTTCTTGATCCTTTTTGTCCACAAAACAGGAGTCTAGAGTTTTATTGCTGTTCTTATTTTGCTTCCTTTTCCTCATGTTGGCCAGTCAATTAATTGGTTGTTTTTTTTTTTAGCTCTATGAAACTCTGCTTCCAAGGGTCAAAGTTCTGTTCCAAATTGCTGGGGTTTTCCCAGCTGCCAGAGCTATTAGGGGGGTGTTGCAAGTCCCCCCCCCCAGCTTTGGCTTACTGAAAGTACACCGCAGGACCACCACCCAAGACCACAATACTGATCCAGGTCGCTCAACGCAAGAGCACTTGGCCCTGATCAATAGATTCAGCCCCTCTGGGGAGTCCCACAGGCCAGGGGCTGTGAAGCAGCCTGGTAGGGCCGCCACTGGTTCCAGCAGTTCCCTTCCCCCACTGCTTCCTTGCCCCGGGGGCAGATTGGTCAAACTGCTTTTCTTCTCCCCAATTAGTTTTCAAAGTTTCACTCAGCCAGGCCACCAACAAACAAAGTCCCATCCTGTTCATATCTTCAGTCAGCTTCACTGAGGAACCAAATCCAAAATCTGTCTTGACTCTATAAAATTATTCCTTATAAGCACTGGCCTTCTCCCAGTCAACAGGGGAGTGTCTCAGCCAATGGCATTCTTCCACGTCAACAGGGGAATTCACACCTTTTCACCAATGGACAGAGTTCTATACTTAGCCCTGTTACTAGGATCTACTTAACCCTAAGTATATCAAACAAATTGATTACCATTACAGGCTCTTCCAGACCTCCCCTGGGGCCTGGCCATGGTTTTGGTTTCAGGCTGGGCTGGCCTCACACCCAGCCTGCCATGATGAGCCCCTCCTGCCGAGCTGCCTTCAGGAAGAGATGTGTTTTCTGTATTTTTGTGAGTTTGTGAGTCCTAAAATTTGTTTAGAGTAGTATTTTATGGATATTTAGGGTGGCTGTGTGGGAGCTACGAAACTTTGCTGCTTTTATGCCACCATCTTGGCTCTGCCCCCAACTTTATCTTTCAAAAGGCAGAAGCAACCATTAGGGGAAATTCTTTTCTGGATCTGAATCTTATCAATAAGAAGGAACTGGTATCGGGGACAAGGTAAATGGAACAGACGATGATTATTTTTTTAGGGGAAACTGAACACTACCACTTAGAGTTTGTTACTAAATTAAGACAATTCATTTCCACAGTGTGAATGATGACTATTTCTGTGGCTATTAGGAGTATTAAAATATAGGGAACTGCTCAGTTTCTTCTACCTATTGTAATTACCACACTGGTAGCAAAGGCATCTTCAAATGAGTGACTTTATTGTAAGTCAGTGTCCATGATAGGAAAGAGTAAAGGAGATCTTCCTCTACTTCCTATTAAAAAAAAGATAAGGCAGCAGTGAGAGGTATTAAAAGGTGTTCTACAAAGCTACCTGAGACCTTGGGAAGGCTAGAGACAGTAGAAGTATTAATAGCTTTTCCAAGTCTACATGGACACTGGGCACTTCCTAAAATGGTTTTCTTGCTTTCCTCTTTGTACAGGAAAAAGACCCATCTCTGAAATGTACTAGGGATGTTCCCTTTCTTTTGCTGGTGGTCAGGGAAGAATGAGGGGAGCTTCCATAGTAGTTAATTGTGGGAAAGTTAGATTTTACTTTTTATTTCTAGATTTAGGTTTTGGGATCTTCGTACATTATACAATTTGAGGGGGAAGAAGGTCTGCTAATGAGGAGGAAGTGAAATATCTTATCTGTGATCCTGAGGTATATGGGATCTTCTGGACCCAGGATCAAGTTATAATTGAGGAAAGAAAAGGAGACCACAGGTAGTTTTTAAGGATGAAAGCAAAATATAGTGAGAATCATTGAAAACTAAATAGGTTTACAAGAAAGTAACCAATTAATGCCTGTATAAATATTCCCAGTCTCTTATGAATTAAGCTTTGCATCACCTAGAACAGTGGTTCTCAACCTTCCTTATGTTGTGACCCTTTAATATTCACATTTGGGCGGACTGCCTAGAGACATATAGAGGAGTGGTGTCTCGGTTCCTTGGTTTTCCTATGGTCTTAGGCGACCCCTGTGAAAGGGTCATTCGACCCCCAAAGGGATTATGACCTACAGGTTGAGAACCGCTCACCTAGAAGATAACTGAAAAAGTGGTGGGCAAGAATGGGTTATAATATATCACTAATGAAGAATTACACAGGAGAAAAAGCATAAAGTATTATCAACATACGGATGAATAGAGATGGAGACAGGCACAACATGTATGGAGTGAAAGCAACTAGTGGATAGCCTACATGCTCCAGTGATATATAATCAATGTCAAGAGATCTAGAAGACATCCAAGAAGCTGAGTGGACACCCAGTGGAAGATGTATGGGAGGGAATGGATAAGAGTTGCATAGGATGAGAAGGAATGGATAGGTTGCAATGAGTA
Organism: Pseudocheirus occidentalis; assembly: GCA_028646575.1. Taxonomy (NCBI): domain Eukaryota; kingdom Metazoa; phylum Chordata; class Mammalia; order Diprotodontia; family Pseudocheiridae; genus Pseudocheirus; species Pseudocheirus occidentalis. Next base: position 175,550,190 of record CM053599.1, on the reverse strand, counting down.
TTAACTAAAAATTCTAGAATCTTGGGAGAATTTAGACAGGGAAAACACAGGACTTACCTAAGTGTGGGGAAGCCTAGGAGTCCACCTTGCGTAATGCATACTGTTAATGCCAGGTATTCATTATTAAAGAGTAATGTGCCCCTGGTTGGGTCCTAGGACAAGGGGTGTCTTGAACATGAGAGAGTCTGGCCCATAATTACAAAGCTAATGACTCCTGATCCTTGCCATCTCTCCTCTAACTTCTGGGAAAATGAAAATAAGAGGCAGACAGCAAATGAAAGAGTTTGTCAGTGGGGAAAAATGGGTCCCAGAAAATGAATGAAAAACCAGACACTAGAAGTGGTCTGTGGTCAGATTTAGTAGTTGGATTAGTCACACAGTTTTACAGTATAGCTGATAGACTGGTAGACCTTGGGGGAGAGGGAAGCACAACTACCCAAGTATACCTCTGGCTGTGATCCACACTACAGGAGGGAGTACCCAAATGAATACTGAGATAAGATTCATAGGGTTTGAATTTCCTTTCATACTTGCTGGAACGAACATTATAGAATATAAAACAATTCATTTTAGGCAAATCCAACATGAAAAAATGTTTATAAGATAAATGAGGAAATAATATTTTATTTTGATCAAGAAAAAAGCAACAATAAGATTCTTTTAAGTAGCATGGTATCCTATAAAAATAATTCAATTTTACCTAGACTTTTTAGGAATACATCTACTATGTATTAACAGGGTACACCATTAGAAGTGTTACTTGATCTAAATGCATCTATTTCATCAGACTAAGCTGTACGAGAAAATATACTGAATTAAGAGTACTATGGTGGTGGCTAGGTGGCACAGTGAATAGAGCACCCGCCCTGGAGTTGGGAGGACCTGAGTTCAAATCCGGCCTCAGACACTTAACACAAAAAACCAGCCATGTGACCTTGGGCAAGTCACTTAACCCCAACTGCCCTCCAAAAAAAAAAAGTACAAAAAAAAAAAGAATACTATGGAAAAAAGAGACCCTTGAGTGTTCCTGGCAAATTATCTTTACAAAAAATGATATTAGGAACGAATTCAGAAAATTATCAATTTCTTAATTGTATATGCTTCTAAGTAACCAAATACTTTTCAGATCAAAACCCTTTCTACTAGGCTGGAGTATATCTGAGAGAACCTCTAAACAGAATTAAATGAACGTTTGAGGAAGATTATTATGATTATGAAGGTATTTTTGAAACCTGGTTATTATGATTATGATTATTATTATCTTTCTGTACATATCTATTACATGCACATACACATACATACACACACACATGAATCTGCAAATAGGAATTACTAAGATAAATGAAAAGATTTTACCAAAATATGGGAGTTGTAAGTTTTAAAATATATTAAAATAAAAATATTTCAAGTATCCTAGCTTGTGACAACTAGAGCTTTAAAACTCACTTAATAATATAAACACTTGTAAAAAAAAAATCTTCTTTTCTAGAAGTCTTACCAGGTTCGATGAATCCAGCAAGGCATGTAAACATGCCAGGAGGGAATCTTTTCTGCCTTCCTAAAAGGCACTTGTTCCCATCAGGATGAACAACTTGCATGATTACTACTGGATCTAGAATCAATAAATGAAAACTTAGGAAGACATTTTCACAATCAATTAAAAATGGCTCTGCATAGCAGGATAATTACAAGAAAAGTGACTGACATTTATGTAGTGCTTACACACATATTATCTCAGTGGAGTCTTACCATATTTCTGAGGTATTATAATCTCCATTTTACAGATGAGGAAATTGCAATTTAAAAGGCTTGTCCATGGTTACTCAATTGGTAGGTATCAGAGGTGGGATCTGAAACCAAGTCTTTATGACTCCCAAGTCCAGCACCCTTCCTTCCCTGTACGTCACACTGCCTCTATAGTCACTAGAAGCTATAAGTTACCAGAAACAAAATGTTTCTAGCATATATGATGTAATGGTTTGGCAGAGAGCTCTCTAGAGGTTGACAAGGATTTAGGTGACATTAGTCTAACATGATATAACATCAAATTTACTTCAGATATTTAAGAAATTTTAAAAGTATTTAAAAAAGAAAACCTCATCTATCCTAGGACTCAGCTTCAGTAAACTCCACAGCTAACAACCAGCAAGTAAGGAAAAAAAGTTTTTTATGAGCCAAAATAGTTTTTAAGAAATCCCTAAAGCTTATTCATTTACTCATGCACTCAAATTTTCATGCAGAATAGTTGTCTTAAAATATTTATATTTCTTTCATTTTATTTTTCATTTTATTTACAATTCTTTTTTTAAAAAAATTATTAATTTAAATTTAGTTTCTAACATTCAGTTCCACAATCCCTTGAGTTCCAAATTTTCATCTTCTCCCCCTGCTCCCCCCTCTTTCCCATGATAGCACACAATCTGATAAAGACTCTACAAATACTTTCACATTAAACATTATTGTAAAGAGTGGTTATAACCAATGGAGTAAACAATGAGAAATAAGGAACAAAATGAAATAAAACAAAACACAAAAGAAAAAGAGCAAGTAGTTTGCTTCAATCTGCATTCAGATTCTGTAGTTTTTTATCTCTGGATGTGGATATCCCTTTCCATCATGAGTCTTTTGGAGTACAATTCTAAAAGTAGATTTGAAGTAGCAAATTAGGAAGTGGAAAGTGAATTGTTAGCAAGGAGTACACTGAAGGCAGCAAGAAGTAATAACTGGCAGTTAGACAACAACAAAAGAAGCTTAAATACTATAGGTGATAGAGATAGTGACTAGACTTATGATTTCCCAACTACTACCACATGAAGATGTACTACTGCTGCAGGTTAGTACTTATATGAAACTTACAGCCTTATAGAGTTGTCTAGGGTACTAACAAGTTAAGTGACTTGCCTAGGGTAACTAAGATAGCATATGTCTGAAAGAGTACTTGAAAGCAGGTCTTCCTGATTCCAAGGCTACAACTTTCTATCTTCTATACCATACTGCTTCAGATATAAAAACCCCAAAAGTACAGCAGTTTGGGGTCATTTAGTATACAAAGTAACACATACCTCAACAGACCCAGATGACATCATCCTATTTTGGCACAATAATATGTGGTGGTTCTTAATGATCATCTTGAGTCAATAAGAAAAAACCATGTTCAGTATTCTCTGTTTAATTTGGCAGAGAAGTACATAACTCTTTAGTAGGGTCTTCAACTCACAGTTAAAATAAAGATTTGGCACTTAAATTTCCCATATTTCCCTTCTTAACAAACTATCAGAAATTATACAGCTCAGCAAGAGATCCTACATATTACTGGTAAAACTTCTTACATTCTATACATGTGGTAAAAGACACCATATAAAGATACAGTCGTGGGAATCAGAAGTATATGGTCTTGGCTTCCTACCACTAACTAGCCTGTATAACCTTAATCAAGTTACTTATTTCTGTGCTTTCAGTGTCTTTCCATTGCTTTCAGTTTATAAAATAGGTCAATTAAGAAACAGTCTCTGAAGTAGCATTCTATGATACAATAACCTAAAGGGATAAACTTGCCCAACTCAATTTATTCTTATAATGATACTAGCAAGCCAAAGTGTTTTTAATATTTTAATGAAAAATTTCGTTTTACATCATCTATATTTTCCAATATATCTTTTCCCCACCACATCCAAGCTTTGTAAAAAAAAATTAAAAAGGAGGGTGGCTAGGTGGTGCAGTGAATAGAGTACCAGCCCTGGAGTCAGGAGGACCTAAGTTCAAATCCAGCATCAGGCACTTAACACTTACTAGCCATATGACCTAGGGAAAGTCACTTAACTCCAACTTCCCCTCCAAAAAAAAAAATTAAAAAGGGAGAAAGAACCATTACAGCAACACCATTTAATATATCAATTATGTCTAACAGCATACATAATATTCTACATCCATAATCTCCCATACTTCTGCAAAATATTCACAATTTTAATGTAAAAAGAAAGGCTTACCAACTCTTGGGTAGGATGTATTGTGAACTCCTTGAAGGCTGGGGCAGTCTTCTTTCAAACATACTCTTTTATAGCCACCTTCTTCAATTTTAGTTGCACTTCCACATGTTGGACAAAACTTGTATCGGCTATGCCAGGCAAGAACAGATCTTGCTTGAGCTACTACCCCTTAAAGACATAATATAAGTATGCATAGTTAGGGAAATTATAAAGCATTTCTAAAGGACAAAAACATACCTAAAATAAATAAAGATTAATAAAATAAAGACTATATGAGAACCGGTTTACAAGAAAGTAACCAATTAATGTGTGTATAAATATTCCCAGTCTCTTAAGAATTAAGCTTTGCATCACCTAGAACAGTAGTTCTCAACCTTCTTCATGCTGTGACCCTTTAATATTCACATGTGGACGGACTGCCTGGAGACAGAGGAGTGGTGTCTCGGTTCCTAAGCCATTGGCTAAAATAAAGACAATATGATCTTTTTCTGGTTGGCATTTCCTAATGTAATTTAACTTCTTTCTCAAATATAGATAATGAAAGAAAATTAGAACTTAACTTCATTTTGACCTAATAAACTAAACCTTCTTGTAGCCCTACTATATAAGCAGTTCACAAATTAAAAATATTCAACTTTTGTATAATCTTTGTTAACAAATGATCCTAGTGAGCAACATAGACTCAGAAGCTACCTGAAGTTAACCACATAAAACTTCTTTGGCTATACAAGACAGGAATAATTAAAGGTTTTTTCATATATCTAGGAAACCATTAATAAAGATTTTTTTTTATGTCACTGCCAGGCACAAATGGTGCATATTGCTTACATGAGATTCCTTCTTAGGAGCTATACAGTAATCTAAACCTGTTTTCTTCTAATAACCAGATCAATCACCCCTAATGACAAGGTACAATTTATATCTTACCAGCTTCTTTTTCTTTTAACTGTAGGAGAGCAGGCATTGGTGGATGAAGGAAGTAACAGTCTTCATGTCTTTGTTTAAACTCTTCAGCAGAGATGGCATCTATACCAAGGGCAAACCAAGCAACCAACCCATCCTCTTCCTCCGTATCTGGGTCTTCCCCAATCCTCTTGTTAATTAATTCTTTTTTAAGTCGAAGTTCTACCCCAAGAAAAACTAAGACAACATTATCAAGATTGGTTAAATAATCTTTTATATGTATGTAGTTCAAGCGACAAAGACTCACTTCTGGCTGTTGGCCAGTCAATGTAACCAATGGACTTAAATCTGAGAAAAGGATATAGACTGTGTCTGGATGGCTTTGTTTAATTGACAGCCATGTCAAATTTGTTCTTTTCTCACTCTTCCTATCTAGAAGTGTCTTGCTAAAATAATTTTCATATTCCTCCATTTTTTTGAGCAGGAAAAATGGTTTCTGTACACCCATGGAGTTAGACAGTAAGGTAGCTACATGCTTATAGCCCCAGAACTTAGCAATATCCAGTGCAGTCTGGTTTGATCTATTGACAATGGATCTGTCACACCTATAGAAAGGAGAAAGAAACAGGAGGGAAAACAGTTAAATATAATATTTTTATCCACTCTTACAACAAAAAGTTTTTAGTGTCCATCTTATCATCCTTCTATATTTATGTAATGATTAGAGACTAGTTGTTACAATGGGAAAATTTTTAAAAAGCATTAACATATGAATAAAACTTTAAAATATCATACAGTTATAATTTTTCTAGGGAATTACTTAAGTATTAAGTACATAAAATGTAAGTATTCTTTTATATTTTGCTTTGGAAATCCACAAAGGTGTATGTGAACATGTTTAATTTGTGTTTGCTCCATTATATCCAGGTCCTATATAAACTCTATATCCAGGTTCCTACCTCTGCACCTTTGCACAGGCTATCTTGCATGCCTAGAACGCATTCCTTCCTTACCTGTGCTTCTTAGAATCTATATTCCTTTCAAAGCCAAGTTCCAGTATCATGTCCTGCATGGGGAGTTCCCTGATGCACCTGGTTGTTAGTTTTTCTACCCTTGAAATGAAACTTTTATTTACGTTGAATATACTTAAATGTATGCATGTTATCTTCTAAGACTAAAGCTCCTTGAGAGCAAGGGCTTTCATTTTTATCTTTGTATTTCCAGTCACCAGCAAAATATCTGGCGTATGTCAGGCACTTAAAAAGTCTGTTGACTGATTAAGGATTGCTCCAAAGAAAGCATCTCAGAAAACTTGGAAAATCCTGGCATACATTCCAGAGCATTTTTTAATGTGTTCTACCTTAGGTACTATATATCGGAAACTGAAAGGATGTGAAAAGTATTCCTCTATTATACTGGAATACAGGTTGGCACAGTGCATAGTGCCGTGATCCAATCTGGCCTCAGACTCTTGCTAGCTGTGTGACTCTGGGAAAGTCATTAAACCTGTCTACCTCAGTTTCTTCATCTGTAAAATGAGGATAATAATAGCACCTCCCTCCCAGAGTTTTTTGAGACTCAAATGAGTAAATAATTGTAAAACACTAAGCACTTTACACATGGTAGGAGCTTTATAAATATAAGCTGCTATTATTCTTATTACTATGTTCTGAATACCTTTTTCTCTGTGAATGATTGATTATATTAAAACATTTCTTGGTGTTATTCTTTGGTAATATAGCAGCAAATGTTAAAAGTATTAAGGGAAAACTATGTTTTTATATGAACGAATAGGAAATTTTAAACAATTTCTAATAAGAAACAAATATGGTGGCAATCTCTTTTAATGCACAGCTATTTGCTACTATGCTCACCCTTTTTCCAGAAGAAACTGAACAACATTTGGATGTCCATTTCTTGCAGCATACATTAGGGCAGTCCAACCATTTTCTGAAGTTTCATTTATAAGGAATGGGTACTGACTGAGCAATACTGGTAATTTACTGACATTTCCTTCAGCAGCTAAAGAATGAAACTGGGAAATCAGCTCTTGTCTGAGATTTCTTTTAAAAGTAGCCATTCTCTCCTTTAAAACAAAATAAACAAAACAAAATAAACAAAACAAAACCATGCATTGTTTGTTGTTACCTGTATATCAATTAGTAATATAAAAATAATTAACATTAAAATATTTTGAGAGGGAATTCAGTTTAATCACTTAAGTGATTTAGCCCTACCAGTATATGGAATTATGTTAGCTATATATGGTCCTTATCCTTAATAAGACTGAAATTTGGCAGTCTTAATATTTACAGCTTTTTTGTGGTGTACATTTTCTTTTATTTAAATTGTTCACACAATTATCAATCACAAGAACGTTTCTTTTCCTTCTTCTTAGAAACAGCTGGCGGCACACAGTAGAGTGCTGGACTTCATGTTTTCAAGGCTTATAGCAGTGGAATTCAGGCTATTAGTTGGGTCCTACCAGGGTAGAAAAGTTTTGATTTATGGGTCTGATGACAGACTTTCTGTTCTCTGAGGACTAACGTAGTTCAGTTCAGAGAGGGCCACTTGGCTACAGGGTGAATAATTGTCTGGCCACCTCAGTTCTCAAAGATTAAGTTGTAGAAGAGTTATAATCGCCAGTATTTGAGAAAGAAGTAGCTATTGTTTTTAATTGTTATTTTCAAGCTATGTGGTAGGGGGAAGACTATGAAGTCAGAGAACCTGGGTTCTATTTTCAACTCTGCCATTATGTGTGGTTTGAGGAATGTCTACTTAGCTTCTCTGGGCCTCAGTTTCTTTAACTATAAAAACAGAAAAGTTGACCCAAATGATTATTAAGGTCTTTCCCAGCTTCTTACGTATATTCAGACCAGGGTTAAGAAATATTTCTGAATAAACATGCTGTTCTTCTAGGTTAGTTCTAAATTCAGGCCATTCATTAGTTCATTTAAGTTGGAAACTTGAACAAAATAAGACTAGATGGCCATTCAACAGTTAATACAAAGAGATTTACTTAGCCATAGCAAGAGAAGGATGTCAACAAGCACAGACACTGATGACATCTCCCATTGATTCAGCTCAGTGAACTTCCTTTGCCCAAGCTGCTAACCATTTTCTACAAGCCCAATCAGAGAGCCCTAGAAGCTCCTCCAGGCCATGATAAAGTGATATCAGCAGTCTGTCTTTAGTTCTCTGAGCCAGGCAAGAAGAAAGTCTTTGTAAGGAAAAACCAGTCTAATTTTTATAGCGGAAAAGGTCTAGGGTATCAATGGAAATATTTTTTTAAAAGGTAGGTCTAAATGGGAAACAGCATTTCCACAACTCAAACTATATTATAAAGTAGCAATCATCAAAACCATTTACTGTTTTTACAAACAGAAAAGTGGATCAATGGAATAGACTGGACAAAAGAAAATCAGAAATAATGGGACTCAATAACTCAGTGTTCAATAAATATAAAAACATAACTTATTTAAGAAAGAATTACTTAATTGCTAAGAACTAGAGGGAAAACTGAAAAGTGATTTGGCAAAAATTAGGCTTAAATCAACATCATACTTTATTACACAATAATTTCAAAATGGATATGAGACCTGAATATTAACAATAACACTATAAAAAATTAGAAGAGAAGCAAATCATATACCTTTTACAGCTATGAATAGGGGTAAGTTCTTATCCAAACAAGAGATAGAGGCAATTACAAGAGATAAAATGAATAATTTTGTTAACATGAAATTGAAAAGCTTTTGTACACACAAAATGTGCATCTAAAATGAAGGAAGCAGTTGAGTAAGAAAAAAAAATCCACTGTCAAATATCTCTTACAAGGGTTTGGTATCCAACTACCAGTAATATTTAAGACCAAAAGTCATTCCTCAACAGATAAGTGGTCAAAGGTTATCAATAAACAATTCTCAAGAAGAACTGCAAATGTATTAACAACCAAATGCAAGAATGTTCTGAATTACTAATGAGAACAAAAATGCAAATCAAAATAACTTTGAGGATTAATCACACAACCAGAAAATTGGCAAAGCTGATACGAGATGGGAATAGTCAATGTTGAAGGGGGTATGGAAAGACAGGTACCCTACTGTTAGTAAAGATGTGATTAGTACAGCCATTCGGAAAGGAATTTGGAATTATGCAAATGAAGTGGATAAAATGTCCCTAGCTATTGACTCTAAAATACCCCTGCTAAAAGCACTGACAAAAAGCAAGGCTCCACATATACTTTTGGGGGATAACAAAGTGCAAGAAAAAAGTAGCTGCCCCATTGACTGTGGAATGACTAAAAAATACTGGCACTATGAATGTAAGGGAATATTGTGCTGTAAAGAACAATCGATATGATGAATTCAGAGAAACATAGATTACTTCAATTGATGCAAAGTGATATGGACAGAGCCAAAAAACAACATGTACAAGAACTACAACAAAACAGAAACAGCCACAAAACAACTGAAAATGAGTGTGGCAAAATTATAAAGAACTGGGTCACAAATACAAATTATGAGAAGACCCTTCCTCCAACCCCTTTGCAGATGTTGTGATGGGGTAGAGGAGACAATTTATATTGTGACAACAACATTATAGAGAAAAGAAACTTTGGAAACTCTCCACAATGCCAAGATAAGCCATGAGTCTAAAAGAATGAAGCCATTCCCCTCCTGACAAGAGAGGGAATGAACATAAAATGCAGAAAGAGACACACAGTTTTAGATGTGATTAACGTTGCTAATTGTTTTGCTGGATTATTTAGAGATGTATTGAGAGACCTGTGTGGTATATTGCATATAATGTATTTTTTTTTTAGTATACTACTCTGTTTTGCTGTTTCTTCTCCATCTTTCTTCTTCAGTTCTTAAAAGGGATGGTTCTCTGGAAAAAAAGGAGAAGGCATATGGGGGCAAATCTAAACAATGTAAAATTATATCAATAAAATCTATTTAAAAAGAAACAAAACAAAAAAGAAGTATGAGACAGCTACTGTCAAAGGGATTCTATTCAGACAGATTATAGGTTTGAGGGAAAAGAAACTTCTAAAGGTTTACTCTTGCTAATGAGAAATTCTGTTACCACTTTACGGTTTTGTAAGCTCTTCAAAGCACAAAGATTCCAATGGTACTCATAAACATTACATTTTAAAAAATACAAAACTGCTATTTTAATTAAAAAGAAAACTGCTTCCAATCTCTAAGTTATATAAAAAAGGATTTGATTTTTGATCCTTTGGATACTTTAAAAATTAATTTATTGATATATTTTATTTTTACATCATTTTCATTTCCCAACATAATTCTCCCCTCCTCCACCCCTAAGGCTTTTATAACAAAAGATTAAAATAGAAGGGGATAAAAGCTCAGCAAAATTAATCATCACCATTAATTTCTGATAGTACATGAATTGTTCCACATCCATAATCCCTGACCTCTGCAAGGAAGAGAGGAAGATAATAGTGTCATTTCTCTTATTTGGGATGATAATAACACAGTATTCAGTACTTGATGCTGTGGGTAGTAGTATTTCTTTTTACAGCCTTTATGGCTTCTTAACACAGTTTTATATTGCTCTTTGAATCTCTTTCTTCATTTGCAAATAAAGGATAATAGCAACTGATTGTTCTAAGGCATATAACAGTGACTTGTAAAGCACTATATAAATTCAGAGAGGCAGTGCAGTATAGTAACTTGAGAACAAGCGGAGTTCGGAAGAACTGGATTCAAGTTCCATCTCTAATATATCCAGGCTGTGACCCTAGATTTTATCTTGCCTCTGAGTATTCCCAGGTAACACTCAAAGGCTCTAAATTGTGGAAGTTACTAATGTGCATTGGTTGAAGAAATTTCCTCCATGGGAGTTCTCTTCCATCAATGAAATCACATATTCAGACTAAAATGAATAAATGAACATGCATGTGCACATACACATAAACATAACATACTTATTAAACTTAAAATACAAAATATATTATGTGAGTGGCTGGATAGAATGCTTAAAAAGATCACAGCTTTAGAACTTTATGGTTAATCTAGTTCAATTATTTATTTTTCAGATGAGTAACTAAGACCCAAAGAGGTTAAGTGATTTGTCCATGATACTACATGGCAGGTTACACACAATGTAACAATGTTTGACTTATAGTTTCTCTGACTCTTTTATTATACATATAAGGTTATTATTTTGCTTTACAGAATTTTGCAACCAAGAGTTCTATCTTTCCTCACTTCTCAAAGTAAATAAATCTCTTCGCAATCACTTCTCAAGTAAATAAATCAATATTGCTTATTCTGGAATATATACTCTGTGTGTGTGTGTGTGTGTGTGTGTGTGTGTGTATACACACACAGATTAAGTGACTAACATTATACGTCAAGCATCAGGACTTGAACGCTGATGTAACTGAACCCATGGGAGCTGATGAGATCACCAAGAAAGCAAAGAGAAAAGGGCCCAGAGCAGAGGCCAAGGTGGCATCCATTGCTAGGGTATACAGATAAATGATGATCCTGAGGAGCATCCAGATATGCAAGAAGTGAGAGAGGTCAGGCATAAAAACCCAGGAAGGAGATTAAATAGGAAGAAGGGATGGTCAACAATGACAAAGGCTGCAGATAAGTCAAAGAGAATGCTGAAAAAAAAGGCTAATAGATGTAGTAAATCAATCACTAGTAACCCTACAGAGAGGTTTTGTCCCTTGGTAATTAAAAGGAAGCTATGTTGTAAGTTGAGAAGTGAGAAAACAGCTACTATAGAAGTTGTTTGTCCCCCCCCCCCACCCCCGTGTTCAGCAGTGAAAGGGATAGTCTGAAGGTATGGCAGTATCAAATGAAGGTTTGGGGGGGGGGTAAACATGACTGCAGAAGAATCTTTGATTTTGTCAGCATAAGTTCCATTATAGGAACTCACTCCACCAAAGCAATGCAACCTATTTATAACTCTGAAGATGAACCTTGGTAGTTACCTAAGACACAGTTTTCTAGAGTCACACACTTGTTATCTGATAAGATCTGAACCCAATACTCCATTCACTATTTCATACTGTCTCAATTTCAGGTCTATTTGGGTTAAATAGGGTCTTTTTTGAAAGGAATTATTTATAAGACTAAAGGACTATATAAACGTGAGTTATCATTACTATCAGCAGTATTTTATAGCAGTATTTTTATGTGGAAATGTGTTCCTATTTCTAAACTGATAAACATTTGGAGTAATGACATAAACCAGAGACTATTTTTAGGCAGTTACCTTTAACTGGTCTCACACTACAGGTAGTAAAACAATGTTATAGGTGGATAATTATTAAATAAGAACAATATGAAGATGATAGACTGATAATCAGAAAATTTTATCACCAGAGATCGAGAATGCTTTATGTTTCAAATAACCACCTAAAGTTTGTTAGAGGGTACAATTTTGTGCAATTAGGGGAAAACTTTGGTTATAAAATATAATACTGAAAAAAATGTAAGGTGGCAAAATTATGTAGCTTACTCCTGCAAAATTAAACTCGACCATTTCTGCTTCTATAAAACTTTTTTTTTTTCACTTGCTTTCATGGCTATTACCCTAATTGATTCTCTCATTACTGATTCCTCAGTTTTGGCCATCTATTTTCTCAAATTTATACTCATGCTCTCACAGGGATAAACTGATTGAATAATTTTCAAGAAACTTAACAAAGTATTTAAGAGTTTACCATGTTCAAAGCAATGTGCTGTTTTTATAATATCTTGAAAATCTACTGTGGTTCCCCATTGTCTTTAATATAAAACATAATGCTCACCTTTTTTCAACAAAGGGTATCCATAGAATCATATTACCTCACCTCTCCAATTTCATCTTTTTATTTCTGCAAAGCAAACCAATCTTTTTACTGCTGTTCGCACAAAATACTTTTAATATCTGTCTTTTCACAAATTATTGTCTTAATATTCTCCCTAGGAAAATTAGAATTATGCTATCTAAAAAGTGGGAACAGGCTTGGAACATATTTCCTCTAAAGAAAGGTTGACGATTATTTGACAGGAATATTGTTAAAGGGATTCTTTTTCAGGTATGGGATGTACAAGATAGATGGCCACTGAAGGTCCTTTTTACTCTGAAATTCTCTAAGTATGTGATTCTAGTTTTATAACTCTTGAAGGTTAGAATTCATTTTGTCCAAGAAGTACCTGATGGACTACCCCACCTCAAGCTTAATCACTCCTTTATAGCAATAGCATTTAACATTTAAGTTTTACAAAGTACACTCCTCACAACAATCTGGAAAGACATTTTAAGTATAATTATCTCTGTTGTACAGATGAGGAAACTAGCATGGAGAGGTCAAGTCTTCCTGTGGTTGCCCAGCTAGTAATCATAAAGCAGTAACCTGAACTTGGGTATTCATGACTTGAAGTTCTGAATTCTTTAGACAATAATAATAAATATATATTATAACTTTAAGGTTTTTGAATTGTGTATGTTAATCTCATTTGAATTTCACAATTTTGTGAAATAAGTTCAAAAGAAAAGTCTAGCCCCTTTTTAGAGCTTGGGAAACTGAGGCTCAGAGAAATTAAGTCTAGCTGGCTACCATCAAGGATAGTCAGTATTTAAAGTAGGATTCAAAACTAGTCTCCTCTGACTCAGTGCTGTATGGTCCTGTATGGTCACTGTTTTCCACCTCAACATTTATGTATTCACTTACATTTCTGATATATAATTTTGTAAATGTCCACTCATTTTTATCCTTGTAAGGAATATATGGATTTCTGAAACGTTAAACTCTTTTGAGGACAAGGATCATACCTTTATTTCTCACTTACTCCCCAGGGGACAAAGTCCCTCCCTCATACCATAGGCAATCAATAAAGGTTTGCTATGAAACTACCTCCAACCCCAAACAGTTTTGGCAAAAAACGATTCCTTTTGGTAATAAACCGAGATTCTTTTGGATCTGAAAATTCAAAATCTGGTTTTCCAGGTTTTTTGGGTTTTTTTTTTTTAGGTTTTGGTAAAGAAAAATGAAAATCTGGGAGAATATGAAAGGAAAATTCTAGTTTTAATTTAACTATACATCTTTTCTGTTCATTTCTGGCTCCCTACCAGGTGTAAAGAAAATCTTACCAAAAAAGAGTAAATTAAGTGATAGCTTCTATATTATGAAATGATTTATTGTTTCACTATACTGTATAATTGTCAAAGGCTTTGTTCCGGATGCTTTAAAAGTTGTGCCCCTGCCCCTTGGATCGGATTAACTTTTCAAAGGGAAGGTATCTACCATATAGGCGTTCCTGGTGCACCTACCTTCTTCCTCACAGTTTCTACTTGCCCAGGAAACCCCCACCTTGGTCTTTCTTAGGACGAGCTTGCCCTGATCCTGTCCAGTCCTTGTACCGACTCCAGCTCCCGCCCCTCAATCAGCTACTTAGGCTGAACATAGTGGGGGAGGAGCTGAAGGAGGGGTAGGAGAGGCGCTGGGGGGCAGACCATCCTGGGGGTAAAGGACAACCCTCAGACGTTACCCGTATTCCCAGCCCTTGGCAGGGTGCCTGGCACACAGGTAGTGCTTACAGCAAAAGCCGTTTAGCTGACGGAGCCGCCGTTTATCCAGAGGGGTCTTTTCCTTGCATGATTTTCTTTTTTTTTTTCTCTTGGTGTCGTCTGAAATGAAGAGGGGGGGTTTTAAAGGGCTTGAGGGGAGCCCCGGAGGAGGGAGAAGGGCCCCCTCCCGTTAACACCTTTCCTCCAGGGCTGGGGGGGGGGGGTGTCTCTAATTCACCCTAGGCCTCAGAAAACCCCTCCTCTTGGGTCCTCACAAGACGCAGGACCCCCTAAATCCCCAGGGTTCAGGGTATTTTAAAATGGGATTCCTTCTTTTGCCCCCCCTTCCCCCGCGTGTTTATCTTTTAACACCTTCACAGCGGCTGGGGCTTTGGTGGTGCTGCTTTTATCCCATACCGCACAGGTTCGGCCATAACCGCCCCCGGGCCGAGCCTTCCCTGTGGCTTCTGGGGGGGGAGGGGGGGGGTCTCAGGACTCAGGCCTGAAGCCTCCAGCCTCCGTCCCCGCGCATGCGCACCCGCCCCGCTGGGCCACCCACCGTGACTCAGCGCAGAGCCAGGGCCCGCGGGAGGGAGAGTTCGCGCGGAGAGGGGCGCCGACCGGCAGCAACTAAGGGGGAGCCTACCCCACCCTGAGGCGACCAGAACGGCAGCAGCAGAAACGTAGCCCTAGGGCGGGGAGGAGACCATCTTCACTTTTCCGGCTCTCGGAGGAAGCCCCAGGCTACTTCCGATCAAAGGGAGGACAGCTTGTGCAAAGCCTCATGGGAGATGTAGTTTGTAAGGAGAGAGGTTATGTGGAGGCCGGAGATTTCTCTTCCTGTGCACCTGGCTAGGACTTGTCACCAGCATTAAGTAGACACTTTTGAGGAAGTTTTTTCGGCAGCTTGGTGGCTCAATGGACAGAACCTTGCACTTGGAGTCAGGAAGACTCCAACCTCAGACATTGGCTGTGTGCCGAAGGCAGTTCACTTAACCTTTCTGAGAGAAGTGCGGAGTTCTCTCCAGTGCCGGTCAAACCAGCTCTTCCAAGATTTCGTTGTTAATACTTAGACCATGGGAAGTGGGCAACCTCAGACAAACTCCACAAATCAGAGTGTGATTTATTGTTTTGTCTACTGTCTAGACTTGAAAAGTGATAGGGTGATGCAGATTAAACTTGAAAGCATATTCTACATGCATTTTTTCCCCTTTCAGGGTTGTCATGAGGATCACATGAAATAATATTATGTGAAAGTGCTTTAGAAAACCTTAAGAGCACGTAATAAATGCTAACTCTTAATTTCATGCCTTTAGCATGCTCTCTCCCCCTAACCCCTAAAATGCCTTTCCTGCCTCCACTAAGGCAAAAAGAATAAAAAAGCACCAAACACAGCTATAGCTGAATTTGAAATGGCTTTATTATTATGCAAGCTGCTTTCTTAATAACTAGCACTTGTGATACTTTAGTGTTTGCAAAGTACTTTACACTTTTTATTTCATTTGATCCCCTTAACAATCCCATGGCAGTAGGTACTACTATTCTCAGTTCTATAGGTAATGAACCTGAGACAGGTTAGCTAGGAAATGGCTGAGGCAAGATTTGAATTCAGCTTTTCCTGACTTCAGGTACAACGTTCTATCCATTATGCTGCTTAGCCGTCCCCTACCTTTCTTCTAATGATAGTCGTTCTAGTTCCCTTTTACCTGTGTAATTACAGGACAAATCAAATTTTAAAGTGGATTGCAATGAGGGACAAAAAACAATCCTACAGTAACTATTGTTGAGTCTCAGGTGAACAGATGCTGAGGTGGAGGGGACTGGAGTTCTCTCACTGATATGCTGGGTGACCTCTGACAATTTCATCACTTCTCTGGTCCTCAGTTTCTCTTTAAAATGTGTGAAGGTCAGCTAAGTCAGGGGTGGAGAATCTGCAGCCTCTAGGAGGGTCCTGGGTGCAGCCTTGTGACTGAGTCCAAGGTTTTGTGAAGTTTGGATTTAGTAAAAGGGCTGCACTTGAGGATCTAGAGGGCTGCATACGTCCTCCAGGCCACAGGTTCCCCACCCATTGAATGGCTTAGGCCCCATTTAGCCCCTGAATTTATCATTTCCTCCTTGGAATACAACTGTACACTTTTGAGAGGTTTACTTTGCTGTTAAGTAGTACTAAAGATTCAGCCTACTCTCCTCGATTTTAAGCTGCTTTGTGTACTGTACTTTGACAGTTCTGCTTACCTACTTCTGTTACTGCCTGTCCCATTACATACTGCCCCATTATTTAAAAGTCTATAGGAACCAAGTCATAGAGACTTCCATAGTAATACAATTTCAGTAAATATTCACGGCTGAATAAAGTAGGGGCTGCAAGTATACGATATTGAGTTAAAGGCTGTTTTATCATTTTAAGTATCACCCATGGTTACTAATGTTTGGATATATAAACATATATATATATATATATAATTTATATATATGTATACACACACACACACACATATATATACATACACACACATACATATATAGCTAACCCCGCCAATTTTATCTTTAACAGAGGTGACAAGGAGAATCATCTGGGGTAATGTCAAGGAAGCAAGTTAAATACATCATACACGATCCTACCATTTGGGAGCTTGCCTTTCCTGATTACACCTGATTTCTAGTGCCTTCCTTCCCACAGCTGTATTTTATTTGAACTGTTGTGTGTGGATGTTTATTAACTTTATATTTATGCTGTATGTATTTCTCTATGCCTTTATCACCCCTATTATTAATGCAAGCTTATTGTTAACTAGTAACTGTAAAAGTCTTTCGTTCTTTTATCCCCATTGTCTAGCACAGTTCTTGATCACAGATACTTAATAAAAACTTTAATTATAATGATGCAGACCTGGACAAATTAAGAATCTATAACACTGCTTTTACTGGGTCATTTGACCACTCAGAACCCTTCAATGGCTTGGGACTGTAATCTCCCTTTTCTATTTTATGTCCTGCCCCTCCTCTCTTGGCACTGTTTTTTGCTCATATCCTGCGTCTTACCTGGAACCATGTAAGTTATCCTAAACATCCTTCAAAGTCTGACTTAAATACATCCATAAAGCCTTCCTAGCCATTCCAAAGTGACCTCTCCTTCCTCTCAATTTATAACACACAGAATTTAGAGCTAGTAGGGTCTTAGATCATCTTTTCCTCCTGGAAGAAGAATTGGTCTCTGAGTCTGAATAGGTGTGAGTCTGCAGCAAATGGTAGTTTTGGAAGGAGGTGTGTGTTTGTGAGTGGGGGTGGGGTGAGGATTTTGCAAGTAAGGTCTGGCTAACAGAGGCCAAAAGGACAAATCCTTTTAAAATATTCACACTATAAGACTGCTGCGTGACATGACAATATATAGATATAAACATTTATGACCATTGTATGTAATAGCAATCGTCAGTGATAAACTCTTTTGCTCTTTTTTGGTAATACATGTCCAAAAGCTTTTAATCTTTTGCACTTATGTTTCCTATAAGTAGAAAAGCCATTTTATATTTCATTTACTAGTAATTTCTTTTGATCAGTTTTGTACTTTTTAAAGCTATTTCTCAGGATTTTTTTACTGCGAAAATTGCTTGAAATTACTATTAATTTTTCCTTGGGAACATCAATTTATTTTGCTTATTTTACTTTGTAAAGAATTACCAGAATGCAGTTTATTCTTATTTACAATCTTTTCCCTTTTGCTGTATGATCTATGTTTTAAGAAGCAGCAACCATGACATGAAGAAGAGTCTTTCTAATCTGAAACAAAATTAGCTTTGCTTGAAAGAACAGCATTCTTTTTGTGTACTCAAGTTAATTGATACAGTAATTTAATCATTGAACTGCTGTTCACATTTCACGTTTAAGTCACTTAGCTTCATGTTTTTTTCTTCTTTAGAATATCCAGGCTGATGAACATTTAAATGGATTTGTTTGCAACATTTAAAAAATACCCACAAAACTGATTACATCACGACATCCATCAGATTTTGTATTCAGATTTAGTCAATTTTGAAGCTTTCCTAAGGAAAAAAAATTCTAGATTCAATACTAAGCTACATGCTTTTTCTTTTTTTCCCCACACACAAAAATCCAGAGTAACACAATATGTTTACTTAGTTTCTTTCTCTGTCTCTCTCCCTCTGTTATCACTTCCCCTCCTGTTTTTCTTCCTTACATTTTTTAACCTCAGGTAATTTTTTCTTTAAATTTGACTGATCTGTTATCACAGCACTGACCTCTACCCTTGAAAGACTTGCAGCAACTCTCAGGGGCAAAGTCTATAGTATTCTGCAAGTTGGCTGGCAGGGATTATTTCCCAGGCCCATGACCTTCAACAAAGAACAAATGTCTGCCCTGCACATAAATTCCTTCAAACCAGTGATTGAAAACCTCAGCTTTGCTACCTATTGTATGAATCAGAGTCCATGACTTCTGTGTAGAGGATGGATAATTTAGTGCTGTATTTAAAGCCATGTGTTCTATGCTCACATGCGTTAATTTACAGTTAGAGGTGAATACATTTTGGTTTTGGCCCCTACATAGTGTTAATGCAGAAGTAAATCTGAAATTTTGGAATGAGAATATGGGGGTGGCTTTATGGTGATTACAGGGCACCTTACCTGTTATTTCCAAAGTGCCACCAACAGTGCTCTCTGTCAGCATTCTCTGACTTCTCTGATTTAAGTATCCCAGAGAGAATTTCTATAGCTTCCTGAGCTCTCATTATAACAACAATGTAATGCTGATTGCCTTGATATTCAGAGAATACATTAAAAAACAGAATTAAATTTATATTGATTAATAAACACCCTTGAATTATTAGGTTGGCTTTTGACTTTTATTCCACAAACTAATCTATCAATTTCAAAACCATGTGATGGGATCTAGTGAATTTTAATATTTTTAAAAATATTAAAAAGTTGTTTCTGTTTTACATGTATTTGCTTAAAACAATTTAATATTTTGGTTACAAAACGTAATTTTCATTTTAGAAATGTCTCCATCGATGTACTTTTAAAGCTTCCCATATCAAGGAAACAGAGCTGGTTAAAAAAATGAAAAAGAAAGAAAATCATTGGAAACATAGAGTATTCTATGCTCTTTAACCAGATATAATATAAATCTTGCAGACAGAATTGTGGGGCTGTTGCAGTAATTTAAGAGAAGAGCTGTAACACTGGAATCTGTATGAAGTACTTAAAAAGCCAGGGTAAGGAACATTATAAAATGCCACTAGGGATAACACATATAGTATTCCATTTTGTTCTAGTTAAAGAGTTATCTGCTTTAGGTGAGAAAACTTCAAATCAAATGTCATGTTGAACTTTTCTGGTACCAGAATCAATGCTAAAGCAAAAATTGAAATGAAATTTCAGTGTTCATTCAGCAAATTACTATTGAGCACCTACTGTGAACAGTGCTTATAGGCATACCTTTTGTTTAATTAGACTTACTGTATGCAGTTGGAAGTTCTCTGCTTTGCTAAATTGTTTTAAATAATGAAAATGAATCCTTAACTAAGTAGGACACACCTAACTTAAACTTGGGGGAGCCAAATAGTTTCATTAGGTGTTTACATTCTGCTCTTACCCACAGGATTCTCCTCCTGTGGTATACTTGAACAGGTAGCTTGAAGCTAGGTGCAAGCCTTTGTCCTATACTCCTAGGAACAAAAAAGGAGAAAAAGGATGGTGTTATGTATGTGCTGACATCATCACATTGATGTTATGCAATGATGCTGCTATTACCTATATTGCCTGTCCCTGTACTCAGCCTGTTTTTCCAGAAATATAATCAGTTTATTATCATTCCACCGTTTGATTTTTAGCTACACTTGTGATCACTTTATGGTATCTGGCAAAGAGACACACACACAAACGCAAAGAGTAGGTTTTTCATCTACCTCCATGTCATCATCTGGACCATTGTTGTTGAGCCCTTTTAGTCATGTCCAACTCTTCATTTACCCCATTTTGGCATTTTCTTGGCAAAGAAACTGGAATGGTTTGCCCTCCAGCTCATTTTACAGAAGAGGAACTGAGGCAAACAGGGTTGAATGACTTACTTAGGGTTAGGGGTCACACTGCTAGTAAGTGTTTGAGAACTCATGAAGATGAATCTTCTTGAATCCAAACCCAGTATTCTATCCACTACACTGCCTAGCACAGCCTCAGTCTAGATAATGGGCATTCTTTATTGATTTGTTTTTTTTCCCTCTGTTGGTGGTTGGTCCAAACTTTTTTAGTGGTTCTAAGACAGAACCAACACAATATCACTCACAATCAAGAGCATCTGAAACACATTACTGTACAGGAAATCCCTCCTTGACTTGAACTTTACATTGTATCTCCTATATGTTAGTGAAGAATGCCTTTGGTAAGCATTCGTCTCCTTTTTTTTTTTTAATAGTTTACTTGATATTAGTGATCAATTATCAAACAAGATTACCTCTGTTGTAATAGTTTTCAAGTATCTTGGGTGATTTTGTTGTGCATGGGAGAGATATCTGATAAGAAGAGAGATTTAGGAAAATCAAAGCACAATTAACTGACCTTAGACTTCTCTCTGAAACAAAATCCCATATTTTTATAAGACCAATTTTCTACTTCTTGTGGCATGGCAATGACTCATGGGAGCGCTGTAGTCTTGAAAGTATTAAAAATGCATCTCACTCAGAGAGCAGTAGAGAAGAGCATGGTGGGTATAACAGGCTGCCATACATAGACCCTACTGTGGCTCTGACATGCATGCCTTACTTGCCTGATGAGCTGAATCTGTAGAGCCTGGTTATTACATCCTTTAAGAGCTTTATGAATATCCCCCTAAGGGGTTAGGGTAAGAGAGCGAGGATAGATTCTTCTGGTGTTTTGGTTCCGAAGACTCTCTGGTGTGCTTTCCACCACGATTATGAATTGTCTATCAATTAGCCTACCTTTTTTAAAAAAGAAAAGGATATTTACTAAGGAAGTATAATATGAAGTTAGTACAAAATACTTCACCTACCCTCAAGTCTATGATACACTCTCCCACAAGTATATATAGAGTCCAGGAGTTCAAATTAACAGATTGGAGATTAGAGAAAAAGGATAGCTCACAATTGCTAGAAGTCGTTTTAACCGAGTCCTCAAGACATTCCCCTTACGTATGGTATGACTTCATTTCTAGGCTTTTTGTAAAGCCTTGGATCTGTTTCCCACATTGTCCTTGGCTTTTTATGCAGACACTGACCTCTGTCAATCTGCGAATGCTTCTAGGATAGCAATGGGAAGATGAGTAATACTTCAGATCTTTGAGCTTCATGAAGTCTTCCTCTAGTGTGGGAGCAGGGCTAAGGGCCAAGGATATATTCCTTCCGTCTCTCAATCAGTTTCATTTTAGAGGTTTAGCTAACATTAGTTTTCTTTCTGCTTGTTCGGATCTTGAATGGTTCTGACCTGATTATATAGAAGACCCACAAAGTGCAGCTAGTTTTCCTCAGGCAACCCAAACAGACTTCCATTAACACTTGGGGAGGTGGTCAGGTCCTGTTCTCCTTCACCTAATAAATGTATTGGGGATAAATGGCATAAAGTGATTTCCAGCCCACTCTTGCATTACAATGTCTTTTCATTAAATGCCTTTGCTTTAAACTAATTATGTCCTCTGACTGGTTAATGAAAAATACAGTGACTATAAATAAATACAATATTGGGTTGGGAGTCAGGAGCTATGGTTTTGGGAAGACAAGGATCTATGGAGTATCTTGAATTCATGGTAACTCTTTGGCACCCATGCAGAAAAGGAGAGTAACACAAGTGCTATATAAAGGCTTAGATTTAGTTTTAATCTCTAAAATAGTTTAAGCACTCAAAGATTGTTTTGGATTGAGTATGGGCAGAGAGTTAGAAGATCTAGGTAACAGTCAAGGATAATATATTTGATGATATACAGATTCATTTACCAGTAGTGACTAAGTCAGGGCAAGTTTGCTTTTTCATCATGTACTGAATTTTAATTAGCTAATTGTAACATTTCAGAGACATAATATGGCCCCCTCCCACCCAGGTTCCCTAAACTATGCAAGGTTAGAAAGCAACTTTAGTTATAGCACATTCATTGAAAGTGAAATAATGTTCTGAAGAAGCATATTGCATAACACTTTTTATTTTGGTAAAACACATTATAATCAATTGGCTTAAAGTCTGTAGTCTGTACATTGACTCAGGCTCCCTTCCCTGTCCCCAGTTCCCCTTTTCCCCTGTAATTTATTCCCACTTTTTTTTTTTTTAGCTTTCTTTATTATAAATTGTCTTCCTCTGTAAGAACAGAAGCTTCTTGAGGAAAGGGGCTGTTTTTCTTTTATCTTCTATTTGTATCCCCATCAACTTAACAACCAGAGTCACCTCAGGCCCTCAAAATAAAAGTACATGACTACTTTCAGAAAAACAATTTCCCCTTTTAATTCACTGATTAAAGAGTCTCTAAAGAACCTTCTTCACATTTCTCTTCAAGATAAGGGTTAAGTTCAATTTTTCTGTAAATAAGTTAGTCTTTTACTTTGCCTTATCTTCAGTCATCACAAGAAATGGTCTTTCCAAAATACACTCACAAACTCTTCATAGAATTCCTTTAGATCAAAATGAAACAGATATATACTCCCTGACTCCACAGGGAGAAGCGCTTTATTGCAAGACATTTCTCAACTGATTCTTAACTGCCAACACAAACTGATTTTTTTGCAACATTCCATTTGACTCTTAAAGTTAGAGTAACAGTATAACTCCTCTTCTAAGGGGAAATCAACTGAAACATGTATTATATACAGAATTTCCTCAAGGAGATGAGTTCTCTATTGAGATGGCATTTTTTTTTTTTTGGCTTGGACCTGTGACTTTATCAGTTTGGAAAACTTACCGTGGAAACCTCCAATCTAAATGCATATAATTCCTACTGGTAGAGTCTGTGGGGTACTTACTTGCCAAGCAGCTTGTCTATAATCACAAAGCCAGTATGTGCAAGAGTCAGGACTTGAAGCCAGCTTTTCCTCACTACAATGCCAACTCTTTATCCGCTACCCATGCTACCTCTCTGGTGAAGTTTTATATAACAATATTATCTTACATTAATATAGAACCTTAGGTAGCAATATGCTTTATTTTATCTTATATGATTTGATGTTACTGAAACACAATAGCTACGTCTTGAATGATTCTGTAACTCACTCAAGGCTGCACAAATCCTAATATTAAGTGCCTTATTCTCCACCTCAACTTTCTGCAAATTACAATGCTAAGGAAAAGCACTTTGAATGTGTAAAGATATATTTTCATCAAGATGATAATACCACAGTAATTGGAATTACTTTTAGAAATAATAAAATATAGACTAGTACCCAAAGTCTTAGAGCAATTTTAAGCTTCTTAGGCTTTAATAGCTTAAAATTAAGACTTTGGGGCCACTATATTTGTGATGTAACTAAATTCTCATGGTAACAGAAATACATCTTTTAGCTTTGGGTTTGAGCATAATTCATGACTAATATCTAGTGTTTTCTATTAAAATATCTTAGTTTCTCTACTTTTAAAACCGAGATAAGGTCTAAGCACTGTGAAGAATAGCCAAATGCCTTTAAAGAGCTTTTAGCTTCTTGGAAGGATTAGGTACAAGATATTATTAAATCATTGAGGAAAATGATAGCACAGCCTCGATCCAGTTCTGCTTATTCACAATGAGCCAACCATCTGATAGAATAAGTTGAATAAAATAAACTCTCCCTTGGAACAAAATGCTCACTCATTTTAGTTAAATTACTTCTTCCAAGAAGTCAAATAGTCTACCTGGAAATAGTTGGCCATTTTCTCCTGAAAATAATGCATTTTAGTCAGCTTTCTCTACAGTCTGGGCTCATATTTTTTTCTTGTCTATTTCTCTAAACTTCAAAGTATAGGGTACTTTATGTCAAATTTAAATTATTAAAATTAAACAACCTCTTGATGGTTTCAGAAAAGATATAAATTAGGCAAGTTGTTATCTGCCAGTTAGTATAATCTCTCTCAAACCACCAATTGGAATTTTCCCCTGTTCAGATGACACATCTCTTCTCTAAAATTAATAGATTAAAAGAAATTAAGAGCTTCCAACACTTGGTCTTAAATAAGTTTCTTTCATTTTTGCATATCCATAAAATAGATCCTTTACTGACAAGGGAAAATGTCTTGTTAACCAAATTTGCTTCTATAATTAAATAAACATGACAAAGATTTTAAAATAGATTTGATATGTACAATTTAAAATATTTTTGTTTTTACATTTAATTCTAATATAGCACTCTACTCCATGGATATTCTGTTTTGGAACTAAACACCAGTAAATAAACAACACAAATAAAATGGTGACAAAGCAATGTTCGAAGAATTCACAAAAACTTACGTGAGCAAAATTCTCTTATTCCTTCTATTATATAACTCTCACCATATTAGTGTTGCTTACTGTGAAATTTCTTTATTGAAAGGTGCTATATAAATGCAAAGTGTTCCTAAAGCTGTTGTAGCTGCATACATGAGTAGCTGGGGGCATAATCTGGCTAGCAAAATATAATTTAACCATTAATGGAGCCACTCAGCCACACTTGATGGATAAAAATGGACATTTCAAATTTGGTTCATGAATAAAAAGGTCAAGTAATAAAGCCAAGCAATGGGTTCAAATGAAATGTGTGCAAATCAATCAGTGCACTCATATAGCATATCCACTAATATGGCTACATCAGCTCTCAGAAGTCTAGTGAATTTTAGTGTTTTTTTTTTTCTGTAAAACATTGGGTGAATATCCCAGGAATAGAAGTCCCATGGTTCTCAGGAACAACATCTCTCTGCCAAAAATATCTAGACTTCTACAATTATGTGTCCTTTACTTACTAGAGTCTTGGCTGAGGCCTATCATGGACAAAAAAAATTATACTTCTTGTTTTGATAAATATTGTGATTATCTCAGTCTAATGGGTGGAAATTAAACTATTACCATATCTATCATGGTGGTAAAAATATCAGTTGTTTCATCTGCAAAACCTAGTCTTTTGATTAAAGTTTACATCTTATAAAAGGACTTGGTTCCATTTCTTTTAGTGTAGCATAATTTTTTTCTGTACTATATTAGGAAAGTATGGTGGTCCTCAAAATAAATAATAATAATAATAATAATAATAATAAAATTAACTAAAAATAAGCATTGTGAAAGTATGGAGTTCCCAATTCTACTAATTCCACTGTTCTTCCATATGACTCCAGAACTGATTTATAGTGAAAAGCAGAATGTCATCATGCATAGAGATCTGGCCTTGGGGTGATGTCTACTATCTCTGCTGCTGATGCCTAGGAAGCTGTGTGACCATGGGAAAATCATTTAAGATCTCAGTGCATCCAACAATTCTCTTAAGACTAGTTATCTCTCCCACATCTTGTGGGGGTTAGAGTTTTGGCACCCCAGTGATCTGGAAAATTCACATAAAATTTCAGAGAAGTCTGAATTTTTTCTTTTATATTTATAGTACCTTACTGTACAAATTGGGTTAAGTGTTTGGCCATAGGCTATGCATAGGTCAATGTTAAATAAAACTTTTTTTTTGTCTTCTGTTGGAAATTGCGTATTGTCAGTCTGCCTTTGTGTGTTGTCTGCTGCTTCCACAAAACTCCCCCTAAATTCCTATTTGATTTCTTATGCTGACCCTTGATATATCAGAACCACAATGGGGAAAGTTGTGATGTGGAAGAGATATCTGTAAATTACTGAGGAGTTGCCTATTTGCATTGGTAGAGGCAATTTACACAGTGGGAATTTCCTACTTCAGTGAAGTCACAGGTTGAAAAAAAAAGACAAAGAAACTCCAAAGATTTATTATATATTACCCCCCCACGTCAGTCTAGAATTCCTCTATCAAGCAACCTTACCTGTAAAACACAGTGAAAAAACCAGAAGTGAATGAAAAAAAAAAGCCTTACAAGTAGCTAAAATTGGTATTTAAAAGTTTATCTAACAAAAACACATGATTTATCCACTGGGGAGTCTTTTAGGTACTTATACAGATCCTACTTTGAGATTATACATATTTCTAATAAGCTTGGCTAAATTTTCAACTTGATGGCTAATATGAAGCAGCAAATTAGAAGAGAGACTATTAAAAATATATTCACAGTAGTAAAAAGTAACTGCCTAAAAGCAAGGAAGAGGAATATAAATTTAAACATGCAACATATACAGAAGAATTCAAATAACATAGCAGTCTGGATTGGAGTGATAATATAGTAATTAATATTCACAATAATGACAATGAGTCAAGAAAAGACTAGATTTTGGATATTACTAAATGAAAATTGAAAGGAACACATCTACACTTCAGCTATGAATGGCACCTGTGAGCTAGAAAATTAAGATATAAATAATTGTAGAAAAGCAAAAACATTAAAAAAAAACCACTTGGTGCTGACCACAAAGTAATAAAATTAAAATAAAAGACATTTGAAGAAAATATTTAAACAAGCAAAAAATTATATAATTCTAAAGCAGGAACTTGTGGTCTTGAGACCGCATGTGGCATCCTATATCCTTGGGTGCAGCCTTTTGACTGAGTCCAAGTTTTACAGAACAAATAATTTTAGTAAGGGGATTTGCTCTGTGAAGTTTGGATTCAGTCAAAGGGTTGCACTTGAGGACCTAGAAGGCCACATATGGCCTTGGCCACAGATTTACCACCCCTATATTCAGGTCAAAGGATAAGTCAAAGAAACTATGGATAATTTTATCAAAGAAAATTATAATAGACAACATACTAAATATATCCCAACATATGGGAAGTTGTCAAAATGGTCATGGGAAAATTTTGTATCTTTAAATATTTGTAGCAGCAAAAGAGACAAAATAGATCTGCAAATTACAACTAAAAAACAGCAGCAGCAACAACAAAACAAACAAACTAAAAAAGCAACAAATTGAAAAATCCCAACTAAATAAAGAAAATTTGAAAATCTAAGAAATGAGATGAAAAGATAAAAATGATATAGCTAGAAACATTTTTTTATTAAAAGGCCGATAAAATAAGCACAGTATTAGCTATTTGGATTTTTAAAAGAGGAAAACCAAATTACCACATTCAGAAATTACAAAGGAGAAATTCACAACAGATAAAATGGAAATAATGGAAATTAGAAATTGTTTTGTCTAATTATGTGCCATCAAAACTGATTTTAAAATGCAATCGATGCAATATTTATATGAATTAAAGTACAGAGATGTAACAGGACAGAAAATAAAGAATTTAGATAACTTAATCTTAGAAAAAATATGGAACAAGCTACAAAAGAACAAAACCAAACCAAAAACTCTCAAAGAAAAAAAACCTTTTTTCCATGTGGATTTAATCCCAATGTTATATAAATTGTTTGCAAAAATAAGAAAAGAAAAAAAGAAAACACCAAATTCCTTTTTATGAGTCAAATATGTAAATATGTAGATATGTAAATCAGGGAAGGTAAAAACAGAGAAAGGAATCTAAAGACCAATATTTCTAGTGAATATTGATGTAAAACTATTGAACAGAATATTAAGCAGAATAGATCAACATATTTAAAAGAATGTATACTTTGGCCAGCTAGCTTAGGTAAAGCTGGTTAGGTATGAAGAAAACCGTATAAACAGGATGGACTGGACTAATAACAAACAAAATCACATGACTATATCAATTGACACAAAAAAGTTTTTGAAAAAATGTAATACTTATGTTAAAAAAATTAAGAAGCAAAGTAATAAATGGACGTTTCTTTACCATGACAAACAATAACCAAAACCAAGAACTTGCATTATCTGTAAAGGAGAAACACTATAAATGTTTCCAAACAGATCAAGAAAAAAAGAAAGGATATCCTTAGTCACCACTAGTTGATTTATTTCTAGAAATATTTAAAAAAAACCCCAAAAATGGTAAAGAAGAAACAAAATATTAGCCTTTCCCCCCAGGTGATAGCATGGTTTTCTTAATGGAACAGTATTTTCAGCAAAGTAGCAGAATATAAAACAAAACAACAAAATTCATAAGCCTATTTCCAACAAAACCTAGCAGAGAAAAAATTCCATTCAAAATATACATGTATAAAATATAAATATATAAAATACCTGAACATTTCCTAACCAAAATATATACTCTTATTATATGGATTACAACTACACCCTACTCTTTACAGAAATAGAGGAAGATAAATAAAGATATATTGATTTTTCATAGTTGAGCCAGGCTAATATAATAAAAATGATAATTCTACCTAAATTAATTTACAGATTTATTGATGTATCAATCATACAATCATTTACATCCTTTAAAACCTTCACTAAAGCCTACTACCCCCTCAAACTGTCATTTTATTTTTCTCCTCCACTCTCATCCAAACTCCTAGAAAAAAAGTTGTCTATACTCTCTGCCTATAATTCCTCTAGCTCCTCCACCCTTTGTGGCCTGACTTTTTTTTTTTACTTCATTACTTAACTGAAACTGCTCTCTCTAAAATTATCAGTGATCTCTTAATTGCCAAATCTCATAGTGTTTCCCTCTACCCCAGTCTCCTTTGATGGGACATCTAGATCATGATCCCTAACTGTGACTATTCCCCATGTCTTTGTCTTAAACTACCTACTCTTTTCCTTTCTATGATTTTTCTGGGTAAACTCACTTTGTGAACTCATCAGATCTGTTGGGCTTAATTGTCATCTCTATGCCAAAAACTCCCATCTATAATTCTTATCTAGACACGTATACATATGCTTAATGTATGCACAATGTGTGCACATATAAATATCTCCAGTCCTACTCTTTCCCCTGAGTTTCAGTTCCGCACCATCAACTCTCTATTGTACATTTCACATGGAAATACCAAAAACATTTCAAATTCAACATATCCAAAATTTAATCCATTCTTTCCCTTCAAAAATACCATCTTCTTAATTTCCCTGTTTTTGTTGAAGACACCACCATTTTTCCAGGTGCTCAGTTTTGTAATCTTGGCATTATCTTTGATCCCCCACTTCCCCTTTACTCTGCTATTCAGTCAGTCACCAAATCTTGCTTTTAAAAAAAATCCTCTATAGCATCTTGTATATCAGATCCCGTTCTCTGCATTCATACGGTCACCTTAGTTCAAGTGTTTCTCATCTCTTGCCTACATTATTGCATGTTTGTTGATCAGTCATTTTTCAGTCCTGTATCACTCTTCATGATCCCATTTGGGTTTTCTTAGCAAAGATACTAGAGTAGTTTGCCATTTTCTTCTGCTCATTTTACAGATGAGGAAACAGAGGCAAACAGGGTTAAGTGACTTGCCCAAGGTCACACCACTAGTAAATATCTGAGGCCAGATTTAAACTCAGGAAGATGAATTTTCTTGACTTCAATTCTAGTACTCTATTCATTGCATCATCTAGGTGCCCAAGATAATTGTGATAGCCTTTTAATGGGTTTTCTCACCTCAAGTCTCTCAGCACTCCAGTCTATCCTATTTATTTTTTGCCAAAATGATTTTCTTACGCAGAGATATGATCATGTCACTCCATTACTCAATAAACTCCAGTGGCTTCCTGTTGCCTCTAGCACCAAATATAAAATCCTGTTTAGTTTTTAAAACCTTCACAATCTGGCCCCAATCTGTCTGACTTCTTTGTATATTATTCCAGCTTCTGTATTCTGATCTAGTCAAACTATTCTTGTATCTGCTACTCACATAGGATAGGTACTCTATTTCTCCATTCTGGCTAGTCCTCAATCTCAGAATGTATTTCCTCCTTGTCTTCACCTCCGTAGAATCCATGAAAGATAAAACCTTTGCTGAAATCTTTACTCATCCCTTCAACTGCTAGTGCCTTCTTCTCAAATTACTTTCTATTTATTCTCCTTAGAGTATGTATGAATAAACACACACACACACACATATATGCACACACACACATATATATGTATTTCCTTAATATCTCTTCAGTTAGAGAGTAAGCTCCCTGCAAGTAGACCATGTTTCATTCATTTTTTTTGTATCCCCAAGACCAATCTTGTGTCATGCATAAGGTAATGCATGACACAAGATTGGCTATTAATAAATGCTTGTTGAATGATGGATCAATCAATACTGCCAAAGAGTTACTATATAAAACTAATTAAAAACAAAATCTGGAGTGCCAAAAGGCCAAGAAACTCAAGGAAAAAAATTGAAAAAAGGGAAGGGGAGTATTTGTGTCAGATGTCTAGCTACTACAAAGCCATAATCATCAAAAGTATTTGATACTAGGAAAAAAAACCCTACAAAAATGTTTATCAAAGGAGCAGGAGCAGAATAAATAAGCAAGGTCCAGAAGAAGTCAAATAGGGTGTTTGATCATACAAACATTATCAATTACTGGGGGAAAGAACAAAAATTGCTGGGGAAACAGGAAAGCAATTTCACAGATATTAAGTTTAAATAAACACCTTATATTACATACCCTAATTAGCTTCAAAATATGTAAAATGTCATATCTTAAATAAATTAGGGAAAAATGGAAAGAGATGACTTTCACAGATAAAGGCAGGGTGGAGCAGGTAGAGTGAAAGTCCTTGACCAATACAAGGAATATAGGTGATCATAAAAAAAGACAATTCTGATTGCATATAATTGAAAAGCTTTCACATATACAAAACCCAGTGTCGTCAGAATTATTTGAAGGGAAACAGTTTATTGGGGAAAAAAAAGTCTTTGCAATATTTTTTACCTGATTTCCAAGATAAATATGTGAAGAGGGTTTTGATTTTTTTCTTTTTGGCCCCTAGATCAGGATCTGGGAGAAGAAGAGAAAATAAATTTGTATTCATTAAAAAATGAAAGAAAATAAAGAACTGATGTGAATTATAAGAATAAATTTCATTTCCTAATAGATAAAATGATCAAAGCATATGAATAGTTAGCTTGAAAAGGACAATATCAAGATATCAACAACAATATGAAATAATGTTTCAAATAATATAATTAGGGAAATACAAATTAAAATATGGAATTTCCATCTCTCAACTATTTTATTATCAAATATGACAATAAAAGGAAAATTACAGTCATTGGAGGTACTTTGGGAGGACACTGTTGATGAAGCTGTGAATTGGTCCAACCATTTTGGGAAACAATTTGGAACTGAGATCAAAAATCCATACCACTAATAGGCATAGAGCCTAAAGAGGTCAAAGACAAATGTAAAAGTCTTATATGTACAAATATATTTGTAGCAGTACTTTTTGTTGTTGTAAAAAATGAAAAGATGTGTGCCCATTAATTTGGGAACAGCTTGTCAGATTATGGTTTTTCCGTTATAATGGAGTAATATTTTTCTGAAATAAAGAGGGACAGATTAAGAGAAACTTGGAAAAACGTGCACAAAATGATGCCATATTAAGGAAGTATGCTTTTCATCTCTTTGCAGAAAGGTGATGGACTAGAAGGTACAAAATATTTTAAGACATAGCTAATGTATGAATTTCTTTTCTTTTACTATGATTATTACAAAGGAAGGATTCAATAATTTTCTACATCAGGATAGGGGAAAATTTATGGGGACGTTATTGAGTAGCACTAGTGATAAAAAGTGTCAATGAAACATTAAGAATACATAGAAGAGAGGGAGAAATTTAAAAAAGGATACAGATAAGTATGGTATATTACTTGCTATTATGTTAAATTTAGTATACATTCACTGTTTCATGTACTACCTTTATCTGTTTCTCGTACATTGAAATGTTCATGTTTGTGAATATTGGTTAATAACATCAACAATAACAAAAATTAACCCCCCTTGAAAGACTAAATTATTTTCATTAAACTCTACTTAAGTAGACCAGAATGTATATATGTGCATATATTTGCATAAAAGAGTTTGGTTAATAAGTCCTGTCCTTGTGATCATACACATAGTGCCACTGATACAATTCCTTCCATAGAAGACACTGGGGAGCCTGCTTATATGAGAGTCTTGATGTTTAATTAAAGTGCCTTGGAGGGTCAAGTCAAATCAAAAAGTATTTATTAAGCACCTAAGTGCTCTGGATACAAAGAAAGGCAAAAACATTTCCTGACCCCAAGGACCTTACAGTGTAACAGAGGAGACAATATGCTAACAACTATGTATAAACAAGGTGACAGTGAAAATGATCGGAGTTGAGATATAAAGTATCCTGTATAAGGAATAACAAGTAGTGTCACTGGTTCATTGAATACACTGAGGGGAGCAAAGTATAAGAATACTGGAAAGGTAGAAGGGGGGTCAGGCATGAAAGGGGAAAGGCTTTAAATATAAAACAGGCGCTTTCATATTTGATCCTGGAGGTAATATGGAACCAACGAATTTTGTTGAATTGGGAAGTCACATAGTCAGGCTTGCATTTTAGAAAGATCATCTTGACAGTTAAATTAGTAAGATTGACTGGAGTGGGAGAAACTAGAAGTAGGGAGAGAAACCAGAAGACAATTGTCTAGGAGTGAGGTGATATGGATCTGTACTAGGAATATGGTGGTGTTACAGGACAGAAGAGGTTTTCTAAGGGGATGTGGAGAAGAATCAACAGAATTTGGTGAAAAATTGGAGTTGAGAATCTGCTTATTTTGGGAGCTTGGGTGATTGGGAGGATGGGGGTACCCATCCTTAAGGAAGTTAAGAAGAGAAGAGAGTTTTAGGAGAAAAGTATGGAGCTTAATTTTGGACATGTTGAGCTTAAGATGTCTGTGGGACATCAAGTTTGAGATGTTCAGTAGGCAATTCAAGATGAGAAACTAGAATCCAAGAAAGAGAGTAGAGCTGGATAAAATAGATTTTAAAGTTACCAGCATAGAGATTGAAGACGTTAGTAAGTGCTGGGTGTTTAAGGGATCTCATATGAGTCCCTCTCAGGTTCTTGTCTGGAAGGAAATTCACTAGGACCCAAGCTATCTTTTGGCAAAGATACAGATTTTATTATTACGCTTAGCAGTGGGCAGGAAAAGGTTAAATGGCCTACAAAGTGCAGAGGTTAATGATGTGGAGTTTTATTACCATAAAGTTGTCAGTCAAAGATTAATTATGCTAACTAGGTGGGCAGAGGTGGAGTTAGGGAGGAGTTGGGGAGTGGACTAGGAGTGGTCAATGCTTAAAGGGACATATACTTTTCATATCAACTGTGCATGTGGATTTCCCATGATACACTGGTAAATTCCTTAGGGGTGGGGAGAGGGAGGTGTGGTTCTGTGCTTGACACATCATAGGTCACCAGGTTGGTCAAGGATGTATGACATATAGCCATTATGGCTTTTGGGAGGATAGGTCTGATTCTTTTCAAGTCTGGGAACTAGACTGATTAGAGATACAGGAGGTACCGTATTGAAACGGAGTTACCTTGTCCGATAATGTTCAAGGCTTTTGGGTGCAGCTGGCAACTTAGAACAAAGGGGCAATGTATTTCTCTAAGGTTTGTTTATAGCACACCATTGAAATTTTGCCAGGTGCTTGTCTCTAGGTAGATTTTCTGGCTAAGGGAAGACTTTCAGGATGGGGGAAGGGGAGAAGCAAGGTTTATGCCTTTATGGCAGGGGGAAAGTGTGATTTTTACAGCTTAATTACACAGGCTTGTTACAAACTGATGTTATGTACATAGGTACCTGAAGGCAAATGAATTTTACAATACTGAAGTTACAGACAAAGGCATCCTATACCACAGCAGAGATGATGATTGAATCCATGAGAACTTAGGAGATTTCCAAATGAAATAGCATAGAAGAGGAGAAAAAGGTCTAGGACTGTTAGGTCTCTGATACCTCATGTGGGGAGGAGACTCCTGAAGAGGGTCGTTGATACTCCACGTGAGATGGACAGGTTGAACCGATCCTCAGCTAACAGGAGTGCATGTGATCGATCACCTGGGGGCAGAATGCAAAGGCTTACTTTGGTAAGGGTTATCTTTTTGGGTCAGGATGTATAGGACTCACCTATACCCACCTCAACAGGCCTCAGGCGTCCCCAGATCCCAATTACTCTGGGAGAAACAGCTGTACAGAAGACTCAGGACACAGGACTTGCTTCTAGCTTTTATTGAGAGTATATTCTCTCTCTCCGGTGTGGCTGGATCTGCTTTTCCTTCTCCTCTCTCCTCTGTCCTCTCCTTTCTCTTGCTCCACCTCCAGGGCCCCTTGGGGCCCCTCTCCTGGCTATGCCCTCGCCACAGTGAGCCAATTGTGCATCACCCCAAAGGTGGAGAGATCATACGTCCTCCTTACTTCGACATGCGCAATCCTGCATTTTGCAGACAGGTGCAATCCTTGCATTCCACCTCCAGGTGATCATGTGCATTCCTGTTAGCTGAGGATCAGTCCAACCCATCACATCTCCCTTTTCTTGTTTTGCAGGTGACCGCTCAGGGGGAGGAGATCAGCAACCCATCACAAGCTAGAAACAGATCAAACAAATAAAGTTTTCTTTTTGTTTGTTTCTTGAGGATGAGGGGAAGACACGGACAAATTTGCAGTCAGTAGAAAAGTAGTCAGTTGAAGAGGGGAGATTAAAAATAAGTGAGTCGAATTGTGTAATAGCAATGCTACTTACAGCTGCTGTGGGAGTATAAGACCAATAACACTAGTACACAGGAGGGCTGCTAGCCTAGGTTCTTTAATCTGCTTTTCTAAAGGAAAGCAACTTAAAAGGGGCCAACAATCTTACTTTAATGAAACAAATATGCCATTTACTTAGTTCAGGGGAAAAAGACAGCACCCTGAACTTCAGAGAAAATAGAAACAGAAATAATAGCATAAAAACCAACAGACAGGGCTTCTAACCATCTGACTAAATAATACATACGTCGCTGATCAACAGACAGATCAGCTGTCTGACCATTACATACATACATAGTTATCAGAGAGAGAAGTACCAACGTCTGGGATTTCAAAGGCAGGGAGCTCCTTAATGGTTACCAAGAGTCTCATCTGGCTACATCACTTGAACACTCTTCCCATGAGTAAGCCCCAGTAACAAAAGGTGTGGGCCTTCCTGAAAGACAATTGTACCCTAATTAAGCTTCTCCTGTTGGGCTCCATGGTGAGGCCTATTAACAGGCAGGGAAGATCTTCAGCTCCCATTAATATTACAGGTTGAGAGAAGGATAAATCTGGTAGAGAAGATGGGATGGAACTGGATCACTTGGGCCTGAAGAAGATTTTGCCTTGATATAAGGAGAGAAGCCATCTTTTCATGAGACACAGAAATGAAAGAGGAAATAGTGAGGGAAGACATTGGAGTGATGTGAGAGGAGAGGAGAAGAGGGAGATCTCATCAAGTGTTCTCAGTTTTTTTTTTTCCCAGAGAAATATAAGATAAGGTTCTTAACTGAGGGGGTAGGGAAATAGAAAACCATAGGAGGTTTGAAGATGGATGAAAAGGTTTAGAAAAGCTGCTATGGTGATTGAGATAGTGAATCAATTAAGGAAGTATAAAAGGATTGCTTTGCCACAGTCAGGACCAAATTGAGTTTATATAATACAAATTAAACTTGTAGTGGACTCAATCAGCATAGTTTCCTAATTTTCTCTAGCTTTGTACAGTAGCAGGTGAATGAGTGAAGACTACTGATGGTGGGAATCAACTGAGTCTTAGTTTTCTCAAATGTAATGACTATTTGGACAACTGAGGTTGTTTTAATGAGCATTTCACTTTATTTTTCCTGATTTTAAGGATACCATACAACTTCCCAGCTATCCTGATGCTATGCCACTGCTCACCTCACTTCCTCCCCCCACCAGCTTTCCTTAACTTTAGCTTAACTACACTACACTACCATTCCTCCTAACCCTAGTCTCTCTGATGAGCTATGATCACTTATCTCTAATGGTCACTTGGACAGTCTGGATACAGTCATTTCAAACTCCTTAAACCCCCAAACCTTCCCCCTTCTGAACTCCTCTATTATGGTCGAAGACATCACCATCCTTCCAGTTACCCAGGTCTATAATCATGGTGTTATTTTTCAACTCTTCACTGAGTTCACCCAATATATACAGTCTATTGCCAAATATTATTATATCTATTTATTATATCCTTTACATTCTTTCACATGTCTCCTTCCTGTCACTGATATAACCACAACCCTAGTTCAGGCCCATATCACATCTTGCCCTAACTATTGCACTAGCCTATTTTCCCCACTTCAGGTTTTTCCTATTGCATTTTTCCCTATTGCAATCCATCTTCCATTTTGCTACCAAGGTGATTTTTCTAAATTGTAGATCTGACCATGTAAACCACCTGTTCATTAAGCTCTAATGGTTCTCTATTACCTCCAGAATTAAATATAACCTTTTCTGTTAGTTATTTAAAGCTTTTAAACCTGGCTCCTTTCTACCTTTTAGGCTTCTTACACTTTCTTCCCCTATACCTACTCTCTATTTATATCAGCCTACTTGTGGTACCTCTGACAGGACACTCATTTATAGTCTCCAGGTCTTTGTATTGGCTCTCTTCCTGAAGCTCTTTGCTCCCTCACCTCTGCCTCTTAGTTTCCCTGGCTTCCTTCAAAACTCAATTCAAATCCCATGTTATGCTGGAGGTTCTTCCTGGGTGTCCTTGCTACTAAATTCTTGCCCTTTCAGGCTGCCTTCATTTATTTTGTACATATACCTTGTTTCAGATTATCTCCTTCATTAGAATGTAGCTACTTTTAAGGCTGTAATTATTTTTTGCTTTCTTTGTATCCCCAATATTAAACTTAGTGTTTTGTCCACAGCAAATACTTTATAAATGCTTGTTAACTGATTGGTAAGGACATGGCATTCAATTGCCCTATTACTCCAATCACCTTTCTCCTAACCCCCTTGTTGAAAATAAACCTCCTTGTCCATTTCTTCCCTATATACATTATCTTCCCCATTAGAAAGCTTTTTTTTAGGGTAAAACCTATCATGCTTGCTTGTATTTGTATGTCCAGTGTTTAGGATAGTGTCTGGTGTGCATGGTAAGAACTTGTTTCATTCATTCATTGTACCTCTCAGCATTAAATTGGTAATTCTCAGCAATATAAAATACTATTTAAAATAATTATTTTAAGAGATATGAGGGGTAGCTAGGTAGCCCAGTGAATAGAGCATCTGCCCTGGAGTCAGGAGGACCTGAATTCAAATCAGGCCTCAGACACTTGATGTACTAACTAGCTCTGTGACCTTGGACAAGTCACTTAACCACATTTACCTGGCCTTCCCCCTCCAAAAAAAAGAAAAAAAAGAAAAATGAGTCATTTCTTTATGAAATCCAACTTTAGCATTTGCCATTCTCTTTGTTTCATTGCTATTTTCATTATTAAAATCTTTATAACGAAGTGTTCTATATTTCTAATCAAGAAAATAATAAATATAAATAATTATTAATATCTCTGGAAGAAGATTGAATTAATTTTTTTTATTCTTTTGTGGCTGACAGGGAAACCAAAAACAGTGTATAATAAATTAGTCTTGGAAATATTAACTTGTGTGCTATCATGTTGCTTCTTATTTTTTTTGTTCTTGCCTCCTCTTATTTGCAGGGCTGTGTCATGTCAGTTTTCTATTAAGTGTGTGAGGCCAGATTTGAACTCAGGAAGATGAGTCTTCCTGATTCCAGGCCCAACACTCTACCAGTTAAGCATCAGGAAAGGAGAGATCAAGGTGCACTGTCAGGCCCTGCACACCTCAAGCTAGAACTATCCGTTTCTATTTCCTTAAATGTTTCCAGTATTCTGATTTTGCCTCAAGCGTGAAGAGTGTAGGGGTTAGCTGGAAATATATAAATTTTACATTAGGACGCAGAGACCAACTTCTGTATGAAAGTTAGAAATTTTTCTGATTGGGGACCATTAGCTATTTAGTTGGTACTGATCAAAACTCCATAAAAAGGAGAGAAAGGGGTCATGAGAACATGAGGATCATTATAATGCCCCTAGGCTAAACATGAGCAAGTTATTTTAACAGTGTGACTAATTAAACCTTTAGCCTCTGATGTGAGACAGGAAAAGAGGGAAAATGGAAACAGGTGGAACTTAGATTTAACAGCAAGGTAGGTGAGATTCAGCTCCATCTCTTCTAAAAGAAAGGAAGTAGTAGAAACTGTTGATTGTTTTTTGCAGTGTAATCCACAAGTGTCAGACTTAAATGAAATAATATAATGACAGTGGGTCATTAATATTTCACAGAAATTTAACAATGTTGTTGAAGTAAAAAATACAAAAATATTATATTTTCTTTTATTTATAGTTATCATGTTTTATTTCATTAAATTTGATTTGATCGATTTCTCTCCTTCCCCCTCCCTCCAGATAAAGGACTTTGTAATTTGAATTTCAGAAATTAAAAAAAAACTGTATGTTTTCTTTTCTCATAGAGTTTTTTTTTTAAGCATTAGGTTGGGGGTGGGGAAGGAATTCTATACAAACAGTAAAGAAAATAGAAAGCAATGGACCTTGTTTATCTAATATGACACACCTCTTTGATACTATGATAAATATAGGTTTTATTTTTCCTTGCCTTTATTAGAATCTTGGATACCCCTGACAGCAATGGTTTGTATGTAAATGGTGCTCAAAATCAGTTTGGATGCTCGTTTTCCAGACCTAATTACATAATCTTTAGGGATTTTGTTTAAAGTATTCAACTCAAAATAGAAATGACAGTAGGTGGCAGTGCTAGCAAACTTTGGGGCTCTGAATGTATAATCATCTTAAAGCAGGAAAAGCAAAATCTTTCCAGCCTAAAGACCTGATATGATAAAAAATGAAACCATCAGGGGTTATTATTAAATGAATTTGATTGAATATTTTACTGTATTCTAAGAGCCACACAAGGATCCTGTTGAAAATTTTAGTTTATAAAATGTAAGTTCAATTTTGTCTCCTCAAGAAGCACATTTTAAAAATCTACTCTTTCATTCAATAAGAATTGATTAATTGTGGACCATGTGTTGGGTGTCTGGGATACATAGACAGAAACAAAACATTCTTTTCCTTCAAGGCATTTACATTTTGATTGTTTGAACATTAGAATTTAGAAAATTGTGTTCATACTATACTTGTTCCTTAAAAGCATTTTAAAAAATTAGATTCCGATAATACAATGAGAAAGACTAGAACTACAGGATAGTGATTCACACTTCTTTGTAAATGCTTACGAGAAGATACAGTGAGTAGTAACATCAAACACATGATTCTATTATTCAAAATGTAGTTACTTTGAAATTTCATGGCAAACCTAAAGAAAATTCCTAGAAATCATAGGCATTGTAGGTTGCCATGGTAATGCTCTTTAAGAAGCTTAAAATACTTTTGATGCTTTATGGAAAACTTTGAAAAAAAATCTATTTCAGTGTCATTTGTTCACAGGCCTTAAGTTTGTTACATTTGTTTCCTCCATATTAAGAAAAAATCCATGGTAAAAGTATGTTTCTACTGCGTGCCATTGTTTTAGATACTAGCAATACAAATAGTCCTCACCCTCTAGAACAGCAGTTCTCAACCTGTGGGTCATGACCCCTTTGGGGGTCAAACAGGGTCGCCTAAGAGCATTGGAAAACACATATTTCCGATGGTCTTAGGAAATGAGACACTGCTCCTGTATCCATCTCCAGGTGGGGCCGCCCACATGCAGATATGACCACATACAAATATTAAAAGGTCGTGACATTAGGAAGGTTGAGAACCACTGCTTTAGAAGTGTATATTCTATTGGAAGAAAACAACATTTGGAGGAAAATGACACAGATTTATATTTTGAGGGGAATGTTAATTTGGGGAATCAGGAAGGATATTTTGTAGGAGGCAACACTTGACCTGAGACATGAATGGAGCTGGGAGGTCTAAGGAAGAGAGGAGAGGGTGACATTACATGCAAAGGTGTACAGGGTAGAGATAGAATGTTGCGTATAAGAAACAAGTAAGTCACTTTAGTCAAAATGTAGAGTTCATGAAGAAAATCCATATTCAGCATGGGATGATAGGTTAGATCATTATTGTTAATACTCCCAGAAGATCTTTATCATAAAGATAAAAAGATAAGGCTAATAGAGAACCTCTAAGGATTCTTAAAGTGAACAAACCTGGCTCTCCACCTGTGTTTTATGAGTATGAATTCAGCAAGACCGAGGAAGATTGTTCATCCTTCATTTTTGAAGAGGACCCATGACATCAGGGTGATGTCTTGACTTGCACATGAATTAGATTTAAGTTTGAAGAGGGCAAAGACTGGAGGAATAGAGACCAATTAAAAGCAAGAGGTAATAAAAATGTGATGTAGGATGCTGGCTGTGTTGAATTGAGAAATGAGTGTAAAAATGTGAGAAATATGGAGAGGAGGCAGAATCAACAAGATGTGGCGAGCATAGGGGAAGGTGAAAAATGGAGTATGACGCCATGATCAGGATAACTGGAGTAAAGATACTGCCCTTGACAAAAATAGGGAAGTTGAAAGAAGAGGTGGGTTCAGTGGAAAGATGATGAGTTCTGTTTTGGACATCCTGTGTTTGCAATCCCTAGAAAACATCCAGATGGAGATGACCAGAAGCCAGCTAGTGATGCAGGATTGGAGTTTAAAAAAGAAAAAGACTAGCTATATAGATTTAGGAGATATTTACATAGAGGTGATAGTTAAATTCATAGAAGTTGATGATATCACCAGGAATTAGGATGCTAAGACAAGAAAAATGTTAAGATAGAGCTTTGTGGTATATCCACACATAGGAAAAGGAATTTACATGGTGTCTACTAATGTCTTTCAATGATACCAAAGGGTTGGAATGTGTTCATGGTAACACTTCTTCAATCAGTCTAATTATTTAACTAATGGGTTCTCTCAAAGGACTCATGGACATAAACAATTTCTATTTCAATAATACAATGGAAGCCATATCTGATTGATTTAGTCACTCTTTCCAGTGGTACAGATTACAACCTATGTATGCCTTCACTTCTTTTGTGTATCCTTTACTAGCCCTTCTATAAAGACTCAGTAGAGGACTGCTAGAACTCTTCTTCTAAATCTTTTAACATTTCCTGAGTACCAGTGTAGCTACTGGAGCAGGTAAGTGGTACAGTGGATAGAGCACTGGGCTTGGAATTATGAGTTTAAATCCAGCCTCAGCCACTTAATAGTTGTGTGACCCTGGTCAAGTCAGTTAGCCCTGTTTGCTTCAGTTTCCTTATCTGTAAAATGAACTGGAGAAGGAAGTAGCAAACTTCAGTATCTTTGCCAAGAAAACCCCCAAAATGGGTTCACAAAGAGTCAGATATGACTGAACAACTGTTGTGCAGAGAATAAGAATGAGCGGAGACCTGGGTTCAAGATAAATTTAAGTGTGGATTTATTGATCAAGCACGTGACTACCTGGAGTATAAACTCAAATCAGGGAGTGATCTGTGGGGTTACAGACTTGTTTTTATAGGCCAAAACCACAAAACCACAATCAGGGAGGGGAGCTAGCAAAAGCCATGATGTACAAAAGCAAAGAACAGCCATTGATTGGATCTATAGTTCAGGGCTAATTTTGGAATATGGTGCAATGGTACAGGGGTGAAATCTTCCTGTGACTCAGGTGTCCCTTGGAGGAACAGGGCTAGTCAGCCCTTTCCAGAACAGGGTGGCAGGTCATGGGGTAAGGGGGAACTGGAAAGTCTCAGAACAGGCCAGGGTCATGTTCCGGGCAAAGGGTGGGGGGACCCTGCTTGGTCAGTGGCACAGGACAGGTTGGTCTCTATATTACACCATAACCCTGAGTTGCACTTTGTATACTCATAATGATTCAAGGAAAATACATAAAATAGGGAACTTTGCCCTGAGCAA
The DNA here is from genome assembly GCA_028646575.1 of Pseudocheirus occidentalis. Classification (NCBI taxonomy): domain Eukaryota; kingdom Metazoa; phylum Chordata; class Mammalia; order Diprotodontia; family Pseudocheiridae; genus Pseudocheirus; species Pseudocheirus occidentalis. The sequence continues at coordinate 175,507,904 of CM053599.1, read as the reverse complement.
AGACATGCCTTAAAGGTGTTCCAAGCTACGACAGGATATAGGACAGAGACAGAGACAGAGACAAAGACAGGAATATAAAAGGGGGCTTAATGGTGGGCCACAAATCAGGTGGTGTGCAGTGACCTGGGATTTGGGTTTGGGTACAACACTACAACGTAGCAATTTGGTTATTCCTCCACTTTTCGCTACATGACTAGCGAGTCCTTTTTTGTAATTATACATTTATGATCATGATATATGTATACTAGATAACACATTTTATTCTACTTTTTTCACCATGCTAACATTGGCAGTGTACTGTATCATAGTCTACTTACATCCATTATATATCTTTACATTGCCCTCTGGATTATCTGAAATTTTGATTTTTCCAACTATGGCATTATACGTTTTACATGATATCCCTGGAAATGATCTATAATGTTCAGAATTAAATCACTTTAGTGTTAGAAAGATGCTTTGTTTTTGTTAGGCAGAAGTTTGGGATCATTGAAGGTGCAGTATGGTTTCCATGAATCCAGTAATTATCCATATTCATTTTCAAGATAAATGTTCTGATTGATCACATCTAACAGCATGCCATCATCTGGACAATAGACATTTTTCATCCCCATTCTGCTTCCCACCTGGGCCCCTGATGATTGGGTCTATTTCTTTTCAATGACTTTTATGTATTTTTTAAAAATGCATAAAAATATTTAAATAAGAAAAAAGTAACTTTAGCAGGTTTATCCAACTCATTATGTAGATATACTAATAACCCTTAATAAGGTGATAAAACTAGAGTTAAATGAAGAAACAAATATGTTGAGAAATGAATTTTTAAAATTGCTACTTTTTTGAGTTTGCTTATCACTGATAGACATTATTCAGTCCACAGATTTTTATATATATATGTGTGTGTATATATATATATATATATATAAAATTATGGACCCCATTTAAGAAAGTTTAATTGAGAGAAATATTGGAAGAACTTTATTATATTTTTATCTCAGTTATAATATGGGCTCATGGACCACATAAGTTTTTTTGAACTTAACAGAGTTGATATTCTGGATGCTTCCATAAAACTATTTTCTGAACACACACAAGTTCTGTGTATTTTATTAGATAAAACCAAATGGTAAAACCTTCCTGTTTTAGCTCTGAAACTCATACCTTAGTCACTCTATCCTCTAATGTAAGATATCAGATTTGTAGTATTATTCATAAGGATAAGTTTCTTTTAAGGAAAGCACATTTCCCAAATGACTCCACGAATATTAATGCTGCATTCTCATTTAATCCTGTGATTGAAATTATATTTTATTTTAACACAATTTAATATTTATTAATTGTTTTATAACTCATGACTATGTGAAGGTCACTTTGTATGGAGGACAAAGAGTCATAGGATGGGCACAAAGAGGGGACAGGACAGAACTTGTGATTTAATTGCATAGAAAAGTTCTGCTGAGCAACTTCTATGAATGTATGTAAGCTCCCTCTGCAAATATAATTTTCAGTAATAAACTTGGGTATGTACGCTAAGTGACTTGTCCAGGGCCACACAGCCAGTATGCACTTCATGACACAAGACTTGAATTTATGACTTCCTAACTTCAAGGTCAGCTGACCCTATTGGTAATCAGGTTCCCTTTTCCATCTCTCTTCCCCATTTTACAGAACAGGAAATTGAGACCCAGAGAGGTTAAAGCTCTCCTAAAGTCAAACAAGTAATACATAAGAGAGCTAGTATTTAAACCCAATTCCTCCGTATCTAAAGCTAGCCTTTTATTTATTTATTTATTAGCTACACCAAACCGACTTTCTTTACTAAGTCTATTCTTTCAGTCCAAAAGATAGGTCATTTAGGTTATGTTCATGATCATTAGTTCAGTCATCAGGAGATTTTGAAAGGTCATCTAGTGACTATGATTTTAATACTAACTTGGACCCTACAATTTCTCTCTCGATTTCCTCGCCTTTTTCCATCTAAAATAAAATTTGAATATTCCTACACAAATGGCCTAAGAATTAGAAAATGTGCTATGCAAGATGAAGCATCTTAAAACTGAAAACCATAATGTATTGTCCTTGGGATGTCAGCACTTTATTACATAAATAAGAAATCACCTTGCATGTGAGTTTTTTATTTTTGAATTCTGACAAAGATTTGACTTTCAAAAAGTAACCACCTCAAAACTATTATTTACATAGAATAGTTCTATAAATGCCAGTCAAGTCACCCTTTCATGAATAGTCTTAGGCCAAGTTCAAAGTCCAGAGAAAGTTCCTTAAAAATAGAACTTTATCAGGTTTGGCCTGTGGTAATCTATGTTTTAAATTACAGCACAACTCTTTCCAAATCAATATAATGAATTGATTTGTACACATCTCAGGCAGGACGGCTTTCTTTGGATTTTGTCTATTGAATGTGCTCTGCAGTTAGAATATCTTTTTTCTGTGTAATTAAGTCTATATTTGGCCTTTTCATTGGATTTTAAACTGTTTTAAAAAGCATGAATGTAAGGCAAAGCAAAAATTATTTCCATCTTTTCTTTTAAGTAGCAGAGTATTTTTTCTCCCTTTCCTACCTGTCAATTCTTTACAAGAAGCAGAAGTTGGAAAATAGAGTTGGACAGTCCACAATTTTAATTGTCAAAATTAAACTATTTAAAGCTGTTTTTTACTTTGGAAGAAATTGAACTGACTCCCAAATGATTCAACTTCCTGACTGCGTTCTCTTGTTTTCAGTCCATATTCCTATGTTCTGACTGTGTTGAACAACAAAGAATCAAATGTTGATTTCTCTCCCAAGGATTCTGGAAGGATCTTGAATAGTATATGGAAATAGTTACAATGATAATTATTTGATCACTTACTTACAATAAATCAGCATTAATAATAGATTTTGCTAAAGAGCTTAGGGGATCAGTAGACTTATAATTTTGAATTTGAAATACTTGGACATTAACAATTAGCTACTAAGTGATTTGTGACTCACCAGGGCATTTGCATAACAACATTTTGCCAAACTGTTTGACTATTATTTTATAGGACAGTGTTTTTGCAATCATTTCATTTAAGTATGAAAGCTATAAGTAACATTTAAAATATTTTTTCAATATGACCTGAAGTACTTCCTAAGTGAGTACTACTTGCCTATGTGAGTTGTTATTCTGAAATTAAGTGAGTCGCACAACTAGTTAGAAAAAGCAGTGTTTGGTTTATATCACATTCGTTTGTTTTGATGGTAAGCAAGGAAGTAAAATGTTTGCTTTTAATATATGAGAGAAGATTGTTAGGAAATTGATTTGTAAGTAAAGAATACTTTAGAGACACACTACTCAGGACGTTTTGGTATTTTTCCTGTCTTCACATCTGTCAAGCTAATAACAGATTGAGACCTCATGAAAAGGGGTGACGTTGGTAGGGGTTAGTTACCTTAATCTATTGCTTTAAACCAGGAATGGGGAACCTGTGACCTCAAGGCCTCATGCGGCTCTCTAGGTTCTCATGTGCAGCCCTTTGATTGAATTCAAACTTCCCATAACAAATCTCCTTAATAAAAGGATTTGTTTTATAAAACTTGAATTTGGTCAAAAGGCTGCACCAAAGAACCTAGAAAACCACATGTGAATTTCAAGGCTGTGGATTCCCCACAACTGCTCTAGACAATTATATCTTCTGATGAAATACAAAAATCTACTTTTGAACTGGTTATTTGAAACTTCATTAGCCCTTTGACACATTTGTTATTCGTTATGTTACCAAGATCCACTTCTATAGCCCTTCAGTGTTAAATAGCTGGAACATCCTTTCCCACCTTCTTAAGCCATAGCATTTTGTGTTTCTTCAAATAACAGTAGGCTTCTTCTGTAGTACAAATGGCATATTTATAGGATAGAAATGTAAGAGTAATGTGAGTACTTTAGAATGTATTTAGGACCCATTTTAGTTATATTCACTTTCAAGGTAAAAATAAAGAGTATAATAAGTGTTCTGGAGGTAAAGGATAGTATGGAGATGTAACTTTTCTCATAAACACTTGAAATCATATTTCCTTTGCCACATGTACACATAAAGCAATGGCTTATACAACAGTTGGAACAATTGTTTCTCTCAGTTGCAAAGCAAGTGTCCTTGTCACTTCCAGCTGTGTGAACAGGGGAACAAAGCTCGCTGATAACACTTTTCACTTTCAATTTGTTCTAAACGCTTAGCTATTATGAAATAGGAAGGTGATAGTCTTGTTGTTCTGCCCTGCTCAGGCTACACAGGGAGTTCATCTCCTGGTGCCACCTTGAGCTGGAGAGCAGCCAAAGGAGGGAGACTAGCTAGGATTATGAAGGGCCTTGAGCTCATGCCATACAAATGTTAATACCACATAAAAAAGTGGTTATTAGATTTCTTTGAGCTTAGTTGGGCAAGTGTTTGAAAACAAACATTTGTATTAGCACAGAGTGATTTTTGACTTGGGTAACCACTGGACCTTTTTCGGACTAACCCTTAAGGCACCTGTATCTGTATTTAAACAGATTAACACCATCAAAAAGTCTTTGTCACTCAGCATTTTGAAATATCCTGTTAATGCAGTAAAACAACATTTCTGGCAGTTGAATGATTTTTGTGACTGTGCTTCTGAATTGACCTCTGTGAATTTGAATGCTCTGTTGAGCAGAATTTGGAAATGCTGAATTCAACTAGGTTTTGACTCTTGTTTCCTACCCTAAAGCTCTAGTTGGAATTTTGCCATATCAGAACTTAGAAACAAGAACCATGCTACTCATTACTGGCTTGGCCACTGAGTTGCCTTGTCTGGGAGACAGAATCTTGAAACAAAACAAGAAGCATGAAAAAACCAACTACAAGCTTATCTGACATCATTAAAAATTATGAAGTCTTTTCTAATTATTATCAAAGTGGCATTTCCCCCCCCTCAAAAGTCTAAGGCATTGTGAGTTTCAGTAAGCTTTATAGGTGCATTTTGTATAAATATTATTACTCTAACAAAGATTTAAATTTACAGGATCCAGGCTTTGATCTATTGAGGAACAATATGTCTTCAAACAATTCATATCTGGAAATGGCCAGGAGAGGGTGCACAGGTGTCACAGATGTGAATCAAGTCATCTTGGAAGAAGCAGCTAAAGAGAAATATATCTATGGCAGCTAGGCATGTTTAACATTTTAGAAGGCATTTAAAGGTTTCAGAGTGTTTCATAGAGGACAAGGTTAAAGATAGTATATACAAAGTATAGGATGCTGCCTTTATTTCTGGTTTCTTCTGAATGAACAGGTTTTTACTGTACTTGTTTGGGAAAAATCAAAATGGTCTAGAAACCCTTTAAGGGGGCAGTGCCAGGGAGCAGGACACATATTCTCAGGGGCTGCTGCTGTGACTGGTTTGGGTATACCTGAATTCTATGGATTTTTAAGCCATAAATGACAGCTTCATATGAGCCTAGATTGAAAGTTGTACAGTTCATCTGAAAAGCTGTTAACAGGACTTGGCTTTTGATTAGAGAGTAGGGATAGGTGTCTGGGACAAGAGTCTTCTGGAGAAGTTCAGAAAGAGATTGAAGCTAATGCAGTAGCACATACACGCTCACACACACGTGCATGCATGCACACACACACATACACACACACACTGTTCTCTCTCCCAACTACTCTTGGAAAAATGAAAATGTATTATTTTGAGACATGATTTCATCCATTGATCAAATATATGGTTTAGGAGCTCACGTGTTTCTGATATGATAGTCTTACTTGGTGCTTTGCAAATTTGTATAGTAATAATTTTTAACTTCTATTTTAAACTAGTTTAAGCAGATAAGGCCTATAAATTTCAATCCACCCTATAAACTCCAAGTTGACTTTTGTAAGTGAACAGTCAGGTGCTAGAAGGAATATGGCAGCTTAGTGGCAGGGTGTTTAGAGTGCTTTACCTGGAATAAAGAAGACTAACTAAAACCTGCCTCAAACATTTATCAGCAAGTCATTTTCACGTCTTTTGGCTTTATTTTCATCATTTGTAAAGTGGGTATAATAATTGTGCTTTACCTTCTAGGGCTGTTGTGAAGATCAGATAACATGAAAACTCTTTGCAGACCTGAAAGGGCTATGTAAATGTTAGTTATTATTACTATGTTGTTGTTGTTGTTTTTTTATAAAGCTGGGTGGTTCAATGGATAGAGTCCTGGTTTTGGAGTCAGAAAGACCAGAGTTCAAATTTTGTTTCTGACACTAACTGTATGACCCCGGGCAAATCATTTAACCTCTGTTGTCCTTATTTTCCTCAAATGTCAAATGAAGGAAATAATAGTTCCTACCTTCCAGGTTTGTCATGGGGATAAATGGTGTTCATATTTGTAAAGCTCTTTATAACCTTTAAAGCACTGTATAAATCCCTGCTATTACTATTTGTGCTAGTTGCCTTGAGGGAACAATTTATATTATTAGCGTTAAGTTGTTTTTCCTCCCAAAAATATAACTAGTGCCTTTTTTATTTTTTCCTTTTTTTTTTCTTTTTGGAAGGGAGAGGGCAGGGCAATTGGGGTTAAATGACTTGCCCAAGGTCACACGGCTAGTAGTGTCAAGTGTCTGAGGCTGGATTTGAACTCAGGTCCTCCTGATGCCAGGAACACCTAGCTGCCCCTAACTAGTGCCTTATAAAAATAACCATAAAAAGAAATAGTATTTACACTGTACACTAACTATGAGTGAAACAGAATGATTATTATGATATTTCTCAGCCAATCTTAGGGTGCATTAAAATAAGAATAGTGTCCAGAACTAGGAAGATGATAGTTTTAATGCACTTTGCTCTAATACTATAGTATTATGCTCAATCAGGGGTATGACATTTTAGGAAGGACATAAGGGATAAGTTGTCAAGCATCAACCAATGAATCATCCATTTGACAGATATTAAGTACCCACTGTTTGCTAGGTACAGTGCCAGCTGCTGAGGAGAGTGCAGATAAAAAGGCAAAAAGGAAATACTTTTTATGTTCAAGGAGCTTACATTTTATCTGGATCACTTCACCTTTTCTGTGTCATTGACCCCTTTGGCAGTCTCATGCATTCCTTGTCAAAATAATATATTTAAATGTCTAAAATAAAATAGGATTACAAAGGAAAGCAATTATATTGAAATACAGTGATTAAAATATTATTAAAAACTAAGCTTTTGTAACTCAGGTTAAGAGAGATAACATGTACATATGTAAGTATATAAAATTAATAAAAAAGTAATTTTTTGAGAGGGAGGGCACAGAGAGAGATCAGGAAAGTCTTCATATAGAACGTGAGTTTTGAAGGAAATAAAGGATTCTAAAAGGTGCAGGAGCAGAAAGGTTATATTCCAGTAATGAGACTGACCCAGTGCAAAGCTTCAGAGATAGGAAACGGAACACCAACTTTGAGGAACAGCAAGGCCAATCTTGCTGGATTGTAGAGTGTAGGAAGGAGAGTAATGTTGCAAGGTTAGAAGGGTAGGATGGGATCAGGTGGTGAAGGGCTTTCAACGCCAAAGCAATAGGGTTATATTTGATCCTATTGTCCACTAGGAATCATTGGCGTTCATTGAGTAGGAACATGAACTAACCAGACCTTTTCTTAAGGAAAATTGTTTTAGCTGACATATAGAGGATGAATTGGATTAGTGAGGGAAACCAAACAGAAGGCAATAGTTGTAATAGTTAAGAGAGAGAAGATGAGGACCTCAACTGGGGTTGTGGCCATATGAGTTGAAATGGGTGTGGAAATGGAAAATATTTTGGAGGCAGAAATCTCAAAAATTGGCAACCTACTGATTTGTGGTTTGAGGAAGAGTGAGAAGTTAAGGATTATGATGAGATTGTGAATCTGGATGTCTGAAAGCATGATGGTACCCTTGACAGAGTTGTATTAATTATTAATTAATTATAAAGTAATTATAAATTAATAATAAAGTATTTCATTAAAAGGGTGGATTTCATAGGGAAGATAATGAATTCTGTTTTGGACATTTTTTTATTCAAGACATTTAGTTTAAAATGTCTATTAGGGAGTTGCAGATGCATGACTGGAGCTTCAGAAGAATAAGATTTCATATATATGTATATATACACGTACACAAACATTTATATGCACAAATATATGTATATGAGTAATCTGCATAGAAATGATAAATCCATGGGATTTAATGAGGTTGCCAAATGAAAGTATGGGGGCAGGGAGGAGGATAGGAGGGCCTGGGAAAAAACTTTGGGGGTACACCTACAGATAGGACGTATGGTAGGGATAGGGAAGCAGTAAAAGGGGCTCTGGAGTGGTAAGGCAGTTTTGGGGGAAAGCCAGAGGTAGCAGTGTCAAAACACAAAGAGGAATATCTAGGAGGAGAATGTGGCTAACCCTGTTACTCCCTACAAAGAAGTTGAGAAAGATGTGGACTGAGAAAAGGCTATTCAATTTGTCAATTAAGAGAACAGGGATAACTTGAGAGAGCCATTTTAGTTGAATCAATGAGATTAAAATCAGATTACAGAGTGTTGAGAAATGAACAAGAGAAAGGGAAACATTGGGTGTAGACAACTTTTCCTAGTTTGTGAAGGGGTTTTAGATGACTTGAGGGGAAGGTCGAGTCCACTGAGGAATTTTCAAGGATAAGGAGACTTGGGCAGGTTTCTGGCAGTAGGGAAGGAAAAAGTGGAGAGAATTAAAAATTAGAAAGATGTAATCATGGGGGGTGGTGGCAATCTGGAGAATATGGAAGGAGGTGTGATGGGATCAAGGATAAATTTAGGGGGTATGTAATAGCTGTCTTCAAGTATTTGAGGTGTTGTCATATGGTCCAGAGAGTAGACCTAGAAATAGTGGTACAAGTTGCAAAGAGGCAAATGCTAGCTTGACTTAAGAAATATCTTCACCAAAATTGTAGCTATCCAAAAGTTTAATGGACTGCCTTAGCAGATAGTACTTGCCATTTCACTAGATGTTTTCAAAGGATGGAGATCACTTGCAATGAATGTTATGGAATAGATTCTTATTAAAGTATGTGTTGTATTAGATGATCTCAGAACTTATCTCTCTGCTCTGTGATCACACAATTCAATTATTTCCAGAAGTTTGATTTTAGAAATACTTTTAAAGAATGATTATTGTAAAGTTGTGTTGTTGGGAAAATACAAAAAAGTTAGTAGCCCTACAGAGGTATTCTCACCATCAGAACCTTAACAAAAAGAATCCTTTGAATAGCTTTGTCCTTCAACCTTTCTCCTGTGTCTTGTTACCACCAAGCACTGTCAAAGTCCCGCTATCCCAGAGATTAAAGTAGATAAAAATCTAATAGTATTCATAATAAAGTTTAAAAAAGATGAAAATAGATATTATTGGATTTGCCCAAAGTACATAAAAATGCTTAGCTGTATCTGTTTTTATCTTTAACTTTTGGTATAGCAAAATATCTTGATTAGGTATCTGTTAAATAGAAGCATAGTTTCTCTTGAATAAAGAAGAATTATGAATGTATGAGAAATTCAATATGCGATTCAGTGCTATAAATTGGGAATCCGGGCCTGGTACTTGTAGTCTAAAGATCTGAGACCCCACTTTGTGCACCATATGGAAAAATAATCAGCGGGACCAAGTATTTTGTGATCTATCAAGCAGAGGTAATAAAGGACTTCCCCTTTCTGAATGAGATTAGGAGAGTTAAAATTAGAGAGCAATTTGAATTATATCTTTCAGAACTCAACTACAACTTCTCCCTCCCCCTTAATAATGGGGAAGAAAAAACAGAGAGGAGCCAAATAAAATTCAGTAAAAGGTATCAGAAGCTTCAACCATATATAAGAAAATATCACGAATTGAAATTAAAATAATCTTTCCTTTTCGTGAAACAAGAAAACATTGATATGTTTATTTATTTTCTTACCAATTCGTATATAATGTAGAGATAATTCGAACAGCCTGGGAAGTTTCAATGATTGCCAGAAATCCATTGCCTGCCAATGGCTAACTCAAACAGAAATTTTAGTTTTACTTCCTGGGAAGAAATGGAGTAGAGGTTTTTCAAGGGTTTTTTTTTT
>CM053599.1:175477558-175497343 GCA_028646575.1 Pseudocheirus occidentalis | reverse complement strand
GATCTGCAAACACTTTCACATTGTACAATAGTGTGGTTGTATAGAAGTGTTGTAACCAATGGAGTGAACAATGGGAAAAAAAAGAAACAAAACCAAACATGGAAAAAAACAATAGCATGTGTTGCTTCAGTCTCCATTTAAATCTAAGTCTTTCTTAGATCTTTCTCTGAGTGTAGATACCTGAGACTTGTAGAGCTGTCTTTTAACTGTGTGTTGCTAAGAAGAGTCCAGTTTATCAAGGCTGGTTGTCACACATATGATGTATCTGTGACTGTGTACAAATTTTTCCTGGTTCTGCTCTTCTAACTTAGCATCAATTTCTTGATACTCTTAAAAATTATTGAGGACTTCTTCCTACTCCTATAAACTTTTTTAGGACACCAAAGAGCTTTTGCTGATGTCATTTATTGATATTTACCATATAGGAAATTAAAACTGATGAACTTAAAAATATTTATTAGTTTTTAAAATAAATAACTAGCCCTTTGCATGTTAACATAAATAGCATGTAAAAAAGCCAACTAAAATTTCTCCAAAATATTAGGGAAAAACTATTATTGTTTTATATATTTTTGTAAATCTCTTTAAATCTGATTTAATAGAAAAGAGTTGGATTCTCATATCTGTTTTTTAGTGAAAATTTTTATATTTTTTCCATTTACACATAATAATTTTTAACAATTATTTAAAAAAATTTTAAGTACCAAATTCTCTCCATCTCCTCTTACCTCCTTGAGAAGGCAAGTCATTTGTTATAGAGTATACATGTATAGTCATATGAAACATTTCCTTATTAGTCAGATTGTAAAAGGAAACACAGACAAAAAAATCCCCCAAGTAGAAAAGAAAGGATGCTTTGATCTACATTCATACTCTATCAGCTCGTTCTCTGGAAGTAGATAGAATTTTTCATCATGAGTCCTTTGGAATTGTTTTAGGTCTTTGCATTGCTGAGAAGGGCTAAGTCTATCACAGTTGATTATTTTATAATATTTCTGTTACTGTGTACAATATTCTCCTGATTATGCTCACTTCATTTTGCATCAGTTCTTATAAATCTCTCTAGCTTTTTTTTTCTGAAAGCGTTCTACTTGTTATTTCTTATAGTACAATTTCTTGTATTCCATCATAATCTTGTACCACAATTTATTAGGCCATTCCCCAATTGATGGGCATTTCCTCAGTTTCCAATTCTTTGCCACCCCAAAAGGAACTGCTATAAATATTTTTGTATATATATGTCCTGTTCCTTTTTTTCCAATCCCTTTGAGAATACATTCTTAATAGTGGTATTGCTGGGTAAAAGGCTATGCACAGTTTTATAGCCTTTTGGGTATAGTTCCAAATTGCTCTCCAGAATGGTTGGATCAATTCACAACTCTAACAACAGTGCATTAGTTTCTCAATTTTTTCACACCCCCTCCAATGTTTATTATTTTCTTTTTCTGCCTCCTTACTCAATTTGATAGGTATGAAGTGATACCTCAGAGTTGTTTTATTTTGCACTTCTCTTATTAATAGTAATTTAGAGTTTTTTTCTATGACTATAGATACCTGTTCATATCCTTTGACTGTCAGTTGGGTAAATGACTTATATTCTTATAAATTTGGCACAATTCTTTATATATTATAGAAATGAAGCATTATTGGTGTCAGGAAATTATTACTGGGATGACTGGAGTGCTTAATAAAAAAAAATTCAAGAAGCCTGATATCTTGCAGGGAAACTTATAAAATCCATATTCTTGGGGGAAAACTGTAAGCTCCAAAGTACCTTTGACTTGCTATAACTTGCTATCTCTACTTTAACTGTTCTAGGAGTTTTCAAAATGTGGTCAGTGGACCCAGCAAAAGAAATTTGCTGTAAAGATTCCCTTCCCCCCAGTTTCCTATTTTCCTTCTATTATTGGCTGCATTGGTTTTGTTTGTGCAAAACCTTTTTAATTTAATATAATAAAAATTATCCATTTTACATTTTGAAATGCTCCCTATCTCTTTTGGTCATAAATTCTTCTCTTACCCATAGATCTGACAGCTAAAAATTTCCGTTCTCCCTGATTTGCTCATGATATCACCCTTAAAGTCTAAAACACATATGCATTTTGATCTTATCTAAGTATATAGTGTGAGTTGTTGGTCTATGCCCAGTTTCTGTCAAATGGATTTTCAGTTTTTCTGTCAATTTTCATCATTTAATGGGTTCTTGTCCCCAAAGTTTGGATCTTTGTATTCATCAAATGCTTAATTACTATGGTCATTTACTAGCATGGTTTGTGTACTTTAGAGCAGCTAGGTGGCACAGTGGATAGAATGCCAGGCCTAGAGTCTGCAAGACTCCTCTTCCTGAGTTCAAATCTAGCCTCAAACACTTACTAGCTGTGTGATTCTGGGAAAGTTCTGTAATCCTTTTTGTCTCAATTTCATGACAAATAAAACGAACTGGAGAAAGAAATGGCAAACTACTACAGTATCTTTGCCAAGAAAATTCCAAAGGGGTCATGAAGCGTCAGACACAATTGAAAAATGACTAAATGACAGCATTGTTTCCCTAATCTCTTCCACAGATCACCTCTCTATTTCTTAGCTAGTACCCGATTACTTTTATGATGACTGCTTTGTAATACAGATTGAGATCTAGTACTATTAGGCTACTTTCCTTAACTGTTTTTCATTGACTCTTCATACTTGACCTTTTGTTCTTTCTGGTGAATACTATTATTTTTTCTTTTCTTTCTTTCTTTTAGTTTATTTATTTTTAATTTTCAACATTCACTTCCATAGGTTTTGAAATTTCTCCCCCTTCCTCCTCTCCTCCCTTCACAAAATAGCATGCATTCTCATATAGGCTCTAAATATACATTCCCATTAAATGTATTTTCACATTAGTCATATTGTATAGATTTAGAATGAATGGGAGGGACCATGAGAAAGAAAAAATAAACAATAAAAAAAGAGAAAATAGTCTGCTTTTCTGTGCATTCAGACTCCATGGTTCTTTCTCTGCATGGGGATGACATTTTCCATTGTGAGTCCTTTGGAATTGTTTTAGGTCTTTGCACTGCTGAGAAAGGCTAAGTCTATCAAAGTCAATTATTGTATATGGTGATTGTTACTGTGTACAATGTTCTTCTGGTTCTGCTCACTTTACTCGGCATTAGTTCACATAAATCTTTCCAAGTTTTTCTGAAGCGTGCCTGTTCATCATTTCTTATAGCATGGTAGTATTCCATTACAGATGAATACTATTATCAGTTTTTAGCACTATAATATATATATATAGTAGTTCGGTATGGCACTGAATAAGTAAGTTAATTTAATTGTAAATGCCACTTTATTATATTGACTTGACCTCCCCATGAGCAATTAATATTTCTTGAATTGTTTAGATCTGACTTTATTTGTGTAAAAATTCATGACTGTGTCCATATAATTTCTGGGTTTGTCTTGGCAGGCAAATTCCCAAATATTTTATATTGTCTATATTTATTTAAATAGAATTTCTCTTTCTGTTTATTTCTGCTGGACTTTGTTGGCAACATATAGAAATACTGATGATTTATTTTATATCCTGCAACTTTGCTGAAGCTCATATCTGCCTTTGCATTCAATCTGATGCAATATGTTGTTTTGGTTGAAGTATATAAAAAAATCCAGCCTCACACAAATAGTTGGAAAAGGGAAAATACTTTTAATAAGTAAAAAACATCTTATAAATATTATGAAGATAATATTGATCTAGAAAACCCTCATAAAGGGTATTGGGGGATCCTTGGGGGTCCACTGACCACATTTTGAAAACTCCTAGAACAGAAAAAGTAGAGATAGCAAGTTATAGCAAGTCAAAGTTACTTTGGAACTTACAATTTCCCCCCAAGAATATGGATTTCATAAGTTTCCCTGCAAGCTATCAGGCTTCTTGAATTTTTTTTATTAAGCATTCCAGTCATCCCAGTAATAATTTCCTGACACCAATAAGTTGCTAAGGGAGCATCACTGAGCCTTTTAATTTTATAAGAAACTCAGGATGCTGAGTTTGACTTTTAGTTGAAAATTTATTTTCGTGCTGAAGTAGGCAGAGGTTGTACTTGTTTGAATTTCCCCTGTCAGTGTGATGAGAATCACATTTTAAAAGGAAAAAGTAGATTTAGGGTTGAAAATACAATAGTTTGGTTTTTGAAGCCTTTGAAACTTGGTCCCTTCTTGCCTTTCTTGTCTTCTTAGATCTTATTCCTTTCCATATATTCTACTGCTCAGTGACATAGCGGGTAGTAGAAGAAGCTGGAGTCAAGTCAGGAGAACCTGAGTTCAAATATGTCCTCAGACACTAACTGTGTCACCCTAACCAAATCACTTCATCTTTGTCTGCCTCAGTTTCCTCAACTGTTTTAAAAAAAGGGAATACCAATAGCACCTTCTTCATAGGGTTGTTGTCAGTCTCAAATGAGACTGTGTAAAGTGCTTAACACTGTGCCTGTTGTGATAATCATGTCTACTCTGACTCATAGGTTAGAAGAGATCCCTATGTCTTGTCCTTCACATTGAAGGGCTACAATTCAACTTTCCCAAGCACACTGATATTTATCCTTTTTAAAGCTCTCCAGCTAAGGAGGCTGTATAACTTCACTTGGTGAATCACCTCAGTGTTCAACACTCTCATACATTTAAGGATGAATGAAGAAAACTCCTGTTCGACATGAAGGCAATCTTTTCTTTGAGGTTAACTATAAGAATGGGGAGACAATTAAACATTGCTTCTTACTCCCTTACAAAGAAGACGAATGAACTCTCAGTCTTGATTTTTTCTCTTGTGTTCTGACTGAAGTAATGATGATCTTGTGAATGCTAAATGAAAGAGATCAAGAACAGTTGTCAGGCAGAGAGTATCATTTTGAGAAAATGAGAGGTGGAGGAAACTCCTGAATATCTTACTCTTCTCCCACCTTTTTTAATCTCAGCCCTCTTTCTGTCTTTCATCTGACCACATCTGTTTCTACCAGCTCATTTTTTTTTAACTCCTGTCAGGTAACACAAGTTGCTGCCACAGTGAGTCATGACATGCAGGTGCAGAGCTCTCTGAAGCTCAGTGACAGATAGGAGGTGATCTCATGTAAAATGCTAAATTGAGGTGGTGAAAGACTGACACAGAAGCTAGGCCAAACTTCAGATTTTGAGTATTCATCCCAGCCTGGTTAGGAAGCAGATGCCTCTGGGGGTAGGGTGGAGGAGTGGAAAATATTTCCAAGAGGAGGAAGGATGGAAAAATATTTTTTACTCTATATCTTTATAAACCACTTAAGTTTCTGCTGTATTACATGTGATGGTTACTAACTTAGTCTTCCTTCTAATGGTTAGCATAATCAAACTTAGACTTCTGAGAGGGTCACATAAAAGGCAGGAAGGTAATTAACTTCTTCAGAACTTGGATTTAAATAGGACGACCTTCATTTTATGCTATTATGACAAATTATGGTATGGTTTGATTTTTATTTATGTATGTATAGATGATATAAGTAAATTAGTATTATAAATGCACCTTACTACTATTTTATCAAGGCAAAAGAATGGCTTCTATAATATCACACCAATGTTCCTTGGTCTGTATTGTTTCCAGAAGAAATTCAAAATGTTGCAGTAGATAGAGAGCTGGCTCTGGAGCCAGAATGACGAGGGTCCTCAGGCATTACTACCTGTGTAACTCTAACCCAGTCACATAACCTCTCATTGCTTTAGCTAAATATAAGACTATTAAGTCACAGAAAAGACACTGACCTGCATTGCTAGAGGATGTTCCCTCATTTGGGTAATTCCTATAAAATTGAAATCACAGGCCTGTTCCCTGTCCCTTACTATATTCTATACAGCATAATAAATAATCTAGATCTTGGTTACTTTGGAAATTACCTTTCCTCCAAACCAAAGTGATTGAGATTGGTTGGGTAATACCTAAATTGTATTTGTGGGTAATTGGAATGTGTGGCAAATTTTATGTGTCATCCTTGTTTATGGGACAATTTACCTGAAATGTTCCTTCTTCCCTAGGTAAGAGATAGGGCATTGGCTGAGACTTTTTGAACTAGGGCATGAGCAAGGAAATCTGAGGCCAAAGATTCAAGGACTTTTGGAAAATTCTAGATTGTATATGCAAAACCAAGGACTCATCAGGATGAGCTAGTTTGCTAAGTAAAAAAGTCAAATACAAGATGCAGAGGATGATATTAGGAGAAGTCAGCAATATTCTCATAGAACAGAAAGTACTGGTAGAAAGGTGAGTTAAAATGCAGCTGAAGGTTCAGACACTTGGAAGAAGTATTAAGTTTTGCAGAGCCCATCTCAATGTAAACTGTCTGGATTCTTGAGGGTACATGCCTAGTTTTAGAGGCTGGCTTCCCCTTTACATTTCACTTTCTTCACCTTCATCTAGACTGCTCTAGTCACTTCCAGTAGCATTAACCTCTGAAGAAATAATTGAGCTTGAACTGAAATTCAAATCTTTATCCTCCTTCCCCTAGAAAACACTCAACTTAAAGACATTGCCTTTCCCTTAAGAGGGGGATTATTTTGACAAACTTTCTTTAAATAATTAACAGATACTGTTTTTAGAATGTGATTTAATATTTCACTGCTTATGTATTTTATCTGTCTTGAAAGATTTGTGTTTTTATGCTATGTGCAGAGGGCTCAGCTTTACAGAATGAAACAAAAAGCATCAGGACATACTTCAGCCTCTTAGTAATAAAAAGATCTGACCATTACTCCAATTGTCTTCCTCTTCCCACTTGGTTTCTAATCCTAAATTCCATATTCATTATCTAGTTTATCTATAAACATGGAGCAAGAGCTAATAAAAGGCTATAGACTATCCAGGGAGGAAAAGATTAGATACTGAAATGACTGTTTGCAAATTGCCAAAGATGAACAAATAGGAAAATAGTAAATGTCACTCTCATCTTTTCTTTGGAGTCAGGCAAACTTTAGCCCTGATTTTTCTCTCCCTTTCCCTGGCATCAATGGTGACTGAGAGCACAAGACAGCAGCAAATTGTGTTTTGCTTGGATGAAAACAAACCCAAAACAATACACCTTAAGTCCTTGGATGCTTTTTGTTTCTTTATGTTTCTTTCCATGAGCCTATGTGAACAAACTGAGACTGAGACTGACATTTCTGCCTTGGCATAAACTTTATAAGTTTGAGTTTGGGAACTCCTCGATCTTGGTACTGGTTGTTTAGTATGAACTGATTTCCTTGGAAGAAAAAAAAGTGACCACCACCAAGAGGAGCTACGTTACAGTCCTGGAACTTCTTGTAGATGAAATGCAGATGACATTGAAAGGGACAAAGATGAGAAAAGCAGTTGGATTAGAGCAAGTATATTTAGAGAACTTTTGTGCTGGAGATGGTACAATGATTGTACAGAGGGGTCAATACTCAAGGTAACTGAAGTAAGAAAAATGCCAAAGGTGTAGAAGACTCTCAGACTTCATTATTATCACAAAAGGGGGATGAGCAAGAGCACATCAATCCTAGCTCATAGATCTACTTTCCTATCTATCTATATTTTATGGAGAAGCAATGTGATATGGTCTATAGGGAGTTCTTGGTGTCAGGAAGATCAGACTTCAATTCCACCTCAGAAATGCATTGATTCTGGGCAAGTCAGCTAACCTCTCAGTAACTCAGACAGATCTTCTTCCAAACGTTGTTACTTTTGTTAAAGGTAGCACTGTCATTCCTCCCTTTCTCTGACTTATTATGCTCCCTCATTCTCCATATGTACTCAACTCCAAATCTAACCGTTTCTGTCTCTGCAGCTTCTTTTAATCTGACCTCTCTCTCCTTACACAGCTACCACCTTTGTTCAGTTACTCTTGACACTTTTGCCTCGATTTTTGTGAGCTTAGATTATTGAGACATTCTCCTGTTTGGTCTCTCTACCTCAAGTCTCTCACTATTCCAGTCCATTCTACAAACTGCTTTCATAGTAATTTTCCTTAAATATATCATTTCTCTACTGAAGCAGCTCCAGTGGTTTCCTACTGCCTCTAGGATAACTCCTCCACTGTGCTTTTAAGGCCCTATGGAGGCTGGCCCCCACCTATCTTTGGACATCTGGCCAAGCTGGTCTTTTCTTTCTTTTTCTTTTCTTTTCTTATTTTAATGTTTTTTTTTAAACTTTGAGATCCAGATTCTCTCTCTTCTCCCTTCCTCAACTACCTCCACTGAGAAGACAAGAATGCAAAATAGGTTATACAAGTGTAGTAATGCAAATTATTTCCATAGTAGTCATAGTGTGAAAGACTAACTATATTTCCCTCCATCATATTCCATCCCCCATTTATTCTATTTTCTATTTTGATACTCTCTCTTTTCAAAAGTATTTGCTTCTAACTACTCTCTCCCCCAATTCCCTCCCTTCTATCATCCCTCCTCTTATCCTCTTCCCCCCTACTTTCCTGTAAGGTAAGACATCTAATTGAGTGTGTATGTTATTCTCTTCTTAAGCCAAATCCAACCATAAGTTTGATTCATTCCCTTTCACTTTCCTGCTCTTCCCCTCCACTGTAACAGCCTTCCTCTGCCTCCTTTAGTTGAGATAATTCATCTCATTCTATCTCTCCCCCTGTTCTTCTCCCAATATATTCTCACCTCTTAATTTTACTTTTTTATATCAACCCTTCACATTCAACTCACTCTGTGCTCTCCGTCTACTTATACATGCACACACATACACACACATATACATACACCTATACACCCACCTATATGTATAACATATTTGTCTATATGTATATATGTATGTGTGTGTATAATCCCTTCAACTATCCTCATACTGAAAAGAGTCTCATGAATTACAAATATTGTCTTTCCATGTAGGAATGTAAATAGTTCAACTTTAATAAGTTCCTTATGATTTCTCTTTCCTGTTTACCTTTTCATGCTTCACTTGCTTCTTGTATTTGAAAGTCAAATTTTCTGTTCAGCTCTGGTTCTTTTCATCAAGAATGCTTGAAATCCCTCTATTTCATTGAATATCCATATTTTCTCCTGAAGTATTATACTCAGTTTTGTTGGGTAGATGATTCTTGGTTTTAATCCTAGCTCCTTTGACCTCCAGAATAGCATATTCCAAGGCCTTCAGTCCCTTAATGTAGAAGCTGCTAGATCTTGTGTTTTCCTGATTGTGTTTTCACAATATTCAAAGTGTTTCTTCTTGGCTGCTTGTAATATTTTCTCCTTGATCTGAGAACTCAGGAACCTGGCTATAACATTCCTAGGAGCTTTCTTTTTGGTATCTTTTTCAAGAGGCAATTGGTGAATTCTTTCAATGTCTATTTTACCTTATGATTCTAGAATATCAGGGCAATTTTCCTTGAGAATTTCTTGAAAGATGATGTCTAGGTTCTTTTTTTGATCATGACTTTGAGGTAGTCCAATAATTTAAAAATCATCTCTCCTGGATCTTTTTCCAGGTCAGTATTTTTTTTCCAATAAGATATTTCACATTACTTTCTATTTTTTCATTCTTTTATAGGATTTCTTTCATAGTATCTTGATTTCTCATGAAATCTTTAACTTCCGTTTGCTCCAATCTAATTTTGAAGGAATATTTTCTTCAGTGAGCTTTTGAAATTCCTTTCCCATCTTGCCAGTTTTGCTTTTTAAGGCTTCTCTTCATTGGTTTTTTGGACCTCTTTTGCTATTTGTGTTAGTCTATTTTTTAAGGTATTATTTTCTTCAATCAGGCCATTGACTCCTTTTTCATGATTTTCTTGCATTATTCTCATTTCACTTCCCAATTTTTCCTCTACTTCTCTTAGTTGATTTTCAAATTCTTCTTGAGCTCCTCCATGGCCTGCAATCAGTTCATATTTTTCTTGGAGGCTTTTGATGTAGGAGTTTTGACTTTGTGTTCTTCTGGTTCTATGTTTTGATCCTCTTTGTTGCCCAAAAAGCATTCTATTGTCTGATTGCATTTCCTCTACTTGCTCATCTTGTCAGTCAATTACTTGAGTTTTGAGCTCTTTGACACGGTAGAACTCTGCTTCCAGAGTGGAGAGTGCTGTGTCCCAAATTTCTGGGGTTTTACACAGCGGTTCTCACACAGCTGTTGTCAGAGCTATGAGGAAGGCACCCTCTCTACAGCCCACACAAGCTCTGCCACACCAGCATTCCTCAGCCCAGGAGTGTCACCCAAGACTTCAACCCACATCCAAGTAGGTCAAAGCAAGAGGAATTGCCCTTTGGATGGTGGCTTGGTCCCCCTATGATCTGTAGGCCTAGAGCTCAGGAGGCAGCCACATGGCAGTAACTGCAGCCACTGCCACCTCCGCCACCCCAGGGTTAGGGGCTGGACCATAGTCTTCTCTCACCCAGTTCCAATGGAATTCCTCACTGACCTTTTACTTTCTCTTTGGTGTTTATGGTTTTGAGAAGTCTTGAAACCGCCACAGCTGCCAGTGATTTACTCTCTTGAAGTCTGATCTGGTGGGTCTGTGCTGTTGGTCTGGGCTGCCCTGGGTCTGGGCCAATGTGCCTCACATGAGACTGTTTTTCACTCCCAACTTGGTGAGATAGACCCTTCCTGTCAGTCTGCCAGGCTGCCTGCAGCAGGAGATTTGTTTCTCTCTGTCACTTTCTGGGTTCTGTAACTCTAAAATTTGTATAAAGTCATTTTTTTTTTACAGATATTGCAGGTGGTTGGAGCTGAAGCTCAAGCAAGTTCCTGCTTTTACTTTGCCATCTTGGTTGTGTCCCCTCCCCCCCCCCCACTTTTCTGCACCCTTCAGCAAACTCTATCTACTACAAATTCCATGTGATTATATTCAGCCTATTAAGGGGTATTACATATCTTCAAAGCAGAGAAGGTCTTAATATTCCCTTAGGCTTATTAAGAGGAAGGGAAGATCTTCAAATTCCCATTACCATTACAGTCACTAAGACATATTTCTCTATGGTCAATGATTTTTAAAAAATTCTTCTTGTTCATGTTGTTTGCTTTTTTCCCCCTGGCTTTTAAATTTGATGTCTGTTTGTGGTGCCCAAGGGCACTGTCTCAGTCTTATTGTGCTGGGGGCTCAGGGTCTGGTTACTGGTTTTCTGTGATGA
This sequence comes from Pseudocheirus occidentalis, assembly GCA_028646575.1. NCBI lineage: Eukaryota > Metazoa > Chordata > Mammalia > Diprotodontia > Pseudocheiridae > Pseudocheirus > Pseudocheirus occidentalis. Next base: position 175,486,240 of record CM053599.1, on the reverse strand, counting down.
GGCCTCAGGTGCTTGCAGTGGGATATTATACTGGTCTGGTATTTTACCTGGTGCTGAACAGGAAGTGGTTTGTGCCTGATATCAGCTCTTGCCTGCTCCTCCACCACAGGCTCAAGTTCTCCTGAGGGCTTGCTGCTGGCTTGCTGGAATGCCTCCCATCCTATACTGGTTCTCTCCAGCCACAGTAAGAGGGATCTTTCCTGTTAACCCCTGTAGCTTCCCAAGATAAAAGACTGCCATGCCCTGTCTTTCTACTGGTTCCACTACTCCAGGATTTTTCTTAGGGCAGTATTCTCTGAATTTTTCAAGGTCAAAAAGGGAGGGCAAGAGTGACTTACTGCTTACTCTGCTGTCTTGGCTCCTCCCTCTCTGCCTTTAATATATAATTTAAGCATTGTCTTCTGGCATTGAATAAAACCTTTGATAATGTATACATGGCTTCACCCCCAGTGTTTCCCCTAGCTAATTGCACTTTCTTTCTTATATACTTTGTATTTAAATTTTTTTGTATATGTACATGTATTCATGCATTTATGTATGTGTGTGTTTGTGTATAAATAAATATATGTGTCTATATATGTATATATACAAACACACATATCTTTCCTTTTGGAATTTAAGATTTTTGGCAGCAGTGTTTTTTTTTTTTTTTTTTTTTTGCTTTTTGGAGGGCAATTGGGGTTAAGTGACTTGCCCAAGGTCACACGGCTAGTTTTTGTGTTAAGTGTCTGAGGCCGGATTTGAACTCAGGTACTCCTGACTCCAGGGCCGGTGCTCTATTCACTGCACCACCTAGCCGCCCCAGCAGTGTTTCTTTAATTCTTTGAATTTGAATTTCCAGCATCTAGCACAGTGTCTTGCACATAGTAGGTCCTTAATAAATCCTTGTTGGTTGATTGTTGTATACATATGTCAATACATAGGATTTGTGATTTTCTCAGTATGGGAATTCAGATAGGAAGTGTTCTATATAATTTATATCTTTAGATAATATCTAAAGGCATAGAGAAGTTATGGGCAAGTAGGTGGTGCAGTAGAGTACTGGAGCTGGAGTCCGGAAGACATAGCTTTTTGAATTCACATATGTCTTTAGACATTTACTAATTATGTGACCCTGGGTAGGTCACTTAACCATGTCTACCTCAGTTCCTCATGTATAAAATGATTTGGAGAAGGAAATGGCAAATCACTTTGGTATCTTTGCCAAGAAAATCCCAAATGCATCAGGAAGAGTTGGACGCAACTGAAATGAAACAACAACAAAAACAACAACACTAATTGAGTTAGAGACAGAGGCAAGATTTGAACCTCAGTCTTTCTGGTATATCTTCCAGGACTCTGTTGCACACACACACACACACACACACACACACACACACACATTTTACATGAATATGTATATACATATATTTGAATTTTTTTTACATGTTATAGGATCCTTATAGTATTGCAAGTGATTTGAATTCATGTAACTTTTTTAAAATAGTATTTTATTTTTTCCAATTACAAGAAAATTTTTAATATTCATTTAAAAATTTGAATCATACATTTTTCTTCCTTCTTCCATTCCCCCACAAGACTTTTTCTTTCCTTCCTTCTTTCTTTCCTTCTTTCTTTCTTTCTTTCTTTCTTTCTTTCTTTCTTTCTTTCTTTCTTTCTTTCTTTCTTTCTTTCTTTCTTTCTTTCCTTCCTTCCTTCCTCCCTTCCTATCTTTTTTCTTTCTTTGTTTCTTTGTTTCTTTCTTTTTTCTGTTTCTTTCTTTCTTTCTTTCTTTCTTTCTTTCTTTCTTTCTTTCTTTCTTTCTTTCTTTCTTTCTTTCTTTCTTTCTCTGTTTCTCCTCCTCCTCCTCCATCTACTTCTTCTTCTTCTTCTTCTTCTTCTTCTTCGTTTTGCTTAAAGGGGTCATCTGGCTCTATTAAAATGCCCTAATCAATGAATGGGTGTTGCCCTAGTCAAAGTGAGAACTCAGAAAGACCTTAGCTTAAAAAGACTGAGGTCTCCTACCGCATCCTGGGCAATCTCCACTCCTCCTGATCTGTATCTGGTTACTGGACCCAGATGGCTCTGGAGGAGAAAGTGAGACTTGTGACTTTGCACAATCCTCCCTCACTTAAATCCAATTCATTTGCAAGTCATGGCGTCATCTTCCTTATGTCATGGTCCTCTTTGAGAATGGACAAACCACAAACAATATTAAGATAGTAAGCAATTTGCTGTAGGCTATACATGTGCAGTCATGTAAAACATATTTCCATATTAGTCACTGATCAAAAAGAAAAAAAACCATGAAAAAAATACAGTGAAAATAATGTACTTGATTTTCATTCAGACTCCATCAGTTCTTTGCCTGGATATGAATAGCTCTTTCCATCATGAATCCTTTGGAATTGTCTTGTATTGCTGAGAAGAACTGAATCATTCATAGTCCATCATTGCACAATATTGCTGTTACCATGCTGTTAATGTTCTCTTAGTATGAGTTCATGTAATTTGTAATGTTTATGGCATTTGAAGATCTTGTAGATATAGTAGAAAGGGGTGGGGCAGGAGGAAGCCAGAGCTGAGGTGGAGCCAGCAGTGACTGGTAGCAGCAACGGCAGTGGTGGCAGTGGCGTTAACTCCATTTTTTTGAGCCAGATAGAATTTCTGCTAAGGACTCTTGCTGAGGAATGGTGGGGACAGGAACTGCAGGGGGCTAGAGCTGCTGGGAGTGAGCTGTGTGGATGCTGAGCAGTTGCTATGAGTGAGGAGAGGAGAATCTTTACCTGAGGTAGCCTGTTATGTTTTGAAGGCTTGAGAAAGTAGGTGTTTACTGCATGAACTACATGTGCCAACTCCATAGCTACTGTGATGGCTTTGACTTTCTGGTTTTGGGACTGAGTTTTCTGAAATTTGAATAAATGTTCTAGCTTTGTCCTCCATGTACAGATCCTGTTATATTTTGTGATTAATAACCATATCGACATATTTATACTTACTGTAGGCATTATAAATACTGCATTGTGGATACATTTGGAAACAAGGATGGGATCATAAAAAGGCATCTATTTGGAAGGTGGGGGGCCTTAGAGGGAGAAATGTCTATCCCAGGATGGGAGGATTTGCCTTATTCCTCTCTAGCCAAAGAATGGGAAAAAGCACAGGACCCTGTGAAAACTGGAAACCAAGGCTACATGAGGGAGAACCTGGAGATTTGGAAAGATGTTTGCAAGGAATACTCATAGAACCAGGCAAAGAACTGGCAGGAGTATGCAGGAGAGGCTGGGTCCTGCTAACAAGTTATCATCTTATGCATAAAAGTAGAGATAAGCTACTGGAGGAAAAAGCTCAGATGGTTAGGGAGTCAGCTGGCTTGCCTGAGGATTCTTCTGTGCCACAGCATTCAGAAGAGCAAGCTGGAGGGTCTTAGGTGATGGAAGAACAAGCTGCTGTTCATGTAGCTAAAAGGAAGCAAAAAACTAACAGAAGGAATGTGCATGCAGCTTTTGTACAGGCTGGGCAGCTGTGTCCTGACAGTTGCCAGGAGACTGTGTGTGAGGAGAATGGAACAAGGTTAGATGAGGAGTCTTCCAATGCAGAAGTTCTCTCCATGTGAAGAATAAGACAGCAGAACCTCTGGGGCCAAACAGAGTCCAGGGAGATAATTGAGGATTTCACTCAACAGGAGGTTACTGCTACATAAAGTAGATTCACCAAAAGAATGGGAGAGTCTTTAGTGTCTTGGATAGTAAGAATCACTGGTGAAGGTACCAGAGAAATAGCACTGGATAGTGTGGATTGTTTAAAATTCATAACCATTAGTCAGAATCCTTTTGTACACCAAGCTTTCAGGGATCACCATATGTGAGGAGGTATCCACAGAACTAATCTTTTACCTTTAGCTGCAGAGGTATTCAAAAAGCAATATCCTCCTGACTCTATGTGGCCTAGTGGAGATAGATCCTGGTAGTCACTTAGAGACTGTATGAGAAAGCTAAAGGAGAAGGTAATGAAAACTGTTATCATGCTTGGAGGTACAAATGAATATCATGATACCCCCCAGGAGTTCCTTGTAGAAAAATCATAGTGAAGACGGCTCCTCCTGCTTATATGCACCTATTTCTGACTCTATTAATTGGGGAAGTAGGACAACTTCTTTCAGAGGTGCTGGATGAGATTTCACAATTAAGTGACTTAGGGGAATGGGGAAAAGATAAATTTCTCCTAGAGAGAAGGGTAAATAGCCAGAGGATTCAAAGACAAAATAGATGGAGAAGAAGGAAACTGTTTATTGCTCTATTTAGAGCAGGGGTGGCTTTTTAGAAGAATAAATGGTATTCCAACTTAAGAGCTGTATAAGATGTACCAAGAAGAGGTACTTAACATTAGAATGAATAGGGAAGCAGGAAGCACCCCTAAAGGTACTCCTGAATCATTATGTTCAAGTTTGCCGCATCTTCAGAGAGAATCTGAATCATTGTATTCAAGTTTGCCCCACCTTCAGGAAGAAAAGGAAATAGATCAAGCCCCAGCCCAGATTAAAGAAATGTAATGAGGAGATTGCAGACCCCATATGGTTTAACAATATATTGGAAGAATGGATCAACTACTGTAACAAGGGTGTTGCTGGATACAGGGGCTAAGGCCACACTTATCTATGGAAACCCTGATAAGTTTAAACATGGAACTCCTATTACCATCACAGGGCTTGGAGGGGCTGAAATATCAACTAGACAAGTTAAAATAACAATGAAAATTGAGCAATTACCTAAGAAAGAATATACTGTGGTTGTTGCATCCATTCCTGAATACATCATTGGAATAGATATATTGAGAGGCATGACTCTGAATTTACCTGAAGGAAGATACCAATTCTCTGTAAGGAAGATGGGAATTAATACAGTTTTGGTGGGAAAAATAAAAATGGACCCATCATTTTACCTGAACCTTCTGAAGTAATTACTTTAAAGCAGTATCGTGTGCCAGGTGGGCAAGATGAAATTACCACTGCTATAAAGGAATATGTTCAAGCAGAAGTGTTAGTCCCTACAATCACATAATAGAATAGTCCTGTCTGGCCAGTATGAAAATCAGATGTGTTATGGAGAATGACCATGGATTACAGACAATTGAATAAAGTGACTCCTCCTCTGTATGCTGCTGTTCCAGATACCAGCATCTTAATCGAAAGGATCCAGAAATATGATGAGACTTGGTGTGCAGTCATTGACTTGGTGAATTCTTTCTTCATTATCCCAATAAACCCTAAACAATGGGACCAGTTTGGTTTCACTTGGCAGGTTAGACAATATATTTTTACCTGCTTGCCACAAGCATACCTGCATAGCCCCACTATTTGCCATAGGATTGTGGCTGTAGAGTTGGATAAATTAAAACTATCTGGTGTACAGCTTACCTACTACATTGATAATATTATGATACAGGGAAAAGATGCAAAAGAAGTGAAGAGGACTTTGACCCTTCTGATTGAATATGAGAAAAGTTAATGGTAGGAAATTAACCCTGCAAAGGTTCAAAGTATAAGATTTTGGGATATACAATGGAACAAGGGACTATGAGAGATTCTTCTGCAAGCCTGACAAAAGATTCAGGATTTTCCCACCCCTACCAATAAGAAGGAGGCCCAAAAGTTCATAAGATTGTTTGGATACTGGAGGCACCTCATTCATTCCACATTTGGGACAGATTTTAAAACTTTTATATAAAGTCACTGGGGAGGGGGCGAGAGTCAAGATGGCTGCATAGAAGCAGGAGAACTCCAGGAGCTCCTCCCGTAACCACCTCAAATACCTGTAAAATATGACTCTAAATGAATTTTAGAGCTGCACAACCCAAAAAATGACAGAAAAACAAGGCTCCTGCTGAAGGCATCTTGGCAGGCAGAAAGAAAGGTTTTATCACAGCATTGTGGGAGCTGAAACCAGCCCAATATGAAACCATGACTGGCCACAGGGCAGCCAGGACAAGCCGCGGATGGAGCACTCGGGAGAGTGGATCACAGGCAGCTGTGGCAGTTTCCAGAATTATCAACCCATAATAAACAAGGACAAAGTGAAAGGTCAGTGGAACTCAGCTAAATTTGGGGGAAAGGAGTGGGTCTGGCTGACTGCCTCCAGGACAAGAAACAGTGTTGAGGCTCTACAGCTGCATCCACACGGCTGCTTCAGAGCTCCCGGCATGCAGATTGCAGGGGGGCCAAGTGATCATTCAGAGGCTAAGTGCTCTTGCTTTAACCCTCCTGGGTTGGAATACTAGTCTTGGGTGGTGATAGAGAGGTGTGTGACCAGTAAGCCAAAGCTGGTGGGAGCTGCAGAGACAGCAGCCCCCTAATAGCTCTGGCAGCTGCAAAACCCCAGCGATTTGGGAACAAAGCTCTCCCCTCTGAAAGCAGAGTTCTACTGAGCCCAAAAGTCAAGTAACTGACTGGTAATATGAGCAGGCAAAGGAAGAAAAGCAAGAGCAACAATCCAACTCTAGATTCCTTTTTCAGGGACAAAAAGGATCAAAGCATGGAATGGGAGGAAGACAACACAGTCAGAACTCCCACACCAAAAGCTTCCAAGAAAATGTAGACTGATTATAAGCCATAGAGGAGCTTAAGAAGGATTTTGAAAACCAAATAAGAGAAGTAGAGGAAAAATTGGGAAGAGAAATGAGAATGATGCAAGAAAATCATGAAAAGAGTCAGCAACCTGACTGAAGAAAATAACACCTTGAAAAAATAGATGAAGTCAAATGGCAAAAGAGGCCCAAAAAGCCAATGAGGAGAAGAATGGCTTAAAAATGCCCATATTTGCCAGATGTAAAAAGAATCTCAAAAGCTCACTGAAGAGAATAATACCTTCAGAATTAGAGTGAAGCAAATTGAAGGAAATGACTTTATGAGAAATCAAGATACTATTAAACAGATCCAGACAAATGAAAAAATAGAAGGCAATGCAAAATATCTCATTGAAAAAACCACTGATGTGGAAAATAGATCCAGGTGAGGGAATTTAAAAATTATTGGACTACCTGAAAGCCATGATCAAAAAAAGAACCTAGAAAGCATCCTTCAATAAATTCTTAAATAAACATGAGAAGGTAAACGTAGAAAAGAAATCATAAGGAACTTATTAAAGTTGAACTATTTACATAGAAAAATGATAATTGTAACTTACAAAACTTTTCTCAGTATGAGGATAGATGAAGGGAATACAAATGTATATATATATGTATGTCTATATAGGAGGGTATATATATGCGTATGAATACATATCTGAGTATGTGTATATATGTGTACATAGATGGCACAGGATCAACTTAATAGGAAGGGTTGATACTTTAAAAGGTGAAATTCTGAGGTGGGAGAGGATTAGAATGAGAGGAGACGGGAGAGACAGAATGGAGTTAATTATCTCACATAGAAGAGGCTAGGAATAATTGTTACAATGGAGGGGAAGAACAGGAAGGCAAAAGGGAAAGGGTTGACCTTACTCTCATTGAATTTGGCTTACAGAAGGAATGACATAAACTCTAAACTGGGTATCTTGCCACACAGGAGAATTGGGGGGATGGGGATGAGAGGTGGAATGATGGAGGGGAGGATTGCTGGAAGTACACACTTCTGTAAAGGGACAGGGAGAGGGTAGAGAATAGAACAAGGGTGAGGGCAGGATAGGAAGGAAGGACATATAATCACTCTCTCACAATATGTCCACTGTGGAGAGGTTCTGTGTAATTACATATGTACAGCCTCTATTGAATTGCTTGTCCTTCCAGTGGGGGTGGGTGATGAGGGAGGAAGGAAAAAATCTAGAATTAAAGTTCTATAATCAAATGTTAAAAGACATATATATATATATAAAATTATTAGTATTAACTACATGAAACTGGGAATTAAGATATACAGACACTGGGTAGGGAGACCCATCCTGCCCTCCTGGGAAAGTTAGAGGGGCGATGGAGGAGGACATAGGAGAGAGCAGATTATGGGAGGGGCTTTACAGTGGGTTTGCTATTTTGGGGTGGTGGGTAGGGGAAAGATGGGGAGAAAAATTGTAACTCAAAATCATGTGGAAATGAGTGATGTAAAGAAGAAAATAAATAAAATAAATTAATTTGGGGAAAAAATAAATTCTCAAGGAAAATTGCCCAGATATTTTAGAATAAGAGGGCAAAACAGAACTTGAAAGAATTCACCAATCACTTCTTGAAAAAGATACCCAAAAGAAAACTCCTAGTAATATTATAGCGAGGTTCCAGTGTTCCCAGATCAAGGAGAAAATATTACAGGGTGCCAAGAAGAAACAATTTGAATACTGTGTAAACACAAGCAGGATAACCCAGGATCTAGCAGCTTCTACATTAAGGGATTGAATGGTCTGGAATATGATATTCCAGAGATCAAAGGAGCTAGGATGAAAACCAAGAATCACCTACCCAGCACAACTGACTATAATGTTACAGGGGAAAATATGGTCATTCAATGAGGTAGAGAACTTTCAAGCATTCTTGTTAAGCAAACCAGAACTGAATAGAAAATTTGATATTCAAATACAAAAAGCAAGAGAATCATGAGAAAATAAACATGGTAAAGAAATTGTAAAGAAGTTATTAAAGTTGAACTATTTACATGCCAATGTGGAAAAATGGTAATTGTAACTTATGAAACTTTTCTCAGTATGAGGATAGATGAAGGGA
>CM053599.1:175454739-175477058 GCA_028646575.1 Pseudocheirus occidentalis | reverse complement strand
CCACATAATTGGGTCTAGATTTGTGGCCCATGCAAAATGGTCCAGTGGAATTACAGGTGACTGTACAGGATGATTGTGCAAACTGGAGTTTATGGCAAAAACAACAAAACCAAAATGTACCCTTGGAATTTTAGTGTAGGAAACTCCCTTCATCTGGAATTCAGTATACATCTTTTGAAAAGCAGTTGTTAGCTGCATATTGGGCTTTGGTGGAGACTGAACAACTGACTCTGGGCCATGAAATGATATTAAGACCTGGAATCCTGATTATGACCTGGGTAATGAGTACCCCAGATTCTCACAGAATTGGACATGCCCAAGAGGCTAGTATAATAAAATGGAAGTGGTATACCCAAAATAGAGCAAAAAAAGACAAAAACAGAGTCTCTGCTCTACAAGAATCTGTAGCAAACTGAGAATCTTCCCTCATTTGAAAATATTCGCTGCCCCCGATAGGCTGACTGTGGTTACATGGAGCCTGTGGCTGGAACTTGTTTTTCAGTAATACCCACACCTGTGCCCACATTACTTTGTGATTGAGCAGTGGGTCAAGAGGGTTGTAACATTCTCTGATCTAGGAGAAGGCTATATGTACCCTGATGTGAAATTTTGCTTTGGGGCTCACTTTAGGAAGAGTTGTGTGATTTGGGCAGATGAGATTCTGTATAGCAGTTGAGCCCCTTGGCTTTGAAAACCCAGATGTTGGTGTTTCCCTCTCTGGTAACTAACTAGGTATGGATGTAATGGTCAGACAGCTGGAAGCCATGTCTGCTTATCTGTTTCTCTGTCTGTATTATTTTTTGTCTGCTTGTAACTTCTGTTTGTATTCTCTGAATTTCAGGGTGCTGACTTTTCCCCCTAAACTAAGTAAACAATACATGTTTGATTAAAGTAAGATTGTTAACCCAATTTTGAGTTGCTTTCCTTTAGAAAAGCAGATCTAAGAACCTATGCTAGCAGCCATCCTGGGTATGCTAGAGTGCTTGCTGTTACATAATTCTAAAAAAAAAAACACCATGTACTTGATCCTTTATCTTTTATGTGGTCAATTAATTAAACTTATTTTTAATTCCAGTATGATTTCCCCCCTTTTTTCTCTACATTGTAAACAAGATATGATTATTAGTTAAAAATTCTCAAAACAAAATTATTTTACTAAGAATATGAGTTTGGTAGAAATGTTTTTTTTCTTTTTTTACACATTGTAAAAGTGTAATCATTTCTTTTAAGACTCTGTACTGGACTTTTTTTCTTTTCTAACAAGCAATTATTAGGATTTTGCCCCTTTGACTTCTTATTCACCTTACTTTATAGCAATTTAAAGTAATGCCAAAGAAAGATGTTCTTCTCTCTCTTGAATCTGTCAAACTGTGAAAGAGTTTCTCTTTAGGTGTCTGCTAAAGATAAAGCAAGTTTTGAGCAAATGCATTTTTAGGACTACTTGGCTAGCTTTTCACCAGCATTTTCAACAATAGTATGACCCTGACTAAAGGAGAAAAAAGTGTGTCTTCATGATATTATGTTTGATATGTTTTTAAAGTAAATGTAATGTTTTTACTCATTTGTCACCCGCAGATATTTTGGTATCTTCACATTTAATTAAGGCTGGCAATAATGTCCAGAAAGTAATTCCTAAACTACCTTTAACTCTTAATAGTGTTGCTACTACTTGTATTTGGGGATTAATTCCTGTATCATGATTTTTTAAAACCATTTCAAAAAATCATGCTGTGGAAACTAAAGTTATTAACATATAAGAGTAACAGCTCAGCTAGTGTTTGGTAATCTCATCTTGCTTCAAAATCACAAGATATGTTTATTTTCCTCTTTTCAGATCAAACTGAGAGAGAAGCTAATCTTTAAATTTCAGACAATTTTAAAATGCTATTTTATTATCTGAATGCTGTAGTAGATCCACACTTTTTAAAATCCTTTACTAATTTTAAAACAACAACAATAACAAAAATTAGCCATTGAGATTTAAAGTGTGGTGATTCAGTTCAGTCAGGATCTGAGGTACAAAATTTCAGGTGTAAGCACAATATGGAAAAATTAAAGGAAACATTTGATAATAGAAGTATAAAGTAGGCCAGTAAAGAAATCTAATTGTTTTGTAATTTACAGTACTTCTTATAGTTGTCCCCTCCTTCCCATTCCCATTGCCATAATCCTATTTTAGAAATCTGTTGTTTCATGCCTGGAGTATTGCAACAACCCCTTAAACGGTCTATTGATGCCATGCTCTCCTCTCTCTACACCATCCAGAACAAAGATACACCATTAGTAGTTCTCAGATTCCACTTTGATCATTCACACCCCTTCCCCCCAGGAGAAGTACAGGATGATTCAAATCTGTTAAAAAAAAACATACATTGAGTGCTTCATATATGTAAAGGACTACATTAGGTACTGTAAAGGAGAGCAAGGACAATAAAGATGTGGTTTCTATCCTTAAAGAGAACACACAAACTCATGAGGTTTTAATTTTTATTTCACTGCTTAAGATCAAGACCCAGTTAAAATACTACTTCCTCCATGAGTCCTTCACTGACTGGAATTACTCAACTGGAATTACACTTTCCTTACCTGAAATTGTTTTGGCACTTGTCTTATCTCCCTTGCTAGATCATAAACTTTTCAAGGAACTCTGTCTATTTATTGTAATATCTCCCCTAATGACTAGCACAGTGTGGTATATACACAGAGTAGATTCTTAATGTCTTTTGATTGAATGGTTGAATGAATGAACATGATGCTAGGTATTTTAGTTTTTTCTGTATATCAGCTTCACAGCTAGACTGTAAGTGCATGCAGAAAAAAGGAATGAATACCCCTTGAAATTATTTGAAGCTTCCATGGCCTTAGCAGAGTGTCTTTCATGGAGTAGATGTTCAATAACTATTGGTTGAATGATTTGTAAAATCATAAAAGTAGAGAAAAAAATCTATAGGAATAGAAGTTTTTTATTCTGTATGTAAATATATGATAGCTAGAAATTGAGGATATTCTTATAAAGAAAGTATTTGAAAATACATATCTATAAAACTCCTACTTGTTCATAATTATTGGGGAATAAGGTATTCATGTGCATAACATGAATCATAAACGATCAGAGAATTAAATTTCAATTAAATATACAGCACACAAAGTGGTCTGGACATACTATAATCTCCTTTGCTGACTTAGAGGCACTTCAGTACCTTGATTTGGTATCATTACACCCATAATTATATAGGACTGCAAAAATAAAAAAAAAATGGGTTTTTTTGAGATTCCATATTATTTGGAATCTGGATGACCTGATGTTTACTGTATATGACAACTCATTAATAGACATTTAAAGGGTCATACTTGTCAATTTTCTTCTTTACTAACTCTAGGATAGATAGCTTAGCATAAAGCTACTCATCAAAAATCGTATTATAATGGTGCCTAATCTTGCCTTTTATGAAAACTTTGTCATGCATATAATAGCTTTGTTAATATATGGACTTTCTTTATGTCAGTGGCTTTAAGCTTAGGAAGCTATATGTAGCTTTCATTCTAATATGTTCTCCTTCATTTCCCTCTTCCTAGGAGGTAAATTGGGTCACAAATTCCTACTATGATGGTAACTATGCTCTTCTAAAGAAAAGCTAAGTTGGGCTTGCAAGGGTAGCAAGATACAGGTTTAGGTAGGTGGATATAGTCTCTTGACTACTTAGAAATAACATGACAATGGGTTAGTGATCCAATGCAGTCAATTAATGTTTGGAGAAAGTGAGTAGTAACTGACATCTATACCTTATTTATTTAGATGTTTTCTCCAGTAATGAAATTGCCACCCAAACATGTCAACTCACCTTGTACAACTTTTGTCCATATCTTCATATAAATTCCCATAGGACATTCACCAAATGGTTTGGAGGCCTTTCTTACTTTCTTCTGACATTGGTATAGGATACTAGTGGAGTATTCCGATTGCCCTACTTCTTATCCCTTGTCATGGTCACATGACCAGCCCATCTTTTTTTTCTATCATACATTTTCTTGAAGATTTCTTTTATTACTGCTATTCTTCAAGGTTCCTCCATAAGAGGTTATTGCCCTCTTCTGTCACGTAATTCTCCGTTGTCCTCTGTGTAATACTCATTTTCAGTCTTTAGAGACTGCTGTGTTCCCTGTTTTGTATGCATACAACAACACTGGTAGAATGCTGATAATAAAAGACTGTATCTTTGTTTCCAAGAGATTTAGAAATAGTGTTACTCAAATCCACCCTGCTAAATTAGGTGGCACAAATATTATTGCCTTTTTTTTTCAGATGAGGAAACTCAGGCTTAAAGAAGTCTAGCTCTTTTCTGGCAATATATAACTTGTAACTCTCTGAACGAGGGCACTAATATGTGTTCTTTCACTCCAGGGTCAGTATTTCTTCCATTATTACATACTGCTTCCCATCAACAAGACTTATCTACTGTATTCTAATCTTCACTCTCTAGTGATAGTGATGTAATCCTCTTTACCAAAGTCGGTATGGTACAGTGGAAGTCAAAGGACCTGAGTTAAAATCTGCCCTTCAAGTAAACTTAACTCAAACCTGTGTGACCTTGGTCAAGTGGTTTAACCTCTCTGAGCATGTACATTTAACATACATATGTGTGTATACACATATATGAAAACACATATACACAAACATTTGTATATATATGTTTGTGTGTGTATATATATATGTGTGTGTATATATATATACATATATATATATATATATATATATATACATATGTATGTATAAAAATTTCACTCATCTGAATTCTTCTAGCACTTATAATCTAAAGTACGTTTGCCAGAGTGCTCTGCCTGGACTTACAAAGATTGACTTCCTGAATTCATTCTGACCTCCAGACACTTGTGTGACCCTGGGCAAGCCACTTAACCCTCTTAGTCTGCCCATCTGTAAAATGATCTGGAGAAGGAAATAACAAACCGCTCTAGTATCTCTGCCAAGAAAACATCAAATGGGGTCATGAAGAGTTGGACATGACTGAACAAGGTACAATGATGAATTCCACCATTCTCAAACTTCTCTGCCTTATAATTATGACTTAAGAAGGAAAAAAAGACTTGACAATATTAAGTTTGAATTTTCCAGGGTAGTAATTTCCCTTCTTTCTGCTGGCAACATTTGGATATTACCATTTAATAAATCCATTTCCCTAATGGGTTATGGACAAGATCTTGGTTAATCCAGAGCCTTTTTTCTTGGTTTTAGTCTGTGACTCTACCTCCAACCAGCTATGTCACCAGGATATAATACTATGTAGAGTTTCTATGAATCCAGCATCATTACTGGAAACTCCAAAAGTATAATGATAATGTGCTAGTAATTTAATTTTATAAATAGTTAAAGGACATTTTTTTTATGAGGCAGGCAGAAGTCTTTTTTTGTTTGTTTTTATGAGGAAATTCCTAGATTAGAGAATGAAATCTCAGAGAGTGACCCCCAAGTTTTAGTTTAATAAAGTGAATGTCCCTTTATCCTGAAAATAGTTTCCCTCTCTTTGAAAAGATGAAGCATCTCTTAAGAGGTTTTTTCTACGTCAAGATGTATCTTGCATGTTCGATGGAAAATTACTACAGAGAAACAGTCACCTTTCAGTGCCTCAAACCTATTAGAAAGTGAGAGCTGTTTCTTTCCATAGAATTGTTATTGTGAAGAAAAACAGGTTGTCTTATAATAATGGGGTGCTTGATTTCAAGTCCAAGTTTATATTGTATCTTCAACAATGTGTGGAATTGTAATAGTCTGGGTAGCTTGATATCAGATGACTTACAAAGCTGATCCTTGAAAACCCATGATACTCTGATGTAGAATCCATGCTTTGATTTCTCACTTATAGGTCTTGTGTTAAAAATGCTGTGAATTGTTTTTCTGTACAAGTATTGGGGAGAATGCTTTTGTTCAATAAAAGTGCAAACCTCTCCCACCCCCTGCAAATAAAATCCAAGGTTGTGATTTGTGACCTTGGACTGATCATTTATTCTCTGTTTCCTATCCAAGTTGGCAGAAAAAGAAATAGAAAAGAGCTATAAAATGAATGGAGTTGGCTTGATGATCTCTTAAGCATCAAAATTCTTTGATTCAGTAATTATAGGGGTATTTATTGAGAACCATGCCAGTGGTCTTTTTTTGTCAGTTTTTGATAAGTTTTTGAAGAAGAAACAAAACAGAAAAACTGTTAATAACTTCAGTACTATATAAAATATCTTTAATCATGCCAGAGGGAAGGTGTTTCTAGTCACACTGCTTTGTGAAAATGAGAAAAGAATAAGACAAATTGCAACAGGAAGATGCAGAAACTCCTGGGTCTTTCCTTTTTCTCTCCTTTTCATTTTTGGTACCATTTCAGGAAAAAAAAATCAGCATTCTGTTCTGATTTAATACATCTTGGAAAGAAATTTCAAGCCTGAAACTAGATTTATTATA
Organism: Pseudocheirus occidentalis; assembly: GCA_028646575.1. NCBI lineage: Eukaryota > Metazoa > Chordata > Mammalia > Diprotodontia > Pseudocheiridae > Pseudocheirus > Pseudocheirus occidentalis. The sequence continues at coordinate 175,470,592 of CM053599.1, read as the reverse complement.
TTTCCTTTGTTGCTTTTAAAATTCGTAGAGAGTTTCTTAGTATTTAAGTAATTATTGTTCTAACATATGGAGATCAAAACTGACTGTATAAGTAGATGTTGGGGGAAAAGCTGATCTATATAGTCTTACCATTTCAGATAGAATCTTAGATGTGCATTGTGGAGCTAATCCCAAACTTCTTTTGGAGAAATTGATACTGATACAATTTCAATCCTTACTGATATTTTTAAGAAAAGGAAATAAAGTTGAAATTTATGTACTGCTTGAGACAAAGAGCTGTCACCTTGAAGCTAGCACACCTGATTCAATCAGGGTTGAGCACCCCACGTGAAGCCTCTACTTAGTATGGCACAAGTATTGCTAGAATTGTGGCTTTTCAATCTAATGGATAAAATGCTTATTGCCTAATTATATTTTCTACCAACTTTTTAAAGCTGAACGCTTCACCTACTTTCATATATAGGAGGGCTTTCAGTTAAGATATTGCAGACAAAAATGCAGTCTGTACTTTATGGATCAAAGATGAAGCAAGAGGTATAAATAGGATTAATGTTAAAATGAAGGTAAATTCCTCAAAACAAACAATGGCATGAGACAATACAAAAAGCTTTCAAGGTTAATAGAATAGAAATCTCAAAAGCCAAATGAATTTAAAGTTCCGTTTAATTTTTATCAGGGTTTCTCAAAGTAAGACCATAAAGCTACACCTTTTCCCCACCTCTCTCACACATTCTTGCTGTGTCCATGAACACTTTCTAATGCTCCAGGTAACTCTTAACCCTGAATTGTAGAGAGGATGCAGACCTACATCTGTAGAGAGTTAACTCATTTAGGAGTCCTCTGCACCAATGAAATCAAAATTTTAGCCTTTCTGTCCTAAAATCAATCAATCAATCAATCACTCAATCCTGGTTTAATATGTAAGGGCTTTAATAGTTCATTTTTTTCTATGAAAAGTCTCAATTTGATACTTTAAAGCCACAAACAAAAACAGACCTTTGATGTCCCTGTACAGGGAGCTCCTGGTAACCTGTACAATTTACTTAGTTGCCTAGGGTGCTGACTGAGAGTTGAATGTGGAAGGGACTATCTGCCAGGCCCCGTGCTAAGTATTTTTACAAATAACTCATTTGATTGTCACAACAACCCTGTGCTGTTATTATCACCATTTCATAGTTGAGGAAACTGAGGCAAGCAGAAATTAAGTGACTTTCCCAGGATTATATGACTAATAAAGTGTTTGAGGTGTAATTTGAATTCAGTAATAATTTGAATTCTTGATATACTGAAACATCTAGTTGCTGAGTTGAGTGGTTTGCCCAGAATCGAATAAGGCCAGGGGCTTGGGAGTTGGAGAAAAGTCAGACTGAGGACTTGAAATTAGGATTGACTGACCCTGAAGTTAAACCTTTTTGCCCATAGTGTATTCTTGATATGATTTTATGACTTGGAAATATTTATTCATTGCAGTTCTGAACATAAGTTTGGATAGGAGGCTATATAACTACTGTCTTTGTTCTATACAAGTAAAAGTGATTAGTCTGCCTCTAGAGGGTTGATTATTCATTTTTAGTTAAGACTAATTAGTTTGTGGAGGTGGTTCTCTGTGCTAATGAGACCAAAGGTGACAAATTCAATCAATATTCAGGCTGTGCTTTGGTTCATAGCCACATAATTTGTCATTTCCCCCTTTTTTTTCTCATGTTCTTTAGTTGTAACCATTCCTATGGGCCCATTGGCCACAATAGCCCCTACCATCTAGAACTTAATTATCATATAACTTCTCTTTTCAAAAATGGTAGAAAATCTTCATGGGGAATCATGAAAAAAATGGAAAGTTAGATGAAAGATTCTAAAGCTAAGTAATTTAGCTGGCCACAATCTGGCTATGTGATAAATAAAAGTGCAAACGTTACATTTTAACTCTACAACTGACTAATAATTGAAAATGGAAAAGCACATTTATGGCTTCCTATGGTGCTAAGCTTGATTAAAATGAACCCCAGTGATGAGGCTGGCAAACATAAAGACAAATACATCGTGTGCCCTTTTAGTGTGCTAACACTAGATTAACCTAATAAGGACCAACAACTGCTAATATTTATTTGTCAAAGAACAAATAATTAGATTTCAGGCAGGTCAACACCGCTGGAATCTGAATGTGATGCTTTGTTTCTTCGTTATTATCTGATGTTAAAGGCAATGCATATATCTTTGTGCACGGTGTTAGGCAGTTGAAATTTTAACAATGTTATGGTTAAGAAAATCAGTATAAGACAAGTAGGAAGACTGGGAAGGTTGGAGAAGAGTTGTGGAAATGGGCAACATTTCCAAGTGCTGTTTTGCTGTTGAAAGATCTGAACCCTTTATTGCCAATCAATAGCTATACTTATGGTTTGTTTTTTATTTAATCATTTCTATGAAAGATAGATATTTCTGGAAAGAAGAACATTGGCAAAAATTAGTAGAAGTGACAAAATATAAGTCATACTGATGACAAATTTTTTATTTTAAGTGTTTAGCTCATGCTTTTAAAATAGGAATTTCTAAAATACAATTTACTTAGAGGCAAGTAATTGACCATTGCCTTTCTGAATATTTCTGTGTTCCTGATAAAATGATACCTCTGTGAGGGAAAAGTATAACACATAGGTATATACTAACAAGCAGCACCAAATTTGACTTAAAAATCAGGATGGTAGATTTAGGGCTGGAAGCAATCTTAAAGCTCAACTAATCCAATTCCTTCATTTCACAGATGATGAAACTGAAGTCAGAAGAGGTTAAGTTGTTCAAGGGCACATAGGTAATGAACAGCAAATCTGGGATTTTACTCTAGCCTTTCTGACCCCTAATCCAGTGCTCCTTCTAGTACACCACTCTACCTGGCAAAGCTGGACTACATTTGGATCACTATTCTGAGACTTCTACAAACTAGTTAAATAGACAACAACTCCTAAATATGCATATTGACTATTATTGCATGATATGAGATATTTAATATTTCTGATCATTTTGATGTATATTACCCTTTGGTATCAGACTATTCCACATTCATTTCTACTAAGCATATACAGACAATAAATATAGGTATTTAAAGGAGAGATTATCATGGTTTAGAGTGTTAATGGAAAAGACAGAATGTACTCAGACTTTGATGGATGGGTTAGAGATATGTAACATCTTTCATTCTCTTTACTCTCATTCATTTGATAAACAATTATTAAGAAGGTACAGAACTATTGTGCTAGGCATTGGGGGAGATCCAAAGGTACAATATGCTATGGTACCTGCCCTCAAGGATCTTATCTATTAGGAACGGATTGCAGTAATATATAACATTACATGAGTTCATTCAAGATTTGCAAAACAAGGTCCTATATTAATATTGAAGCTAATAGGAACATATGTATGTGTGTGTGTGTGTGTATTTGCAAGATCACATTCTCTGTGAATTTATACAAGTCATTTCATTGCTTTGGACCTGGTTTTTGAAGGGGCTATATTTGATGACCTCTCATGTCCTTTATAAATCCATACTCCTATCAGCCTATTAGTCTTTTCTAAAAAACTGAAATTTGGGAAAATAATTTTGTATTTGATACCATTAAATAAAAATGTGTAATGCATCCTATGGCATTACATTTTTTAAAATGTTTGTTTTTTTGGGGGGAAAAGAGGGTAAGCAAGAATTTTTTGATCAAACAAATTAACAATAAAGCGGCTAGATTATCATACTTATGTAAGAATGTAAAATGTGAAAAAGAGAAAAAACCCAAATGTTGGATTACTAATAAGATGAGCTGAGTTTTGGTTCTTCTATTTGCTTACTTTGAATAATTTTTGAGCAGTTATTTAACCTTTTTGATCCTTGGCTTTCTAACATAGAAAATTAGTTAATAATACTTTCATTACCCATTTCACAGAGGTTTTGGGAAGACCAAATAAGTTAAGTAATTTGTAAACTGCTAAGTTTTCTTTTCATTTGTAAGAAAATGTGATTTGGTTGCATAGTAATTTCATAAATTTCATGATCTCTTTGTTAGTTGTAAGTAGATTTTTAAAAATGCATATTGTTTATTCATGGTTGAATGTTCAAGAGTAATTATTGTCATTTAGTATAACATGCTTTTAGACTTAGAAAAAACCTACCTGACTGAAATGGCTTTTTAGAGTAACAAAACATTCAAGATATATTAAGGGCTCACATCAATATGCATGAATATTAAAGTGGATTTATGTACTTATCAATGTTGGTGTTCTTTCTAACTATACAGAATGCAAGCTGCAGATGTATGGAAATTCCAGTGTGATCCTTCTTTCTGTATGGCTTATGATTAGTCTCTCTCAGGTCATTGATCCAACGTACTAGGTTACTTTCTCCTGACATCATGAGAATTAATACTTTGCAACATGTGGGCTGTTCATTGGTTATTTCTTTCTCTAGCCATATAATTAGCATATATTTCTGAGCATATGTTTTTGATGATGTTTATATTGCCTCCCTTTCATAAGTCTTTCTTTGTAATGTTTTATAAAAGCCTGGTAATGCCCATCCTGTCCTTCTCCATTTCCCTTTGCCTTTTCCTCATCTTTAATTCTTTGAATATGATAATATTCCATTACATGCAACCATAAAATATGACTAGAAAAATACTGGTGTCAAAAAATGAATATTCATTTCATGAAGAACTTTAAGATTATTAAAAGACCTTTAAATTCACAAAGGTAATTCAAATTATTGGTAAAGAAAAAATGAGCAATGGGAAAAATATCCTAACCCCTATCCTGCTTGCAAATTAGGCTGGTTCCACCTAAAAGACTATCTTTGAAAATTGGTAGGCTCAGGAGACTATAGGCTTCGACTTCTGAGATCTGTTGTTCATCATCTCTGTACAAAATAGTCACCACGAGCTTTAGACACTCTCTTTGATGCTTGGTTAGTAAAAATGGAAAACTCAGGCAAGGAGCTTAGCTCAGTTGCTTCAATTTCAGATGTCCTTCTTCAATGGTTAAGTAAGTCTCTTTTTATTAGCTATTATAATTAGTGTAGTTGTACAGAATTGAAAATAATGAAATAGGTAGGTTTTCATAAGTGATGCCACTATGAATCATAACTTTACTATAACACAAGTGACACAAAGTTGTAGGGAATGCAAGTATTCACTGTCCTGTTTTAAAAAAAATTATATTTACCTAAATGGGCACTTGATTTAGTAGAACAAAACATTAACTTAAAGGCTTTGTTCCAAGAATATGTCAGTTACCAATGTATCAAAATTACTCAAGATTCCTTTAAAGATATAACAACAGAAATAAACTTGTTCATTGACCCTATAAGCATAAAAGTAAGTGCTTATTATGTGCCAGATACTATCTTAAACTCTGAGAATACAAAAAGAGTCAGAATACAAACCCTGCCCTCAAGGAGATCACAATCTAATGCGGTAGGACATAAGCAAATATTTATAAACAATCTATATGCCGGAAAAATAGGGAACTGTGAAAAGAGGGAAGACACTAGAATAAGGAGGAATTGGGAAAGACTTCCCATAGAAGACGAGATTTTAGTTGGGACTCTGAGGCAGAGATGAGGAGGAAGAACATTTCAGGCATGGGGCAGGGGGGAAGGCAGAGACAGAGATGGCTTCCCATCTCTGAGAAACAAAAAGGAGATGAATATCATTAGATTTAAGAGTACATGGTAGGCAGTAAAGTGTAAGAAGGCTGAAGAGGTTGAAGGGAGCTAGGTTATGAATGAGACTTTGTATTTGATCTCAGAGGTGACAGGGAGCTGTTATTGGGAGAAATATCTCCTCTGGGTTGCCAACTACATTTTTACTACAATGCTGAAATTATGGAGGTAAAACAGGTTTTATTATTATGTTCAAGCATAGGTTCAGGCTTTAAGAGAAAACTCGAGCAATTATGAAGATTCAGTAAAAAGGAAAATGAAATAGGCAAAATTATGTCAGAATGACAGAAAAACAGTTCATTTACATGTTGCAATCTTGTACATTCCTCTTAGGCCATAAAAGCTAAAGAGACAATAAGTCCATAATCCCATGCTCTCTTTAGTGTCATAAAAGGTAAACAAATTTAGTTGGACAGAATCATAATCTCATATGTCATTATAAAAATCTGTGATGAAGAGAAATTGAGGCACAAAGTTCCGAGCATGATCAGTTTATTAGCAAGGCTAGCAGTTGCTGATAAAAGAATTCTATGGCTCCTTAGTAGCCAGAGACATCTCTGATAGAGCAGTTTTTACATGGTTGAAAAGGTAGCAGGTTATGTAGAGACCAAAAACAGTGTAGTGAAGCAAAGTAAGCTAAGACTGTCATTGGTATAACAAAGGTGGAGGGTGGGCTATGCATTTTGCTTAGTCACTCTGACTTTCAAGAGGAGGTCTCTAGAACCTATAGTAACAGGGGAGCAATAAAGTTAGTTAACACCCTCTAGAACAGTAGTCCTCAACCTTCCTAATGCTGTGACCCTTTAATACTCATATGTGGGAGTATCTGCATGTGGGCAGACCTGCCTGGAGACCGATAGAGGAGCAGTGTCTCAGTTCCTAAGACCATCGGAAATATGTGTTTTCCAATGGTCTTAGGCGACCCCATTTGACCCCTGAAGGGGTCACAACCCACAGGTTGAGAACCGCTGCAAAATAGTCCTGCTCAAGATATCACTTAACCAGTGCTATACAAAGCATCTCACCAGAATGACTTGTCCTTCCCTCATTTTCCTCATCTTCCTCAGGAGACAGGGTGAGTTTGTGACCCTTAATATTAGGAAACTGAAAATCTTACAGACTCCACTGCTGAGACCTATACAAATAAATTCAGAGATTCATAGAAATTAATCCCAATGACTAACTAAATCTTTTAACTATTATTCAATAATTAATATATTTTACAACCCATAAACAGTGATTACCTAAAACTTTTAGCCAATAATCAATAATCATCTAAATTTCATAGCATCCCATAAACAAACTTTATCGATAGGTAAACTAAGTCAAGTTATATATTAAATGACACATTTAGAGGATTCACAATAGACTGAGGAGGAAGATTTATATGTCACCAAGGAATCAGGGACAGTTGAAATTCTACCTCTGGCTTCTTAACTAAGGAATGCTCAAGGGTTTTAGGTAAGTTTTTACATCTCTTGGGACAGCCTTTGTTCAGATGAGGTTAATACTAAGACAGACTTTGAGTTAACCAGAGATTGTAGGAGAAATATTCCCTGGGTCCCAAATAATAAATAAAAAAATCCCTGGGTCCCAAATAATAAAAAGAAAAACAAAAACAATTTCCGTGAGAGAGCCAGTGGAATTTATTGTATAAGAAGGTGACAAAGTTGAATCTGTATTTTAGGAAAATCACATTGCTGACTGGATGGAGGATGAACTGGAGTGGGGAGAGACTTGAGGAAGGTAGACCCACCAACAAGCTCTTGCAACAGCCCAGGTGTGAGGTGAATGAGAGCCTGCACTAGGATGGGAGATAAGAAGGTGATTTATTTGAGAGATGTTGCAAGGATGAAATCAAAAAGATTTGGAAACAGACTGGATTTGGATGGGGGGACACGAAATAATGAGAAGTTGTGTATGACATCTACGTTGTGGTCCTGGATAACTGGGAGTATGGTATTGCTCTCTATTGTAATAGGGAAATTGTAGGGGTTGGGGGCTGGTTAGGAGGAAAGATAATGAGTTCCTTTTGTAAAGGCTGAATTTAAGATGTTTATTGAACATACAGTTTGAAATGTCTGAGAGGCAGTTGGAGATACAAGACTGGAGGTCAGCAGAGTTGGTGAATTTGAGAATCATTAGCATTGAGATGGTAATTAAATGCAGGAGAACTACTAAGATCACCAGAGCATAAAATGGCATAAGCAGGAAGCTGTGTGCTAGTTAAAGGTGATGACTGGAGGAGGTGTTTTTCCAAACTGATTGTTTCCTTCTTATCCTAACTGCACTGATTTTATTTTTGTAAAAGCTTTTCAATTTCATGAAATCATTGTTCTCTGCTTTATGTTTTCTGATCTCTATTCCTGGTTTAAATTAGAATTTCTCCTTTAGCCATAGATGTAACTAGCCCTTCCATTTGGTTTCCTATAATTTGTATGATGTGAACTTATATATTTAGAACTTATTGTCATATATAATATATAATCCTGTTCTATAGCCTTCCCCTTTCCTCCCTCCTTTTTGTCAAACAGCTTTCAGTTTTCCCAGAAGTACTTGTTGTACAAGGCATCCTTCTCCAATCTATTATGTTTTTTAAATAGATTAAACATAATCTATTATGTTTTTCAGTTTATTCTGATCTTTGCACTATCCCAATGATTTACTTTTTAAAAATTTTAACATATAATAAAAAGCTTAGGTAACTATTGATTTACAATATAATTTGGGATTTGAAAATGCTATTCTGCCTTCCACCTTTTTTGTTTTATCATTTCCTTTGAGATTATAGATCTTTATTCCTCCAGATGAATTTTGTTGTTATTCTCTCCAGTTCTATTAAGTACCCACTGGTTACTTTTGACTGGCAGAAAGCTATATCTATCAATTAATTAATTGTATAGCATTATGATTTTTATTATATTTTTAAAGCTGCCAAATATTATCCCTTCAAAGAGAAATGTCTTCTGTTTTTATGGCTATTTTCTCTAGAAAACTCTCCCTACTTCATTAGTACCTTGACAATCCTACCCAATTTCCTTTTTTTTATTCACCCACTTCTTTCTCCTCCTTCAGCTCCAACCACTATTTCCTCCATGTCCTCCTTCTTCCCATTGAATCCTTCAGCATATTTTTAAAAATTGATTTGTTTATTTAATTTTAGTTTACAAGATTCAGTTCCACGATCCCTTGAGTTTCAAATTTCCTCCCCGTCTTCCCCCCTACCTCCTATGGTTGCATGCAATCAAATATAGGATCTACAAATACTTTCCCATTGGACATTAGTCTGGTTGTATAGAAGGGTTGTAACCAATGGGGTGAACAATGGGAAAGAAGAAAAAAAGCAAACATCTTTTATTTGTTTAAAGAGTGTTTTGTAATTATGTTGACATAAGTAATGAGAGAATTTTGTTATAATGACTTGTGGAATATTTTAGGTGTCTTGTAGTTATATTGAATGGGATTTCTCTTTCTATTATTTCTCTTGTTGTTGTTTTTTTTTTATTATTACTACAAGTATCCCTTCTTCATGAAGGAGGTTAGGCGTGTGGTGCTCCAGAAATCTGGAAAATCTCCAAAAAAAATTTTTGGCTCTCCCTTGTACTAGAGAAAATGTCTTGATTATTACAATATTAACTGACAAATATGTTGATATTATACAATACTATACATATATTTTATGCAATTCTCAGTTTCTAAACCTTTTTTGGTGTCATCTATTGGCCTTTGTATGTTGTCTGCAGCTTCTGTACCACACCCCTTTCCCATTTTATTTCTTATGCTGACCTGTGATATAACTGAGATGGGGAAAGTTGTGGTGTGGAAGGAATATCTACATATAGAAATATTGATGCTTTAAGAAATTATTTTGTATGTTATTACTTTACTAATGCTACTCATTGTCACAATTTTTTTACTTAAATTTCTGTAATTTCCTAAGTAAATCATTATATCATCTGCAAATAAGAATGATTTAATTTCTTCTTTGTTAATGTTTTTGCTTTTAATTTCTTCTGTTTTATTGTCATAATTACCATTTCTAGCCAGTAAGGGGCAGCTAGTTGACACAGTGGGTAGAGTTCCAGGCCTGGAGTCAGGAAGACTCATCTTCCTAAGTTCAAATCTGGCCTCAGACATTAACTGTGTGACCCTGGGCAAGTCATTTAACCCTTATTGCTTCAATTTCCTCATCTGTAAAATGATTTGGAAAAGGAAATAACAAACTGCTTCCATCTCTTTGCCAAGAAAACCCCAAATGGGGTCACGAAGAGTCAAATATACCTGAAGATGACTGAACAAGAAACATTACTCTCATTCTGTCAAATAGTATGTAGGGAGGGGCATCTTTGCTTTGGTAACAGCCTGAATGAGTCTATAGTGGTCATCCCAAGAAGCATGTTCCCAGAGTTACCCTGGAAACTTTTGTGGGCTCATTTATTGGGCCTCCTAAGGATGATAAATTTCCTGGCTGTTTTCAGTCATGGGGTGGTCCAGAGCTGAAAGTACCACCCTGAATGATCCCTTAGTCTTCCTGTTCTGTGACAGCAGTGGAGTAGGTAGGGTACTGCAACTATTAAAAAAAAGAGACAGCTTCTAACTAAAGCTCCCTTTCCTTCAGGTGGGCATTATGTGACTTCTGTGAAGGATCCTATTCAAGTCAAGTCAAGTTTACAAGCATTTATTAAGTACCTACTATTTGTCAGGCATGGTACTAGGCATTTAGGGTATGAAAAAAAGACAAAAACAGTTCCTGCCCTCAAGGAGATTCTAATCTAATGGGGGGGTGGGAAGAGACACACAAACAAAATATATATGTGATAGTTTAGAGATAATCAATTCTCCACTTTGGTATCATGTTGATGTAGAGAGATTACATGCTTACATGTGGGTCTCTGGCTGCTATTATCTCTTTTATGTTTCTTATTGACTGATTTTATGTGAACAAGAATCCCAAGATGAATGTTTCCAAGTTTGGAGGTGAACTTGTGAGCTTGAGATGCCTAGTGTCTGGGCCATTGGATGGTATAAGGGGGAGAAGTTTCTAACAACTACTCCCAACACTTTGCACAACTCTATTTGATTGATTGACTGCCTCTGAGATCCCTATTAGTGTCCTGAGATGCCAGAGGACTCTGAAAATCCAATACTTTAACTTTCAAAAAGTCAAGGGTAGGGAGAGTGGGACTGGCTTTGGGAGGCAGAAGTCAGAAGAAGATGACTGTAGCACAAGAGGCATGGTTTAGAAACCATCAGGAATTGTACCCATTTATAGCAGCTTCCCTCTGTCTGAGTCCATACTCTCACTAGAGCAACTGAATCAATGTAGGCTTCGTGCTTCAGATGTTACCTGTGTAAGCCAAAGAAAGGCAAGGTCAGGGGAAAAACTAATAGTAATATTAATGAGAAAGAGGACGATGCTAGACACTGTGCTAAACTCTTTCCAATAATTAACTCATTTGATCCTCACAATAACCTTAGGAGGCAAGTCCTATATCTCTAATTTACAACTGAGAAAACTGAGGCAAATAGAGATTAAGTGACTTGATTAGTCACTTAAATACAACTAGTAAGTGTCTGAGGCTGAATTTGTGTTCAGGTTGAGAGAAATGATTATTTCTCTACTTATTAATAGGCAATTATTAAAATTGGGGAGACCTCAGTTTTTTTCCCTTTGTCCTATTTCCTTGTCTAATCTTTCAAGGACAGGAATGATAGAAGATGCCAGTTCTGGGTATTGATACTAGGCTTGGGTAATGGATATAGATTCTTTGTCTAGATTGCCCAAGACTGGGAGTGGTCTGGGTATATATCACTCAGTGTGTCATTCGGGTGAGCTCACTTCTATTTATAAAATAGACCTCTCGTTAATTGTTAACCAATCAGAATTGATTGCTGTCTGCAGTTGGTCCAGCAGGTCTGGCATGCTGTCTTGTGTTAAGGAGCTGACTCAGTTCTGGATTCACATAGAAACCAAGTTAACTTCCAGTGGGAACCTGGCTTCTAAAGATAGAGGTCAAACTTTTATCTTTGTTATCACTAACTTAAAAAAAACTTTCTTAAATAAATTAAATAAATATATTTATTTTTAGTTTTCAACATTCACTTTTATAACATTCTGAGTTCCACATTTTCTCCCTATTTCCTCCCTTCACTCTTCCCAAGATGGTATGTAATTTGATATAGGCTTTCTATACACATTCATATTAAACCTATTTTTCACATTGGTTATGTTGTAAAGAAGAATTAGAACCAATGGGAAAAACCACAAGAAAGAAGAAACAGAGAGAGAGAGAGAGAGAGAGAGAGAGAGAGAGAGAGAGAAAGAGAGAGAGAGAGAGAGCAAATAATATGCTTCAATCTACATTCAGACTCCATAGTTCTTTTTCTGGATGTGATGGCATTTTCCATCATGTGTCTTTTGGACTTGTATTAGATTCTTGCATTGTTAAGAAGAGATGTCTATTAAAGTTAGTCATTGCACAATCTGATTGTAACTGCGTACAATGTTCTCCTGCTTCTCCCCTCACTCAGAATTAGTTCATATAAGTCTTTCCAGGTTTTTCTGAAGTCTGCCTGCTCATCATTTCTTATAGCACAATAGTATTCCATTACATTCATATACCACAACTTGTTCACCAAACTGATGGACATCTCCCCAATTTCCAGTTCTTGGCCACCACAAACAGAGCTGCTACGAATATGTTTGTACATGTGGGACCTTTCCCCATTTGTATGATCTCTTTGGGATACAGAACTAGAAGTAATATCGTTGGTTCGAAGGGCATGCACATTTTTATAGCCCTTTGGGCATAATTCAAAATTTCTCTCCAGAATGGTTAGATCAGTTCACAACTCCACCAATATTTCTTAACTCTTTATGATCATATTCCTAAGCCTATTACGGAGCTTCATGGAATATCTCTTGAAGCTTAGGTTTGGTCCATGTCTAAGTTCTTCCCAAATGAGAATAGAAAGACATTTAATATGAAGGCATAAATGACTGAATGAATGAACAAATGAAAAAAGCACTTATTAAGTATTTTCTGTGTTGCAAGCACTATGCTAAACTCTTAAACTACAAATAGAAAACATGAGATAGTCCCAGCTTTCAAGAGGCTCACACTTTAGTTTCATCACATAGATGAAAGTTTAGATGCAAGGCAGACTGAAAGGACTAGAAATCTTCAAGATTCATCAGTGGGAAGCAAGGCATAAGTGTTCTCAGGTCAGTAAGTCAGATGACAGTGCTAGGGAATGCCAGGCAGAGAAGATATGGTAAGGTCTAGTCTTGTATCTCAGGAACAGAGTTGACTACTATTTCATCCAAACTGTGAGTAATCAAGCAGTGCTCAGTCTCTTAATTCAGGTTCAATGTTGGGACAAAATGAGGCACTCATAAAGCACTGAACATATAACAAAGGAGGAGGGATATTTTGCCCTAACTGAATGAAAATATGCCGCAACAATACTGCTGCCAGTTTGCTCTAATTGATGTACCCAGGAGTTCCTGACCTTTTGAAATAATAATAATATTGACTTCAAGGTTGGTTAATCCCAGCATCATTATTTGGTTACCTATGCTCAGAGAAAACAAAACAAAACAAAACAAAACTGAAAGTAGAAAAGGTGGCCAGGTTCTTGAGATCCAGTCATAGACTCACCTAACCAGCTCATGTACTCAATGCCAAGTTGCAAACAGGCATTGTTGCTGCCCATGGATAGAGGAGATCCTCCCTGCCACTCTCCCAGCAACAGGAAGTCCAAGAAAGAGTCTCCACATGCTAGAAAGATAGAGAGAGAGAGAGAGAGAGAGAGAGAGAGAGAGAGAGAGAGAGAGAGACAGAGAGACAGAGAGACAGAGAGACAGAGAGAACAGGAGAACTCAAGACTAATCACTCCTTTTACTGTGTACTAAGTAGGTCATTATTCCTGGCTCAGCAGATAATCCTCTTTGATGCAGCCCTCTTCTCCTCAAATCACTGGGACCAATAAATTGATAGATAATTGCAAAATCCTTTTGAACCAAGATTATTTCTCCCCCAAAGCATCCAGGTGGTGGTGGTGGTGGTGATCTATTTATGGGTATTACATAGTTACTTCAATTCAACCTCCTTGCCAATATAACAATTAAAAGTAAAAAACAAATTTCACATAATTATATAGAGTCAGCATGTTATGGTGGATAGAGAGTTGGTCTTGGATTCAGGGAACAAGGAGATGGCTTCAAATCCTTCCTGATACAAAATGTATAAATCACTACAAGAAAGTCACTTAACTTTTCAAGACCCTAATCTGCTTTCTAAGACTGTAAGTTTCTGTCCAGTGTTATTAGAAAGAAAAAATTGTCTATCCTAATAAAATCACAAATCAGCACCTTCCTTCTCCTTTGCCCTTCACCCTCCCAAACCCTGTATATCAATGGCAAATTATTGTAGTTTGAGAATTGCATCAAAAATATATCACCAACATTCAGTTGATATTGTTTTGTGGTTGTTCTTTCCACTAACATTGCTCTAGCTATCGTCCATATTGTTTTTTCTGGTTCTTCCTACTTCACTTTGCATCTGTTCATATGATAATAACTAACAATAGCTAGCATTTATATAGCACTTTAAGGTTTGCTAAATGTGGTATGGTATGTCATTTGATCCTTTCTTTTCATGCTTTTCTGTATTCATCACATTCATGGTTTCTTATTGCATAATACCACAATTTGTTTAGCCATTCCTCTATGGATGGGTGTCTACTTTATTTAAAGTTAACATCAATTTAAAAAAAAGAATAAATTATAGGGATAAATTGTAACACTATGTCTTTTTCCAGTTATCTACACTGAATTAAATCTAACTCATTTTCTAATATAGAATTTCAGTTTTGATGAACATTTGAGTCTATTATTTGTCCATCTTAGGTACCAGTAATTGTTTATATTAGCAGACAATGTTATTTCCACTCAATTTTGATATGAGTACTTTGGGGATAAGAACTGAACAGATATTTCAATTGATATAGGGAACTTTCAAATGAGGAAACCCCCTCAACACATTCAGATTGGGGTCTTCTCTGCAACTAACAGTCTTAGAGAATTACCTACTAGAGTATTAAGTGGGGATGCAAATGAGCCAGTGTTCCATAACTGTTAGGTGGAAGGTGTTAGAAGTGGAACTTGAACCCATGATTTCCTGGCTCGAAGGCTAGCTCTCTATCCCCTATGCCATGCTGCCTCTTAATCAATACTATTAGATTACAGTTTTGTACTCAGACATATGTTTACACATACTATCATATAATAAATATGATCTTTCTTGAGAAAAGATTTCGATGAATAACAAAGAAATAAGGAAGATGTTTAGTCATCCTATTCGCAGTGGTGATTTAAATTAAATTTTTGTCGGCATATGGAAGCTGCTCAGACAGTATTATATGAATTAATAACATGGGATGTTATTATAAATGAAAATGGTGGTGAATGTAAATGGGATAGTAAGCTAATTATTAATAATAATTGCAAACAAATTAGGCATTCATTTTTAAACATTGAATGTGCTAACAGGTATTAAAATTTGCCATTAAATTATCTGTTGGTAATACAGGGCTAGTAATAGAGCACTATGCATATAATAGACATTTAATAAATATTTGTTGAATGAATGAATGAATTTTCATGCCTCTGCTTTCCAATAAAGATGAAAAAATAGAGATTATTCTTAGCAATGAAAATGTTAAGAAAGGCTGTAGCATAGAATTTCTCTTATTTAACAGTATGCAAATGCTTTTTGGGAAAAAAGCCAAAATCTCTGTAGGAAATAGTTTTCATTCCCACTATGTATTTTTCCCCAGTACATTATTTCAGGAGGGATGTGAAGACCTGCTTTTGAATTGATTTTGGTGATATGTCAGTTGAGTATTATACAGAGCAATCAATAATTGGGTTAAGAATGAATGGAGACATCAAACGGATGTAGACATTTTCCTTGCATCCAGCCATGAGTGAACATAAAAGGAATCATTTATTTTTGGAAGATAGAGTCTTTTAGGTAGCTGCCCAACAGTTTTGCTAGCTAGTTTTAGAAATGGTGAAATGCAATGTTCAGATAGGGATCATTTCCCCCGAACTGAGACTAATGTAAAATGACCAAATGGAATAAAATCTTACTC
>CM053599.1:175413315-175447736 GCA_028646575.1 Pseudocheirus occidentalis | reverse complement strand
ATAGTATCTTGGCTTCTCATGAAGTCATTAGCTTACACTTGCTCCACTCAAATTCTGAAGGAATTATTCTCTTCAGAATGCTTTTGAGATTCTTTTTCCATCTGGGATATTCGGCTTTTTTAAGGCATTCTTCTCCTCATTGGCTTTCTGGGCCTCTTTTGCCATTTGAGTTAATCTGTTTTTTAAAGTGTTATTTTCTTCAATCTTTTCATGATTTTCTCACATCATTCTCATTTCTCTTCCCAATTTTTCCTCCACTTCTCTTATTTGGTTTTCAAAGTCCCTTTTCAGTTGATGTATAGCTTGTAGGCATTCTTCAAGTGTCTTGGAAGCCTTTTGTGTGGGAATTTTGACTGTGTTGTCTTCCTCTTGTTCCATGCTTTGATCCTTTTTTTCCACAAAAAAGGATTCTAGAGTTTTATTACTGTTCTTATTTTGCTTCCTTTTCCTCATGTTGGCCAATCAATTAATTGGGTGGTTTTTTTTTAGCCTTGTGTAACTCTCCTTCCAGGGGGGAAAGCTCTATACCAAATTGCTGGGGGTTTCCCAGCTGCCGGAGCTATTATGTGGTGTTGCATCCCCCCCAGCTTTGACTTGCTGAAAGCACACCCCAGGACCACCACCCAAGACCACTATCCGGATCCAGGCCGCTCAACACAAGAGCACTTGGTCCTGAACAACTGACTCAGGCCCCCTGCTGGATCCGCAGGCCAGGGGTTGTGAAGCAGCCCAGTGGGGGCAGCTGCCATTTACAGCAGATCCTGCCCTTCCCCAAATGCTTCCTTGCCATGGGGGCAGATTGGCCGAACTGCTTTTCCTCCCCCAAATTTAGCTTGAAAGTTTCAGTTTCACTGACATTCTCTAAACCTGGCTTGCTAGATGTGAAGATTGCTCTAGGTGCTTTTGATATTCTCTGAAGTAGATCACCCTGCGGCTTGGGACGCTCGGCTCCTCCTGATCACCCTGGGACCTGGCCACTGTTTTGGTTTTTGGGCTGGTCTGGCCTCAGCTCCCAGCCTGCCGTGATGAGCCCCTGCTGCTGAGCTGCCTTCAGCGAGAGATGTGTTCTCTGTATTTTTGTGAGTTTGAGAGCTCTAGAATTTGTTTAGAGTCATATTTTATTGGTATTCAGGGTGGTTGTGTGGGAGCTGCGGAACTGCGCTGCTTATACACCGCCATCTTGGCTGTGCCCTCTCCCTAGGTTCTTTTTTTGATCGTGGCTCTCAGGTAGTCCAATAATTTTAAAATGATCTCTCCTGGATCAGTTTTCCAGATGAGTGGTTTCTCCAGTGAGATACTTCATATTGCCTTCTAGTTTTTCATTTGTTTGTATCTGTTTAATATTATCTTGATATGTCATAAAGTCATTAGCTTCCATTTGCTCCAGTCTAATTCTGAAGCAATTATTCTCTTCAGTGAGCTTTTGAAATTCTTTTCCCATCTGGCAAATTCCACTTTTTAAGGCATTCTTCTCCTCATTTGCTTTCTGAGCCTCTTTTGCCATTTGAGTTAATCTATTTTTAAGGTGTTATTTTCTTCAGTCAGGTTGTTGACTCTCTTTTCATCATTTTTCTTGCATCATTCTCATTTCTGTTCCCAAGTTTTCCTTGACTTCTTTTACTTGATTTTCAAAATCCTACTTGAACTCTCACATGATCTGTAACCAGTTCATGTTTTTCTTGGAAGCTTTTGTGTGCAGGAGTTCTGACTTCATTATGTTTATCCTGTTCCATGCTTTGATCCTTTTTGTCTCCAAAAAAGGAATCTAATGTTTGATTGCTGTGCTTCCTTTGCTTTCTTCTCTTGCTTATGTTGCCACTCAATTACTTGTCTTTGAGTTCTTTGCCACAGTAGAAATCTGCTTCCAGAGAGAAGAGCTTTATCCCCAAATCACTGGGTTTTTCATAGTGGCTGGAACTATTAGTTGGGTGCCCTCTCTCAGACCCTCACAAGCTCTGGCTCACTAGTCACACACCCCAGGACCTCTACCCAAGACTGTGATCCAGATCCAGGCAGGTTATGGCAAGAGTGATTACCCTCTGAATGGTTGCTTGGTGCCGCTACAATCTGCAGGCTAGGAGCTCTGATGGAGCCCTGTGAAAGCAGCTGCACAGTGGTAGTGCCTCCACTGCTTCTCACTATGGGGGTAGCAGACAGACCACGATCTGCCCCTTCCTCAACCCAACCCCAGTTCCAAAAAAGTTCCACACCAACCTTTCACTGTGTCTTTGGTCTTTATGGTTTGATAACTGGGTTGATAATTCAGGAAATTACCATAGCTGCTGGTGTTCCACTCTCTCGAAGTCTGCTCCAGCCGCTGATGGTTGGGGCCACCCTGGGGCTAAAACTGTGGGCACACATGTGCCTGGTCTTGGCTCCAAGCATGCTGTGATGGACCCTTCCTGTTTGCCTGCAGGGCTGCCTTCAGCAGGAAATTTGTTTCTCTCTGTCACTTTGTGGGCTCTTTAGCTCTAAAATCTGTTTAGAGTCACATTTTATAGGCATTTGAGGTGATTATGGGAGGAGTTCACAGAGTTTTCTTGCCTCTACAACTTAGTAGAGTTCTTAAAAGGCAAGCAACAGGCAATAAACATTAATTAAGCACTTACTATGGCATTTGCGCTAAGTTCTGGGGTTACAAAAAAGGCACAAGACAGTTCCTACCCTCAAGGAGTTTACAATTTAATGTCCCTGTACTAGAGGGCAGCAAGAAGTGGCTGTGGAGGCATTCAGAGAAGGAGAAAATGATTTCCATACAAGTTGGAGATATGAGTTAGCTCCTCTGCTACGTATGCTTTTTTAAAACTTACATAAAAATCAGATCAACAAGGTGACCAACAAATAAAGTAAGGCATTTTTTATTCTAGGTCAAAGAACTGCAATGTGAAACAATGCCCTGTCTTACTCAGACTGGGAAATTCAGTGAGGGGATTTATAGATGGAGATTATATATGTTTAGGAGGAGCTGGCTAGGCAAATGGATGGAATAGCAGTTCACAAGTTATTTATTGCAGGGTGCCTGGAAAAATCACAGGATTTGCTTAGGCCACTTCTAGCCAAGAGAGGCAGGTCACTGACTATACCCCAAGCTGGGATCATGTGGAAGGTTATCTGAATAGCCAAATTGCAAGAAGGGAAGGGTTGTAAGAGTGTTCTTGTAACAGGGGCAGTTAAAAACTGTTGGCCACAGTAAAGATTCCCAGTTTACCTTGTGGTTAGGGGATGATTAAAAATTACTAGTCAGAACAGGGCAGGGGTCCCAGAGTTACCCAAGGATTGTTATCTCTAAGCTTGAGCCCACTTTTGCTTGAACTCTATGTGCACTTGTGGGTTAGTATGTTCCAGATTTGTTGGGGAATGTTTTGCACCATCTAGTCTTACTGTATTCCCTTAATAATCATTCATTAAAATAATCTAATTAACTTTATCTGGCTAACATCAATTGGTAATCATGACAATACCAGAAAAGAATCCTGAAGGGAGAAGTAGTTCAGCACACTCTGGGGACCTAGCCTATTAGCTAGTGGAGGTTGGTGAAGTAGACTTTGAGGGAAGTGCTACATATACAAAATAAATACAAAGCATTTTTTTTGTATATGGAGTCTGAAATACTAATAAATGGGGAATTATAGAAAGGTCTTTGCCTAGGTTACTTCTAGAAATGGACATTCTTTTGAGTTACCAGGTTTTTCAGGGTTAGGGAGGAAAATTTCTAAGTGTAGTAAGATGGAGAATTAACCACTTTTACCTTTTCACGTACCAATCACCTTATTTCCTTTAAAAACTGTATTTTATATTTTTTATGGTTTTATAGTTTATAAATCTTTCCCAATTTAGCTATGATAGCCCCTAAAACCAGATATCAAAACAAATCTTTAAATAAGACCTTCAAATCACATTGTCACAAAATGTTAAACCAGTATTTTTAAAAAGCCCACACATACACAACAAAGCATATTTATTCACATTGTTCTTACTGAAAAAAAATGATTAATGGTATTTTGTTGATAACAAAATGTTTATCAAATAATTTTTTAGAATATTTATTTCATCTTTTTTGTTCTTTTAAAGTTTTATTTTGTGTGTTTTATAATGTACACAATATAGAAGTAGATAATTTATAAGTATATAACCATGTATTGAGGATGAATACTAAACTTTTTTTTTAATGATTGGCCAGTTAAATCAATAGTCTATTAATAGTCTTAGAATTAAGTGCCTTCTATGTTCTACCTATGTTTCAGGTACTATGTTAAGTAACAAACTCGTCAACCACAATCTTAAAGAAGTGCCTAGAACATTGAGAAGTTAAGTGACTTACCCAGGATCACATTGTTAGGAGGTGAGACATGACAGAGCCAACTGGAAGGCCTGCTCCCATTCCACTATCCAACACTGATTTTTGGTTATTAACTTAATCCATAATTATTGGCATCAACACATGAAAGTGTTGGAAAAACCTGAGTATTCTGAAGCTAGCAACAGTGGAATGGATAAAGAGCTGAACTTAGAATTAGGGAGCCCAGAGTTTGAATTTGCCTTAGACACTTATGAGCTATGTGGCTGCTTTAACTCTATCAATCTCAGGTTCTTCTTGTGTAAAGAGGATAATACTATATACTACAATGAATTGTTGAGAGATTCAAATAAGGTAGTATACGTGTAGTACTTTGTAAACCTTAAAGCACCATATACATTTTAACTATATAAAAAAAGAAACCTGTAAATTTAAAACTCATTTAAGAAATGTAAATGTATCTTCATTTGCTCATGGCATATTAGAATAAAAAAGGTAGAAAGACAGTGGACTTGAAATTGGAAGACAGGAGTTTAGTTCCAGTGCAACAATATATTAACTGTGTATATCACCTTGAAAAAGATATCGGGGCATTACCTGGGCCTTTAGTTTCTTATCTACAAAATGGGCAAAATCATATTTGCTAAGTTTCATTATTGGGTTGTTGTGATTATCAAATCAAACAAGCTATTTTTAAAATCCTTAAAATAAGGGCTTTATCAATGTAAGGAGTTTTAAAATGTCTTACATCAAAGTAGAACCATTTAAAACTAAATAAACAATTAGACTTGACATAGAAATGGAAACAGATTCCTAATGAATTTGATGCAGTTTGGGTGCTGGGAACCCTGATTCTGTGTTTTGGGGTTGCTGGGAACCCTGAAATATATGAGTACTGGGCAAATCTGCCTGGAAAGAATTGAAACACACCTTTTTTTCAGTCAAAGTAGTGAGGTATATTGTAAGGCCAATAGGAGTGGACAAGATTCTTAGGGAATCTTCAAATTTGATGAGGATAGGACAGATATACAAAAAAGGGAAAAAAAGGGTCAGGAAAAGGTCTTGATGGCCTTAAGGAGTGGCAAATAGCCTGGGGTGGGCCAGGTACAGACAATGTAAGGAGTTAAGTGATTAGGGATCCACAATGAAAGGGCTGTTAAAAGGTTTATTGAGTATCTAGGTGGGATGGCCCAGATGCCTCAACTGAAATGCCAGTGATCTGGGCTCTTGAAATGTGTGGAGAGGTTCAGGGGTCATATTATTTTCCTTTTAGGGGTCCAGGTCCTATCACCCCATCAAATTGACTAATTTTTCTTTCTGGCACTGGTGATTAGTCTTTTAACAAGTTGTACTTGAGTGTTTTGGTTAGGTTGGTTTCTGGCATACAGTTATCCCTTCCACACTGCAACTTTCTAATTATGGTTTCTATATGTTATAGGTTGGCATAAGAAGTTAAATGGGAATTTTCTGGAAGTTTTGCAGAAGCCACAGAACACCTGTGAAGGCTAACAAATGACAAAAAAAAAGTTTAGGGATAGGAGGAATCCATAAGGAACTCCATACTACTAATACATATTTAGTTTGGGGATGGCTAAATGGCATAAAATATAGAGTGCTGGGCTAGGAATCAGGAAGACCTGACTTCAAATCCAGCCTCAAACACTTATAGCTATGTGACCCTGGGCAAGTCACTTAACTCTGTTTGCCTTAGTTTTCTCATCTATAAAATGAACTGAAGAAGGAGAAGGCAAATGACTATAGTATATATTTGCCAAGAAACTCCAAATGGGGTCATGAAGATGTGGATATGACTTGAAAAAACTGAATAACAATTTAGTTTTGGGTCAACAAGTGGGAATTAATTTTCTTGGTTATTCTACACCATGTTGACATTTTACAACTTAATTGTGCAAGATTCATATTTAACTTCATTTTAGGTGACCTACTTTAGACAAAACAATAAATAAACTAAAATGAATGAGTACCCTTAATTGTGAATTTACTGACTTGATTGGCAAGACAACTGTTTATAAATTATAATAAATAAAAAAATACAAATAACTTCAGAACTTGACATATTCCCTTATTAAACAGGAAATAGGGACAGTGATATCTATCTATCTATCTATCTATCTATCTATCTATCTATCTATCTACCTATCTGTCTATCTATCTAGCCACACATATAGTGAGAAATTATTCATTTGGACCCCTACTCCAGGCTAATCAACACTAATCAGTTCCGTGTGATTCCATAAAAGGTAATGATTATTAGCAATTATTAAGTAATATACTTACCTCGTAATATATATTTAGTCAGTCATCTAACAAAGTACAAGAATAAATATATGCTAATATGTATATGACAAATCATATCGAGATAATTAGATAAGATAAATTCTTATAGCAAGGCTTTGTAGTAGGCTTCAAACTTTAATGTAGCATGTACTTACTACCTGTTCATCAGTTATGAAGTTGATTTGCACAACCTCAAGAATGCTGACAAAGATATCTCCATTCTGTTTTGCTCAAATCCCATGTTCAAACCCAGTATGGGTAGCATTCCTTGATCCTTTGGAAATTCCCCTGCCTCTGAACCATCCTATCTTGCCCAACATGAGGAGGGGACCATCTTATGACCACCGAGTCACTAAAAATGATGCTGGCCTTGCCCATCTTATTACCAATTATGCAGTGGAGATATCCATGCTTTGTCTAACCCATGATCCCCTTGCTGATATATAATTTTTTAAGCTGTTGCATCATTTTGGGCCCTCAAACCAAGGTCTATCAACCAATGGGATTTTGTATTTTGTGTAGCCTCTCCAGAGTGTACAGGTATTGAACCCAGTATCAAACCATATAGAACAATGGCCTGGGAACCAGGGGCATCTCAGATTATGAGGAAAATCTAAGCTCCACTTCATTAAAGGGGAACATGGAGCCTTTAATAAAGTGCTATTGGCTTGAAGCTCTGCCTTAGTGACTTTTCTTGCAGATTGGACAATTTTTGACATGCACAAAGACACACACAGACAAAATATGTATAAAATATCTACATATTTATTAATATATATTATATATTTATGTATGTGTATGTATTCATATTTATATATAAATTAAATCTATGTTTTCTAAAATAATTATCAGTCATTTAAAGACAAAGTATTAATGTATTAGGGGAAATGTTAAAATAATACATGTAGTGTAGTGTATA
The DNA here is from genome assembly GCA_028646575.1 of Pseudocheirus occidentalis. Classification (NCBI taxonomy): domain Eukaryota; kingdom Metazoa; phylum Chordata; class Mammalia; order Diprotodontia; family Pseudocheiridae; genus Pseudocheirus; species Pseudocheirus occidentalis. The sequence continues at coordinate 175,440,222 of CM053599.1, read as the reverse complement.
CTTTAATTTCTTCCTGAAGAGTAATTCAACTACTTAGGTTTGGCAATGATTTTTCCGTTTATTAGCATAGCAGGAAGTGTTTTGGTATTTATACACACTGAATTCCCATAGATAATCTTTGGAGGGTATAGTCATTGGTCTTAGAGATTTATATTGAATCTTAAGAGTTACAGTCAATGAAAATGTGTTTCATTATTCCTTGTGAGAATGTAGGGCATGTTCAGTGTTCTATTTGAGGCTAGGGAATTTGAGATGAGAAATAAGATTAAACAGAAGAAGGGTACTGCCCAGCAATGACTTTGCATTCCTTCTGATCTGTACGCTCCATAATATTTTGGGGAAAAGGACATTTTTCCTGATATAGGTCACTGCCTAATCCATGTATACATTAGGACAACCAGGATCTGGAGCTTTTAAAAATCTGTTTTTTACCTTCTTGTTTCTTATTATTATTTTTTATTTTTTTTACCATCTTGGTGCTATGCTTGTGAATTAGTGAATTAGACTATTATCTTATTTAAGAGAAAAATAGAAGATAAGGTAAGGAAGAAGTTGTCAGTGAGGACAATAGTTGCATAAGTCTTCATTTTTCTTAAATCTGCCATATGATTGCTTCCTTAACTTTGCCTCATAAAGAAATGCATTATACAATGGGAATAATGTATCATGGGGAAAGCAACATCCTTAGTGACTTAGTCAAGCTGACATAGTGACATCAGACTGATCTATATAGGGTTGTAGGAGGGGGCATTTTACCCAACTGAATAGCAGAAAATTGAAAAAATATTTGCTTCACCAAAATACAAATAGTTTATTTGTATATGTATTATTTTTATTTATATATTTATTTTATTTATATATTATTATTCTAAATTTATTAGTGGTAGAACAATCTCCGACAGGATTAAAGGACTAGTTCTGTCTCTGTTTTTGCAATTTCTGAACTTTTGTATTGGCAAACTTTAAAAAATCTCCAGAGTCCTTTAACTGGAAAAGAAACATTCTTATTCTGATTTTTCTTGTCTTGTAAAGCTTTAAAAAAATTTTTTAAGTGGTTTTATTTAAAAGAAAGAAAAATATGTCCCCTGGAACAAACTCTATTCTGATCAGCTCAATTTTCTCCCTTGTTCACTATGTTCAAACCATATATTTTGCAAATAGGAAATTTTAAGTATTGAGTCATTCAATAGATTTGTGATCTTGTCAGCATGATTACTTCTTTAAACAGTGCAAATTACAAATTATCCATGCCTCTCATCCTGTAAAACTCCATCTTCTTCTCCATAAATCCTTTATTGGGGATATCTCTCTAATTTACTTCTTTGTTTGGCATTTAAAATCCTTTACAACTGGATTCAATCTAACTTTTAAGTCAAGTTAAGGGATTGCTAAGCATGTCCCAAGCACTGTGTAAGCCAGAGGTTATAAAGGAAGGTAAAGGACAGTTCCTGCTCTCAGGGATCTCACAGTGTAATGAAGAAACTTTCAAACTTGTCCATCTCCCTTCATGTACTCTACCTTCCAAACAGAGTCTGAGCTGATTGCTGTTTCAAATTCATATATATTGCAATTGCTTGAGATCTTTTGACTTTGCACAGACACCACTGGGGCATATGTGCTGTACATTGTTTTGTGCCTTGCTCTTATTACGTGACTGGTTGGCCTTTTCTGGTTATATATTTCACTCTTTCTTCTCAAATAGAAATACCCTTTGTCTTTCTTTTATACCCACTGAGAAAGCAAGAAAAACAAAAGCCCTGTTACAAACATGTATCATTGAGCAAAATGAATTCTTGGATTGTCCATGAATCCCCAAATTTGTCTCAGTCTGCACTAAGTCCTTCACCTCTCTGGAAATGGGTGACATGTTTTTTTTCATAAGTCTTCTGGAATCATTATGGGTCATTGTGTTGATCAGAGATCTTAAGTCTTTCAAAATTTTCATTACAATATTTGTATAACTCCTTGTTGGCAATGTGTTGTAGTCCTTCCATACCTACTACGTGCTTCTCTATTTTTCTGAAACTTTGAGTTACTTGCTTAAGTTTACATAGCTAATTAATGGCAGAATCAGTACTAAAACCTGTTTCCTGACTCTGTTGTCCAAGACTCTTTTTACTAGGAGAAATTGTTTTGTAGACACTGAAATGTCAAATAAACTTGAATTACTACTGTTATACTTCATTACTTTAAGGATCAGTGATTTCATTTGCTATGGGTTCATTGGTGGGTCTCCTCCATTGAATGACTTCCTAGTTGGTCTCTCAGCCTCCCCCCAAGTCCCTCCAACACATCTATCCTTTATACAATTGTCAAATAGATATTCTTAAAGTTGGATTTTTTCACTCCTGAGATCAAAACCTTTAAGTGGCCACCATTTCTTACCTCTAAGATAAAACATGAATTTCTCTGTTTGGCATTTAAAACCCTTCAAAACCTGGTTTGGCCTCCCTTTCAGCATTTTCTGAACATCACTCACCTTCATGCACTCTACATTCTAGCCAAACTGGCCCTAATATGTTTGCTGTTCATTTAACAAATATAGCATCCTTTGGAGATAGATCTATATCTAGATATAGATAGATATAATCAGCAAGTTTCCAAGGACTGACTGACCTGGACTGACTGTATGGGATTTGTAGTCTAGTATCTCGTGAAGCAGTTTTTTCTACTTAGATCAGAAAATGATAATATTTTCATGTGATGTAGACAGCAGGCAGGGTTTTATTCCCATGCTGGGAAGTTTAAAGGTAGACTAGGAAGGGAGATGGAGAGATGCATGAATAGATGTGCAGTAGTGTAGAAGAATGGTATTGAATATGTTCAGACTCCACTAAGGAAGCTATCTCTTCTGGATGAGGACTTGAAGTGCATAAAGAGTGGCTGATGAACCAAACTGTTAACAAACTTTTCCTTAGCTGAGAATCCTGGTAACTGATGGATTACTTCCTCCTTTACATGATCCTTCCTCCCACCCCACCTCTTTCTGTCCAAAAGGAGACTGAAATCTAAAGTTCCTAATTTCTTTTAAGCTGACTCAACTCTTTCAACTGCAAATCATGTCATCAGGTCCCTGAAGCCATGGTTCTCTTTGAAAATGAAGGACAAACACAACAGTAGTACTTTAATTCTGACTTTATCTACATAAAAGATAAGAATCAATCTTAATTGTTTCTGTAAGTATGTCTTTGTCTTCAGAGAAAGTAAACAGGAAAGGAAACCTTTGACTGTTATGCTACAGAGAATTTAATTGGAGGTGAAGTTTCCTTCCCAACTTGGTTGCTAGGTGCCACCTGGGAACATGATGAACTGATATTTTATTTTATTAGTCTATAAACTTCCCATAAGCAGAACTCTAAACTGAATTTAGAGTTCCTGTTTTATGTCTAGACTATCAAGCCTATTGATACAACTGGGGGTGGCTAACCAAGTCCCCAGCCCTAAACAGTAGAGAAGGGGAAGAAAAAGAAGAGTAGGTAGGCCCCTTAGACAAAATTCTCCAAACCCCACTTGAGAGGGAGAATACAGGGACCAGAAAAGAAAGTCCTGCACCCAGCCAGGCCTACTGGAAGAAAACACTGTCTGGGACGAATCCATTCTGCCCAGTCAAATATACTAGAAATGCCTGCAGATTACATGTGCTATTATGTGCCTTTGTATAAGCTGGACTCAATGCCCACAATGTTGTTCTTCCTCTACCTTACAGAATTTCTATATTCTCTGATAACTCATCCGAGGAACTTCTTTTACAGGATGTCTATTTTCTTAATTCTTTTGGTTTCTAGTCCTCTTTCCTTGAAAATTACTTTGTATGCATTTTATATTTAATTTTCTCTGTCTATGTATTCCTCTAACAGAATAAAAATTTCTTCAGAGAAGACTGTTTCCTTTTTCTTCTTGTATCTCCAAGACATGGCCCAGTGACATTTATTAAGCAGGTACTGAAGGAATGCTTGCCAAATTAGAGGGTTACTGGTCCTCATTCTCTCCATTGCCTGGCACTGAAGCACCCTGTGATTGTCTTTGATAACTTGTGGCCAAATTAATTCCTTATTGCCCCTACCTTGAGGGGTTGTAGTAAGGAACCTGAGATACTATTTGTAAAAAGTACTTAGTACAGTACCTGGTGCATAATTGGTGCTCTATAAATGCTTATTTCCTTCTTGGTCCCCAACTCTGCAGCTAATCCTTTGGCCAATATACTCATCAGAATTATCTAGACTGGATTTTGTAGCTTGGGGACTCATACTTAATGCATGAAAGGACCAACTAAAACTTGATATACCCTATTATTGCCTTTAAGAATTCATGACGAGGATTCCAGGTGAAGTGACCAGCAAGACTAGATATTGTCTTCAATCTTCCCGAACTTTGAGGAATTTGCACTGTTTGGACTACCCAAACACGAACTATTCACCATAAGAATTATACAGGAGAGGTAAAGTAAGTACAGCTGTCTCCACAGACCAAGAAACCATGAAGACTAAAAAGATAGCCACCTAATGAATTAAGAGCAGAGAAGGCTAATTTCCAACCTGCCCTCTCAAAACCATCTCTTCCATTGGATTGTGCTGGTAGGATAGCACAACATAATCCACAGATTGCTGAGGATTCACTCAGCAATTTCCCTTCTGTCACTGCATTCTCTGCCATCACACCCTGTTCCTGCTGTCATACTACCATTCCGTGGAAACAGCAGCAAAACTCACTCCTTCTTTCTCCTACAAAGAAGGTTGAGGTATTGGAAAAAAGGGAGCTTGCTTTGCTTCAGGGGTTAGCCCTACTATCCTGTAGCACCACTCTTCTAGAAAACTAAGGAAGGAAGAACCTAGGGCAGGGCATAAACATGCATATGGGGCAGCACCAAGCACCAGCAAAGCCAGTTCTTCCCTCATAGAAGTCACTTGGGTCAGGAACTGAAATCCATTAAAAATGAATTGCCCATTGTGGGAGCAGGCTGCAATAATTATGATTTCTAACGCTAGGAGATCTGCCATCAAAGGAGGAGTCAAGAGAAAGTATAAAGTAAAAAACAACAAATAACCCAAAGTTTCAGAAGGAAAAAAAAACAATTAAAAACCTTGAGCACCAGAAGATAAATCAGTAAGGAAGATATTAAAACAGAAGGGGAGATGGCATCCAGGACAATCAAATGAAGTCAAATATATCAAACCAACATTTCAGGACAAAAGAAAATCAGTTAATAACTGATTAAGTTGAGGACCCAATGGATTGCCAAGAGAGCATGGAACAACAGCAGAATGTTCTCAAATGACCCAAGAGAGAAATATGAATTGTGAAAGAGGAATTTCTGGCCTGAATAACAAAAATAATTGGCAAAGGGGAAAAAATGTCATTGTGGCAAGTCTCTCTAAAGGAATAAAAAAGAGAAAAACTGCTTAGGAATAGAAATACATGGATATGAAGGACAAACTTGAAAGAGAGAAGCAAAAGTAATAATATCAAAAGAACACATGATCTCAGAGGAAGGAAAACATTGATCTCAAAAGGCAGGATGCATAAAGACAACTTAATGATCATAGATTTCTTGGAAGAACATTATGAGTAAGAAAGCCTCAAATGTGGAATGACATGGGAAATATCATTCCAATGGGGAAGTGATCGCACTGAAGAATACTTTCATGGAGGAGAGATATAATATGTATTGAGAGATGGGGTCTTATAATAGTTATTATCTACAGGGACTTGATATTTACAGAGACCACTGCCTCTGGGAAAATGTGCCCTTATGGACAATATGTTGTCTCAGGAGAAGAGGACTTAAAGCTCCCATAGAAAACTGATGTCTAAAATGTGTATGAATCTGGATCTTAAGAAGAGATTTTATAGCAAATAAGAAAGTGAGCCGTGGAAAAAAGCAGGAGGGGGTAGAAAGAAAAGGACCATACAAGAAGGGGCAAAGGAAAATTTCTACTATGGGGTAGTGCTTCTGTCTTCTCTATCATCTGCAAGAACTGATATTTCAAAGAGTAAGGCATAACAGAAAAAAAGGAACGAGGAGGCACATTCAACAGAACAAAGAAATTATTTAGAATTCAGAAGTGGTGCCTTAGAAGCTTCCATTTTACAAGGAATGCAAGAGACTAAAGAATGAAGGCATAAGTATAAGATCCATGAAGCAACTGAAGTTTAGAATAGAAAGGGGAGTCAATGAAGAGAACAAAGGAAATATTTTTTCCCTAAAAATGTACAGAAAGTGAAAAAAAATGTGACAAATAGGGAAAGAGAAGAAGGATTCTACTTATCTATTCAACTGGGAGAAAAAAAGAGAGGAAATATTAGATGACAGTCTATAAAAGGAAGAAAGAATAAAAGAATAAACACCTTAAACACAACTCCAAAACTAAAGAAAGGGGTGACTAATAGGAGGTAGGCAGCAGAGCTATAGGGGGAGGGAGCCTGTGGCATAGTGTTGCCTTTAAATAGATAAAGCAAAAATAACTGTAGAGAAAAAATTCTGTTTTTATGGAGGAAGAACCCTGTCCTGTCCCCAGAAGACTAATTCATACAAAAAAATAGAAGTTGATAAAAATATAAGCATGACTCTCATAGTTTTAAATATGATGGAATTAAGCAAGCCAATAAAATACATGTCAGATTAGAGTACAAAACCTCATAATCAATTACTTGTGAGAAACACTCTTGAAAAGCAAAGACACATACAGAATGAATATGAGGAGTTAAAATAAAATTTACTATGCATTAAGTGAACCAAAATATCAACAATACCCTAAGGAAGCATTAATAAGAAGAAAGCTCTCATATATAACAATATTTTTACTAGTACTTTATTTTATTTTTTGGTAATGGAGAACTAGAAACAAAGTAGATGCCCATTGGTTAGGGAATGGGTAACAAATAGTGGTACTGTGCTATATATATATAAAAAATTGAAAATGATGAATCCAGAAAAGCATGGAAAGACTTTCATGAACTGATGAAGAATGAAATAAGCAGAGCCCAGAAAACAGCTGGGTTTCTGCTAATAGTCTGGTTCCAGAACAATTTTTCGGTTGAATTTTTCATGGACGTGATAGGAATAAATATTTGTATGTTTGTAAAATATATTTACATATATTTTACCCCCAGGACTAGGGAAACTTTTTCTTTATTTGGAATTTGACTAGAGGTACTTATATAACATATATACCTAGTACTTACCGGTTAGCTAAGTATTCGCACAGTGATCAAGAGCTATTGTGTGCTAAGTTTTGAATATTTTCCTTCTGCAATTGCTGCTATTGCCATTATTTATGGTAAATAGGGAAAGATAATTCTTTTTTTCATGATAGCATATGAGACTAGATGACCAGCGTATTTTTTTTGACTATGACATTTTTAGAATCATTCTAGCTACCTGTTTAGAATTTTGCTATTCCAAAAAAAACAAGTCAGTTTTTTGAGTTATATTCCAAAATTATCAAATGCTTTGTCTAGTTGACAAGGGTAGAGGAGGATGATCCTAGGTGGAACACCAGATGCCTAGTTACCAGACATTTGAAGATTTTAATCATGAAAAGTAGACATCTTTTGTTGAATATAAAGTGACTAATGTCACTCCCAATTTAGTGTTCAGTCACTGTGTTTACATGTTGTGTTTACAAGTTCTGTGTTGCCCATCACAAGCAGCACTTTTTTTTTTTTTTTGCTTTTTGGAGGGCAGTTGGGGTTAAGTGACTTGGCCAAGGTCACACAGCTAGTTTTTGTGTTAAGCGTCTGAGGCTGGATTTGAACTCAGGTACTCCTGACTCCAGGGCCAGTGCTCTACTCATTGCGCCACCTAGCCACCCCACAAGCAGCACTTTTAAAAAATGCTCCTACTTCTAGGCCTTTGCAAACTTTTTTTTTTCCTCATTCATATTTACATTTTTTCTGCTATTTCTGTGCAGTTCTCCAAACCCTTACTTTACTGTTGAAAAGTGTTTGAGGATTCTTTATTCAGTAAGACTATCCACAAGAGTTATAAGGGAGAAGAAAAAGACACTGCTAGAATAGTAATGGCCCATTAACACCCATTCTGAATTCATTTGCAGTGACAAATTGTCCTAGTTTCCTGACTCTTCCCTTGTACTAGGATCTCTGTTTCTATTCTTTACAATGTCCTATATTTGTACATTAATATAGCTGAAATCAAAGTGATGTAAATGATTCCTAATAGCCCCAGATACTTTTTACCAACATAATAGTAGTCGCAAAAACACGTAAAAACTGTCAGCTAGCATTAGAGGCAAGGAAAACCAGCTAAGTATGACATGAATTTAAAGGACATAACTGAGAAGAACAAACATATTTTCTTACTGGGGTTTCCATGACCTCCAGGGTAGAGACAACTGGCATTCCTTGTCTATGTCTGATCTAAATGTTGTTAATATGATTTCATCATTATTGTTTGGACATTTATTAAGTTTTTAAAGGGCTGTCACTACCTTGTAGAGAAAGAACATGTATAATAAATGTACCATGCTCCTATTAAAGATGTCACTTGTGAATTAATAATGAAGGTATACACATATATATGCATATTATGTATACATAATATGTACTATAGCATTGGTTAGATTGAGGCTATCATAAAGAGAATAGAAAGAAAGATGAAAGGAAGGAAAGCAAATGCTTTTAATTCAGAGAAACTCTGTCACCTCACACATTTGCCTAAATGTAGAAGCCATTTAACTTACCATGCTGGCTGAATCTTGGTTGTTGCAACATCCCAGTTATAACAATCTCTGGCAGCTTTAACTCATGTTAGGCTCTTCCTGACTCCTCTTACCTCTTGCCTGCTTAGTGAACATTTGGGGTTTGAAGGAGGGGAGTTTGTAGAGATGAGCTGCTGATAGTCCTGAATAACTATCCTTCCCACTCTGATCTTGGTCATCTGTCACTAAACACTAGTTACTAAGAAATTGTCTTCATATTACCCAGTCCATTTAAGGAATTAATTCCCTCTCCTTCCTTACCTTTTCTTCCCAAATACCACTCCTTGTTAATACATAAACACACACACACAAATGCACAAAATATTATGGTAAACAGTGCATTGGAAAATATGGTTTAGGTTTAGGAATAAAAGTGATTCAAGGCTTATTGACTATTCAGCAGCTTTATATCCATACAGCATTCATACCTCATTCATAATTGCTTGCAGAAGTGAACTATAAAGTGGAGGATATGATGATAACCAAACAGCCTGGAAAAAAAAGAAATTATGGCTGTTTTAACAAACTGGAAATAAGTTTTCTTTCTCTGGACTTTGCCACCATGACTCAGTTGTCTTTGCCTTCCTTATGACCTTCTCTTCACTCTTTGTGACTCCATTTGGGGTTTTCTTGACAAAGACATTACAGTGGTTTGTCATTTCTTTCTTCAGATCAATTTTTTACAGATGAGAAATGGAAGCAAACAGGGTTAAGTGACTTACCCAGGATTACACAACTATTTAGTGTCTGGGGCCAGATTCAAACTTAGGAAGATGGATCTTCCTGGTGCCAGGCCCAGTGCTCTATCTACTGTAGCACCAAGCTACCTAGGCTAGATTTGAGAGGTGAGCAAATATAGGATAAAGAGAGGACTAAGCTGTGACAAAAAAAGTAAAATTGTTAGGAGAGTCTTTAGCTCTAAGTATACAGTCTAGGAAGTCCCAAGAGAAGGGAAGCTCTTTACCCAACATCCCGTCCATTGGTGTCTGTCTTTCCCTAATACTGTAATATAATATCCTATTTCCTTATGCAAATGTTTATGATAAATTGAATTTTCTCAAACACAAAGGAGCCAAGGGTTAGCTAGAGATAAATATACCTTTAGACACCAAACCCAACCTCTACTAGGTGTTGAAAATTTTTAATTGGGGACTTAGCAGTTGTGACTGAGCTCATAACTTTTCATATAAAGTAAGCCTCCCTAAAGCCAAAGGCAACTAAGTGGACTTCTTAGGGGCCATTATATCACCTTCTTGGTTTACAACGAGCTAATTATTTTAGCAGTGTGTTACACTTTGATATAAGTAGCCACTGCTAAGTTTGATATCTTATTTGACTCAGAAGATGAGAAATATTGTTCCTGTAAAACTCTGATGACTAAACATTCAAGATTATATTTTTGGAGAGTCAGCAATGTTGCTTACCTCCCTCTCTCCTTTCCCTCATTCTAATCCTAATCTTTCTTCCTCATCCTATCCCCTATTTTATCCTTCCTTCCTCCCACCCCCTACTCTGTATTGTCCCTACATACTTCAACTTTCCAGGTGAATTGGTCAAAACCCTTTAGCAACAAAATGGAATATTAAATTGATATTATTGGATGAAAGATTATTGAGTGAGTTATCAAAAGATCCAAATATTCTAAGGATAACATTAGAGGTATGACTTCCATCTTACAAACACCCTTATTAGATACAGCTAACTAAATTAGGTAACAGATGACTAAAAATTTAAGAATGGGACATTGGTATCTAAAAACCTGAATTGACATTGTGTATGTGTAGATTCCAATTGCACAGGGCTTTATTTCCAAAAATCTACTGGCAAAGTCTTTTTTTCTTCTCTCCACTACCTCCATGGTAATGGCATATTTTCCCTTTCACTCCAGATGGAAAAGCTTTTGCATTCAAATGAGAAGCTTTAGATTTGACACAAAATTGGCTACAAGGAGCAAAATTATTATGAGATTTTTCCGAACTGCACTTGAGTGCATTTGACTGTATATCCTTATCTAAATGAAGATCATTGTGCAATAGCTTCATTACACTTCATTGTACTATACATATCTCTTGTACCTCTAGAACATGTCAATTTGTCTCATGATCAGGATTTATGAACATTTACCAAATGCCAGATCCACAATTTCATTTCTGATATATATTTACCACAAAACAATGAGAATTGCAGAACAATGTGCAAGCATTATTCAAGTAATTTGAACTATATCATATTTCTTTTGCCTTGATGGGTTAGAGGATGGTGGGTATTAAGTCAGTAATTTGTGATGTAATCTATTTATTCAGATCTTGAAGGTAAAACTTGGCTAAAATATTTTTATTTGATGCAGAAAATTGGAAAATCTCAGTAACCTTTAACCCTGTTTCCATCTCTTCAGATGATGTTGTTAATTTCAAACATGTACTGTAGAAAACATATGGACATTGAATAGAATCATAGTCTTGGTTACACCAAGTGTACAATTTACAAAGTGAGGTTTAAAGGAAAAAGGTACAGATCTGTAACACCGAGTTCCCAAGGGAAGTGGAGGCAAGATGGTGAAGTAGCAGAAGGAGTACAGCTGTGCTCCCCAACCCAACTTGACAAAGAGCTAGAAAATGCACCAGACCTAGTCCTGATCAAGAAATTCATGAAAAAAATCATAAGTCATAATTAAAACCCACTTTGGCATAGGGAAACAGGCAAAGAGGTCTTTGGACATTAGAGGATGCCCTGTGGGGGAACATTCCAGCATATGAGTCAGTCAATCAATAAGTATTTTTTAAGTGCCAGGTCATTTAGGATACAAAGAAAGCTAAAAGACAAGTCTCTGTCCTCAAGGAACTCACAATCTAAAGAAAAAGAAAAGGAAACAAGTATGTATGATTCATTTATTTATTTGGACATGAGGTGGGAATTCATTTTTCCTTGACTACTCATTTGTAACAGGTGTTTTGTTTTGCTTACTTTCTCAATGGATGTGGTGGGATGGAAGAGAAAGAAGACAGATCTCCATGTGAAAAAAACATTTTAAAATTTTTAAAAAAAGATATGACTTGCCAAGTCTAGGCTTCATATTTTATTAAGTCCTACACTGGCGAGTTATTTCATGCCTCATTATGGTGTAGGGGTAGCCTTGTATTCTCAAAGGTTTTGATGGTGGACTATAAACTCTGACTATTCATACCAAACTAGAAAGTCTTTGAATATGATTCTGCTGATGAGTTATATATCTCTAGCCTTTCTGGATTTGACTGAATACAGAGAGGTTCATCAGTAGGTTGGCATAAATTGAGAAACTTTTGACCTCAGCAAATCACAAGGGCCATTTATTAAATTATGGAGGGGATATCATCTGTGCCTGAAGGAGATACCCACATTGGAAAAATTACAGATATTTGAAGTCCTGACATATTTTGCTTCTTGTTTCTCATGTGCAGTGTTGAATGGTATTTGGAAGGTAGGATAGTATGGTAGTAGGCAAACAGTGGCCTTTTAGCCATACATTATTTCCCCATTTTTCCAGTCTCTTGTCACTTAAAGATGATATTACTATCCATCAATGTCTTCCTTATTTAACATGTTGAAAGAATTAAAGGAACTAATATAATTAATGTTCCAAAGACAATAAAGGACTCCTAGATACAGGATAGTCACCTTGGATGGTACCTTAACCCTAGGCCTCTTATTGTATTAAGACAATGACTTTGAGATGATTTCTTGTAAAATACCTTCCTGATACACATAAAACGTCTTATTCACTTAGCCATATTAAATAAATGTCAGAGAATGAATTATTAAATGAATGTCACAGTATTAGCATTTTAAATTATGAATATATGCTATATTTCCACAGGCTTTGCTTTTTTCTTTCCACTGAAAAGGAATTCTTGCTTTTCTTACCTTTTATCCAACATCAGGTAATTTAAAAAAGCTATTAACACATATTGCAGTTTAATTGGATAATATTCTTCAGGGTTGAGAAACTATCGATATTTATTGAATAGTGACTATAAATAAACTCATTAAAGTAATTAGATTTGTCAGTTAAATCGGGAAATAGCTAAATTTTATGACTAGATTAAAGAGGCAATACCACTCTAGAGAAATAATTTCTGACTCAGTGTAATAGGTTTAGATTGTGTCGTATTCTTATGGGAAAATTTGATCCCACAAACGAAATAAAACTTCTATATTGCTTTCAGAAACACCTAGACAATGGGATCCACTGCTCAACCAGTCAATCAACAATAATTTAGTAAGCATCCACTATGTAAAAGGCCCTGTGCTAGGCTAATAAATCAGTCCATTCAAAAGCACACCTGGTAAAATATGAAGAAACAAAAAATGTAATGTGAAAATGTATAAATAAAATATGGACACATACAGGACATGTCTATTCTACTGATACTGTTTAACACTGAATTTGTGTAGAAGATATCTGTGTGTTTGAAGAAATTAAGTATAATATATATACATATACACATACACATATATACACATACACATGCACATATACATACACACACATATGATTATAGAAAGACCAAACCAAACTCTACCCAGTGCTTCTTTCCCTTAATCTTTTTCAAGAGTCATGATGCCTCGAAAATTAAACTTTCCTTTCCATTTCCAATACATTTTATACTTTTGGAAAGAGAGTCCTAACTAATATATGTTTTTGTTTCCTGAGTGCCTAGAAGAGTGCTTGCATATGCTAGATGCTAAATAAATAATTTAATTTCTTAAGAGAATATGTACCCATCCTTTACTTTCATCACTATCTTGAGTCCCTATCATAGCCAGAAAACCTTCAAAAACAGATTCAGGATTTTGGACAGTATAATTATTATGTATATACTCTATTGTTGTCTTTTCCCATATTTCTGGAAATAACAGAGTTGGGAAGCTTATGGGCTTGCATTTTTTTTTTCCTGGAAGGAAAAAAAAATGGTGGTACCAATGGGATAGTGCTTACTTTGTATGGTTGTGAAATGAAATGGTGATTTTAATTTCCATGAAATCTTCTCTAAGAATATGGAGTGGAGAATTCTTTCTGAATATTGGCTTCAGAGGAAATAAGGAAGAATATAGCATAACTTAACACCATCTAACCCCTACAAAGCAGTAATGGTGATCACCTTATTTTTCACCTAAGAGCAGAAAAACCCAGATGAAACTTGTACCATGCTTTGTTGTGACTTTTATCCAAAATAAAAAAGAAATTTACATCAATAAACTTATATTTATAATACAATACATTTATATTACAAAAATATGTCATTTAGGTCAGGAACTCCAGTCAGGATAGAGTCTTGACAATTTTTAAACAAACAGTGGATCCAGACCTATGTTCCTTTCACTATCTATCTCTTACATGTAACTGTTTCTCCCCTCTTTCACCACTCTCATAAATAATGAAGCAAGAAAATCAAATTATCTGTGATCAATCACTTCTTTATCTAAGTCAGCATTTAAGCTAATTAAACATAAAAGTAACCCACTATAAATAACAGAAAAGCATTGAATTAAAAAAAACTTTCCTGGTGGAAGAAAGTGTAAAGTGGATAGGAAAGAAATGGTACTCATATTAGTTTTCTACAGTTTTGCACCAGTTAGATATGCCTCTTGGTACATTTGGTCTATCTGACTATGGTTGATGATGGTACCCAGTTGCTCTCAAGACCAGCCACTCTGGCTACTTCACCTCCATCCTTAGTCCTTCTCTCTACCTTCTATTCTGTCCCCTTTTTTCTCAGTTGCCTAATTCTCAATCAAATCATATACTTCATGGCTCCTCCTAACCCAGTGGCCCAGTGCACACGTATCTCTATGGATAGCCACTAGTTGAGTGAGAGGAAGCAAAAGTTTCTGTACAAGATTGCATCTCTTAGAAACTCATATAGTTAGGCAATGGAGACAGGAAGGTCCTATAACGGTGTAATATTGGACAGGTAAGTTGGTTGTAGAAGGATTAAGAGACAGGTACTGAACACAGTACAGAGTAATAAAGAAGGTAGACCTGGGTAGGGTGCTGAAATGGGGGTGGTGCTCTGAGCAATCAATAGGGCAGCATGAAGACATCAGAAGCCCAGATTTGCTTCTTTGCAACCTTTCCTTCCATTGCATTGAACTCCATACCCTGGGACCAAGCAGAACAGATTGTAAATCTCTGTTGAGTCTACTCCTTCAAATACTCATAGACAACTCTCACGACCCTTAGGCAAAGCCTTCTAGTAACCAGGATAAAAATAGCTAGTTCCTCCAAACAATCCTTATATGAGCTAATACTGAGACTTTTCACCATACTGTTTGCCCTACTTCTGTACACATACTCCATTTCATTAATGCCATTACTAATATGTTGCACACAGAACTGAATACAGTACTTCAGATATAATCTGACTAGGGAAGAATGCAGCAGAATTTTCCCCTCCCTCCTGAACATTATTCTTTTCTTTATACATTCTAACATTTAATTGTTTTTAGCTGCTATATTACATTATACACCTTAATGGAATTCAATAAAACCTTTAGATCTTTTTCAAATCAATTCCCATTAATACCCCATCATGTATTTGTGAAGTTGATTCCTCAAACACAAATTTAAGATTTTACATTTATCTGTATTAATTTATTTTATTAGACTTGGTCCAATATTATAGCCTGTTGAAATTGTTTAAAATACGGATTGTCATCTACCATGTTAGCTATCTTTTTTTAATTCCTTGTCATCTGCAAATTTGACAACCATTCCATTTATGTTTTTATCTAAGTCACTGAAAAAATGTTAAATAATGACCCATGGACAACCACAGATTTTTGGGAATTCTACAATAAACTTCCTTCTGTTCAGATTTAGGGTTTAGGCTTGAGACCCCAAAATATCAACATGCCGGGTCCTGCTGAATGAATTGGACTCAAGTCTTCTTCTCTCAGACAAAGTAAAGCAAAATTTATTAAAGATTTGCCATAATGACTCTTAAGGAGTCTAAGTGTCTGTGACACTTGTATTGGACAAGTGGACCAGAATAATCTGACACAGAGTGAGTCTGCACTAGATAGAATTCTCAGCCCCATCAGGGAGGCAAAATAGATTTTAAATGCAGAGTGTGGTAGGATTTAGGGGTGATGTAGAAGAGGAGTTTGGGGAGGGTCTTGAGGAGGAGTCTAAGGAGGATCTTGAAGGGACTGAGGTCAGACTCCAGTAATGAGATTAAAGGTGGGAAATAGTTGAAGGCTACCTAGAGATGACAGACAATGGAGGGCTAAGCTAGTTTAAGGGTAACAGATATTTTAATAGGTTCAAGGGTGGGAAGTAACTGGACTATGGAGGGCTAGGCTAGGTTAAGAGTAACAGATTTGGGCCTAGCTATAATGAAAGGCTCATGGCCTCAGGCAAATGCCTCCTCCAGTGGGAAGATGCAATCAGAGTTCAAGGGGTTTCCCAGAGCCTGTGCTTGGTTATTTCCACATTGACATTAATGACTATTCTTTTAGTCGACCTGTTCAAACTGCCAAATTGTATGCACATTCATCTATTTATACAGATAGCATGAGAAATTCCCACCATTTCACTTTTAACTGACTTTTCAACACTTCTCAATCTGCTTTCTAATCTCACCATTCAATGGAATCTGCTTTCTCTAAAGTTATCCAGGGCTTTATTTCAAATCTTGTCCTTTTTGATCTTTCTGAGGTATTTAATCACTGCTAGCCTTTACATAGCACTTTAAGGCTTGTGAAGTACTTTTAACTCATTTGATTCTCCCAACAACCCTTGTGAGAAAGGTGCATTGTTTCCCCACTTTTACAAATGAAGTAACTGAGGTTCAGAGAGATTAAGTGATCTTCCAAGGTCACACAGATCATAAGTATCTGAGGCAGGATTTGAACTCGAGTCTTTGTGATTACAAGTTCTATATTCTATCCATTGCATCATTTAGCTGCTTAGTATTTGATGGTGTTCATCTCTCTCTCCTCCATCCTGTCTCCTTTTGGGTGTTTTTGTGCATTATGCTCTCTAGATTATTCCCTTGCCTATCTAACCACTCCTTTTCAGTCTTATTTGCTGGATCATAATCCACAACCTGTCCAGAACTGTGAATGTACTCCACATCTCCATCTTGTGCACTTTTCTCTTTACATTTTCTTTCTTGGTGATCTCATTTACTTAAATGCATTTAATTATCATTTCTTTGCTCATATTTCCTAGATCTATATCTGAGAATCGCTCTTCGATTTGAGTCTCATCTTTATCCATTTACCTCCCGGATATTTCAAATTGGATATGCAACAGGCATCTCTAGCTCAATATGATGAAAACAGAACTTATCATATTCTCCTGCAACCTATCCCTCTTCTGTTCTGAACTTTTCTATTTTTTCTGTCAATGGCACCTCCATGTTCTTGTCATTCAGATTTGATTCCCTAGCATTATTCTTAACTATTTACTCTTCCTCACTCCATTTATGGAACTGAGGGAGAATTGAAAACAACTGAACAATTGCTTGCCACATCTTGTTGTTTCTAGCTCTATAGCTACTCTTAAAACCATCCCTTTTTCTTTGCTCACATGGCCGCCATTCCAATTTAGGACCCTATCACTTCTCATTTGAACAATTGCAACTCTTACTTGTATCCCACCTGAAGTCTTTCCACTTTCCTTTCCTCTGCTCTTCACACTGTTGATGAAATGATTTTTAAAAAATGCAGGTCTAACTACATTTCTTCCTTCTTCAGTAAACTCCAGTGTCTTCCTAAGGCCTCTAGAATAAAATAGAAATTCTTCTCTTCTGCATTTAAAGCCTTTCACAATTTAGACTTGTATTATACGTTCATTGTTTCTTCTTGCTATTCTTCACATGCAACACTCCATCATTTTTCTCTATTCCTTTACACTGTTACCCACATGCCTTGAATGGACTCCTCCAACATTTGCATCCTTCAGATAATTTCACTGCTTCAAAACTCACCTCAAACACTACTTCTAAGTGAATCCTTTCCCAATTTTTTCCAGCTGCCCAAGCTCCTCCTTCTAACCCTCTGTCCCTGCCCACCCCAGAATAAATAGGTATTTATTAGGTACTTATTTCACTTTTGCAGTTGTGTGATTTGCTTGAGACAAGCAATAGTTTTGATAAAGTTTCATTTCTTGATGGCAGAGGTCAGGTATATGAATACTTCTGTTGGTATTTGGCTGACATTAATTCACTCACAAAATCTGACTTGATGAAACCAGATTGTCAGTTCCTCTAATCATTCTTGTCAACAGAATATGTCATATAAGTGCATTTCATTGCTTTCTCTCATTAGGTTTTATTCTGTGATTTTTTTTAAGATTAGAAATTAATCTAAGGAAATTTGCAAAAAAATTGTAGCACTTATATGGCAACCTTAAGCATCTGCTAGAATAATTGCAGCAGCTCTTGGTGTGGGGAAGTCAAGTATTTCAAGGATGGTTGAAAGTCACAATAAAACAGTATTGGGCCCACTCAAACACAAAAGAAAGTGTAATAAAAAGGATTTCTGCCAAGTATCCATCTCAGGAAAAAGCAAAACCTGGAAAACCTGAGGGATCTAGAAACTGAAGGGTTAGTGTTTTCTCTACTTAGGGTGTGTCATGAGCTTCTTGAAGTCAGAACAGCAATATGATCCGTTGAAAACAAAGCTGCTAACTTTTGTTATGAAGAAAAGTTTTCATCATGGGCAAGACAATACAAAGAATGGAGTACTGAAGAATAAAAAAAGGAATTTTTCCTCATGATAGTAATTTGTTTATTCAAAGTTATGCCTAAAACAAGCTCCAGAAAAATTTAGGTGACCTGTAATATGTTCATATCTTCATAAGAGTATAGAACGTTCACTCGGAGATGATTTTTGGTAGGACCTTTAGGTAGAAGCATAATTCATTTTTTTTTTTCTTCCTTGTTAATGTCGATATTTATCTTTTTAATCTTTATTTATTTTGCTTTCTGGAAGATGGAAGGCAGGGCAGCTGGGGTTAAGTGACTTGCCCAAGGTCACATAGCCAGTAAGTGTTAAGTGTCTGAGGCCAGATTTGAACTCAGGTTCTCCTCACTCCAGGGCTGGTGCTCTATTCACCATGCCACCTAGTCACCCTGATGTGGATATTTATCAATATCCATAATATCAATGTCAATCCAAACAGCTTTGGCTGCATCCCATTTAAAAAAAAATCAATTATTGTTTAATAGTTTCTTTTTTAGTTTTCATGTGTATTTTCACAATTTTTGTTCATATTATGGTCATGTAATGTTAATTTTATTTTTAGGTATGTATAAATCTTTGCCTTTTTGAAATTATGTAGAGCTTCTTTATTACCCTGTATGTGATTAACTTTTTGTTATATTTATTCTTGAAAATAAATATATATCTTTTTTCTCTCAGAATTTACTCTTTACATCTAATTAATTCTAAATTATATCCGTTAATTTTAATTCTAACTTACCAAGTAACTGCTTCAAATCTATGAATTTTTTTTAGTAACCCTTTGTATTTGATTTATCACATTATTATAGCTGACTGTTGATGTCCCCAGTCATTGTATTTTTAGCTGCCTCTTATATAGCCATTAATCTTGTTTTAAAGTTTAACCCTTCATTTTTTTGTGCCTGTAAACTGAGAATAGCTACAAACTTGATAAGTATTTTTCCATTTACAATCATTCAATGTTTTTGTTCTCATTTTTTTCTAACTCAGAAAAAAAGTAAATTTTTAAGCATCTTAAATCTAGAGCTGATGACATCTAGTTTAATTCCTTTATTTTACCAATTAGGAAAGGAAGACCCTAGCATGTTAAGTGATTTGCCTGGGGGTGATACAGGTATTGTCAAAGGTGAGATTTTAATTTCACTTTTTCAAATAGCATTACTTGCAACCCTATCTTTTCTGAACTTGCAGTTGCATTTTATATTTTAGACTAACTTTAAAATTTTATGCTAACTATAATTTTTTGATGTTAGACTTATTTCTCACAAACAATATGTTGCTGAGTTTGGTTTCTTCATTTGTTCTGTAATTATTTTTCTTTTGAAAGGGAAATTCAGACAATTTACATTTATGCTTACAAATAACAGATCTGATTTGTTTTCTGTAATTTTCTCATTGCTTGTATCTAAGGAGAGTAGACTTTTAATTTGCTAGAGGTATCTTATTTCAGGAAAGAAAACTACTAACTAAATAGGTTATATTTAAACTGTCAATTCTAACATTCTCTGAGATTTAATCCATCATTTTAGTCTCTTAGAGGGAGGAGATTAACCTTTGGGATCGTTAGGTCTTTTCCTTCTTTCCCTTTCTGTGCTGTTTCTTTCTGAGTCAAAGGCCTTTTTAGTAATAGGTATAGCTGTTTTCAGTGCTCTTTTTCCTTATGTGTTGATCACTGTGTAGCACAGGCTCTAGGCTCACTTTCCTAATCCTGACTGGTTCTGGCTACCCCCAAAGGTATGTCTAATTCTTTTCTTCAGTACATTTTTAAAATCTGATTTTCTCCAATTCTTTCAAAAATTTCACTCCTTTCCATCTAGATTAATTGGATTGTTGGCATTTGGTTTATGCTTTTGAGTGATTAATTGATTCAAAAGAGGTGTCTAGGAATTGTCCACCTTTATTAATTTGATTAATTTTTATATATCAAAACAGCTTTTCATCTGATAGATATCTTGGCTTAGAGTATCTGTTTAGTTACATTAATTGGGATTAGAGTGTAGGACATGCCAAAATATAGTTTTGTTAAATAAGGTCATATTCTTTATTTTTATATTTATATTTATTTTAATTCTTTTCTTTTCTTTTGTTTTTTTTGGAGGGGGGAAGACAGGGCAATTGGGCTTAAGTGACTTGTCCAAGGTCACACAGCTAGTAAATTTTAAGTGTCCAAGGCCAAATTTGAACTCAGATCTTCCTGACTACAGGGTGCTCTATTCACTGTGCCACCTCGCTGCCCCTTTAATTCTTAATAAAGCATGAGTAGACCTTGAGCTCCCCTTTTTTGCCTACTCATTTCACAATCCGTGGACAGCATTATCTGCCATCACTTTCTCCTACTTTAATCTCCAATGAGGAAATGTCCCATCTCCTCCCAAAGTGCACACATACCTTAGCCATCCATTCGTTTCCTCTTCCTAAGTAGATTGTTCTTGTTATCATTTTATGTCTAATGTTCAGTCTCTTTCCATTAAGTGGTTCTTTCTCTGCTCTCTAAGAGCAATTCAAGTCACTAATAGGTATATATTTAAATGTGATGTCTCTTTTTCCTTTCTTAGTGCTTAAAGAGTTTTTTCCAGTGTCACTGCGGTTCTACAGATATAGAATTACGTTTCCTGATAAAACTAAATTAGGATTTCTCTTTGTTGTTGTCCTAATGCTGACTGATCTACTCCACTATGGAACTTTTGTTTTCTAATTAGTGTCTCAAATATGGGGCCTGACATTTTCTTTTTTAGTATATTCTGGCATTATCCATTATATTAATATTTGCACCCCCTTTAAATCTGTCATTTTTTCATAGTCTGTGGTTGTGTTTTATTATTATTATTATTTATTGATCTTTTCTTGATTTATTTGATTGTGTTATTTGCTGCTTCCAAATATATTTTTAGACTTTGAGTGTCATTTGGCAGTTTTTTAAATTGTTGTATCTTTTCTTCTAGTGTTTAACTGTTTAGAATTTTGCTTTAATAGCTTCAATGTATTTATCATATTTGATTTTTGATGCAATTCTTCCCTCCTATCCATGGAAGTTTCAACTTGAATTTCTAAAGACATTTTCTCTCTTAGTCTTTTCCTGTTGTAGAAATTCTTTACTGAACAACTCAGTTTTCACTTCTAGAATGGGAATGATACAAGGGTTCCATGTGTAAGCCGGGATTTCTATGCCAGATGTCACATGGGGAACTTTTGTTTCTGCTCCGATGTCTGGCTGATAAGGGAAAGAGGGAGGCATGGAGCCCTCTTAAATTTCAGTTGGAATAGAAAAGGAAAGAATTTTAGTTTTGTGGGGGCAAAAGTTGGGCTACCAAGGAGGGAGGAATTCCATTCCAATAGTGGCTCTGTAGAGTTCTGTCTGGGCTGCAGAGTGAGTCTTGATGCTGAATGGCATTTTCAGTATGGAGATGGTACTCTTTAGCACTTGGCTTTGGCAGTAGGTGGAAGGTGTGCGTGGGGGGGTTGGTTTGAACTTTTCAGTGGAATATAGGGAAATCTTGGAAATTTTCATTCCCTGGCAGTGGGTCAATTTAGAAGATGGGAGGAGGTTGGCAGGAAATGCCCCAGAGTCAGTCAGTCTATGGCAACTGAAGGCAGGTCCTTCCTTACTTCTCTGATCAGGTTTGTCTGCTTTGGGATGGTGGCAAGACAGTCCTCGGATTATTCCTTCCTTGGTTGTGCTCCAGTCAGTGGGGATGAGTCAGAGAAGACTTAGCTCAGGACTGAGTCAGAAAGCCAAGAATTCTAAAGTTTTTCTAGTTGAGTCTACTGGTCATTCATCAATCAAAACAGTGGTGAGATCAGACCAATGCTAGGCAGAAGGGTGGGTTAGGGTGGGGCAAAAGCATAATTCCAAATCCCCTCCTCCCACCCCCTCCTGCTCAAAGCGTGATAAACAAGAAACATAAGAGAGAGTGGCTACAGACACTCAGGGGACAAAAATACCTGTTTTGTGGCCTGACAGATTTTAAAGCTCTTGAGATACTAGCCCCAGCCCCCAGCCCCTGAGGCAACAACAGGAGTTATAATCACTCCTATTTTTTTTTTCAAATAGCTCTCAATTTTTATTTCTTCCCTCATTTTTCTTGTTGGAATAAAGAAAGTTTTGGGTAATATTTTATGCTCAGTGAAGTGGTTTCTGGAAACATAAACCCCCTTGACTTTCTTAACTGCTCGCACATCTTGACCAGAAGTGTTTGAGCCCAATTTTTTGAGAATCTTTTTCAAGGTTAGAGTAATAAGTTGACTTTTCTGCCTATCTGTTTTGCATAGAGAGTCAATTCTTGATTATGGAAGGAAGCAGTGATGTGGATAATTAAACATAAATGGATTTTCTCCTGCCCTCTTCCATTATCATGGGTGGTAGTTAGGGCCCTGACTAAAGGCATTTAGTCAAGGTAAAGGGAAACAACTAGGTTATGTTGAGCAAAACACTTCATCTGTGTGAGCCTATTTTTCTTCTATAAAAGTTAGCTCATCTTTAATGTCCTTTTCAGCACTAAAATTCTTTATATTCTATACCTTACAAGTCTAACAACCCCGATGTAAGCTGAGTCTGAGAAAGAACTGAGAAGTATGGGATGGGGGAAATTCTGTTAACACTGACAACAACTGACCTGAGTTCAACTCCTGCCTTGGATGCTTAGTTTTATGGCTTTGGGTAGATTACTTAAGCTCCCTGGTCCCTCATCTATATTTTGCACCCTCTCTGGAAACACTTTTCCAGAAGTTATTGGGGTTCTCAGAGGGTATGGTTCAGAAAGTGATTCATTATTTCTTTTGGGATTTGAGGGATAATTTAAACCTTGGCCTTTTATAGCATTGCTTCTGATCCTTTATCATTATCAATTCACGAACTAGGATCTATTGGCTTTTAGAAAAGAAATTTATTGTCAAGGTACAGGAAGAGCAGTTGGTATAAAGTATTCTCCCCAAACTGGTAATTACGTTTCCTCTTGTACATCCAAGATCCCTGAGGAGAGGAGGCTCAGACTTAACACAATGGTAGTAAGTCACGTGTGTACAGAACAAGTATGATTTTTGTTCCTAAAGATTCTTTTAATCTCATTGTGGAGTTGTCGTGAGGATCTCCTTAGTTACATTTAGATTTCTGTTGGGTAGGATCTACTGTAGATCCAGGCTGCTTCTGTTGCCACTGGGGCCCTCCTCTCTCCAGACTGCCCCCCTCCCTCCCATTTCTTTTCAGATGCTGGGGAAGAAAACATTTAATTAAGAGTGGACCAACTGCCACATTGGATCTTTGCTGACTTGGTTGTTTAGCTGATGCCATGAAGTTTTTCCCATACCTTTTACTATCCATAAAGTCACTTGACTCTCATGGTTATTGCTTGGTTGCCTCTCAACTCCTATAGCTTTTGCTACAGCTTACAGTGGATTCCGCTATTGACTCCAGTCACTATGATGGGAACCTAGTATTCACAGGTTTACATCATTACTCTCAGCTTGGAATACTATCTTACCTAAGATCAGAGAAGGATAAACACAAAAGATATAGAGGCACTATGTATTCACAGATGCATAGCAACCTGGTGGAAGAATGTGTCCAGGTGTCCTTCCCCTCAGGCAGCTCACTGGCTGCAGAGAGAATGAGAGATACATGAGTCACCTCTTTTGTGCTTGAATTCAGTTGTAGCTTAGCACCTTACAAGGTACTCATTTTTCTTGATTTCTTTTTCCCCCTTGGCTTTG
This sequence comes from Pseudocheirus occidentalis, assembly GCA_028646575.1. NCBI lineage: Eukaryota > Metazoa > Chordata > Mammalia > Diprotodontia > Pseudocheiridae > Pseudocheirus > Pseudocheirus occidentalis. The sequence continues at coordinate 175,416,070 of CM053599.1, read as the reverse complement.
TCTCCAAATATAAAACTTTATCATCATACAGGACCAGTCCTTGAGTTATCATGCCTAGAAAACAGTCCATCTGGTTTCTCTGTCTGGAGTGAAACCGCACTGGGCGATCTGTATACTCTTCAAGAAATGACTCTCATAGGACAGTCTACTCACAGTGCTTGTAAAATAAGAGGCTGGACTAAAATAAGAGGTCTGGCTCTACTTCTAGGATCTAAGATCTTATAAGCAGGGGAATGTAGCTTTAGGAACAACTGTGTGGCTAAGAAATAATAATAACTAACTCTGAGGCTAGATTGTGGGAGGTTGATGATGGAAAGAAATCCAGTCCTTTACTCAGAATTCAACAAAAGAGGCAACTAGAGAAACAAAGCAGGATAAAATTTGCAGTCCCGAGGATGGTTAGACAATACAAAAGGTAGCCTGAAACATGCTTTGGGGAGGAGGCTGGAAACAGGTGTTCTGGGAATCTCTGTATAGCTAATTGGGAATTGATTACATTTCAAAGGAAAGATAGGAAATGGACATTCTCATCTCAGGAAATCTCTCTTCTTTAATGTGTTTCAAAGAACAAAGACAGGATACTAATGTGCCTTCTTAAGAAGCATTCCTGACTTAGCCAGAGAGACTGAGGAAGATATCAAGCACTTTGTGTATATGAAAATTAGCAGCTGTAGTGTAAAAGATTACTGAAAATAACTAAGTTAATGAATTTTTGAAGTGGAAAAAGTGCTCTAATTCAAAACCTCCTGTCTCTTAATAGTAAAATGACTCCTCAGCAAAGAACTTATTGTGTGTGAATGCTTAGGGCAATCCACCCTCCTTTATTTAGCATGAAAAAATCTTTGAAGTAATTTTAGATGGGAAATATTACAGTGTTTTTTATGTTAAGTCTTTTGGAGATTGAATATTTTTCCTTCTGTTTCAAAAGCAATGGCATATATTTATTTTTTCAGACTCTCTAAATGCCATTGTACATTATTGAGTCCAAAACAATATAATATAGCCAGTATTGAACAGAAATTGTCATTCAGGGTCCAGTATAAGGATAATATTTACATCTTAGAATGATCCCTATGAACTATATTATTGTTCTTATTTTTTGGTTTGAATTTGTGATTTGATCAATGTAGTGGTCTTCTCATCAATTTTTAGCTTTAAGTAGTTCCCTGGGCCATTGAGGAGTTAAGCAACTTGCCCAGGACCAGCGTATGAGAGGCAGGGTTCAAATATAAGTCTTTCTTCCTGGCTCTGAGGTCAGTTTTTTATCCATAAACCTTGCCTGTCTATGACAAATAAGTAGCAGAGCCAATTCTCTGATTTATTTCTTCAGAATCTAAGTCCATTCTATAATGTATTCAGATAATACCATTTGAATCATATGTATTGCCAGAAAATCTTATATATTTACCAGAAAAACTTTTATTCTCTGGGAAGAACTATTCCATTCACTGTTAGAACTCCAGGCTAAATTGTTTTGATTAGTGCATAACTGAGTACAAATTCCTTCCAGTCCAGTTTATTTAGCTGGCCTGCCCTAGGCCACCAGACCAGACCATGCTTGAAAGCCACTCATCTACACTGTCCATCTTGGTATTTCTCCTGCAATCAAATCTGTTTCTCCCTTCCATTTTTTGCTCTGGTCTCAGTAATCTAATCAATACTTATTCTACCACTGTTAGCAGGAAGATGGAAATAATATTTCTTAATTTATTATTTTTATTTAATTTCTTTTCTTCTGAATTTGAGCACAAGAAGAAGAACATTTCCATTTACATGGCAGAACACACAAAAAAGATTCTATATGAAACTGTGAACCTCCATTTCATATAAACTGCTAGGAAAGCCCAAGTCAAATGACAGCCCTATGGATCAATTCACCACCGTCCTTGTGAATCCCTAGTCACTTCCTTCTCTGGCCACCACTCCCAAACATGTAGTATCTCCCTTTGTTATAATAGGAACTCCTTGAAAGAGGGGATTATCTTGTTTTTGTATTTGTATCTCTAACACTTACTACATTGGTAAGGTCCTAATAAATGATTTTTCTTCTATTTGTTCATCAATTCATTCATTCACACATTCATTTTTTTTTATCTACACATGCATGCATTACATGCATTCATTCCAATACATTTCAATACTAGAACATACTTACTAACATTTAGGACTTTACAGAACTGGAATATATGTCCTTGGGAAGTAATGGGTTCCCCCTACCTTGAGGTGTTTAAAAAATGTCTTTATAATTATTTATTAAAGATGTTCAGATCTCCCTCAGCTCTGCTACCTGTGTGACTGTAGGCTTCAATTTTTCTCTATGAGATTGAAAGATTAGATTAAGGAAATTTTAAGACTCCTTGAAGCTTTAAGATTTATATTATAAGATCTAAAGTTTTTTTTTAATATTTTTTTCTTTGCCTTTATAAAAATTTTATATAAAGTTTTTCTGTATTTGTCTGTTTTGCAACCTCTACCCATTGCTTATAGTTCTGTCCTTAGTTCTCAAGCAGGACAAATTTCCCTCTTCCATGAAACAATGCTTTTAAAAACATGAAAACCAATACCACGTCTCCTCTAAGTTATGTCTTCTCTGGCCCAGACAATCTCAGTTATTTCAGCCAATCCATTATATGGCATGAACTTGAGGTCCTTCAGTGTCAGGGATACTCTCTAGAAACTCACTCAAGGGTGGGGAACCTGCAGCCCTGAGGCCACATGTGGCCTTTTAGGTCCTTGGGTATGGCCTTTGGACTGA
>CM053599.1:175396520-175412815 GCA_028646575.1 Pseudocheirus occidentalis | reverse complement strand
CAGTCAGCTTTCAGATACTGGGAGAGGAACACTCTCTCTCTCTCTCTCCCTCTCAGCTGACTTCAGTCTCCACGAATCCTCCTTCACTGAGGAGCCAACTCCAAAATCTGTCTGTCTCTCTAAAATTCTCCTGCTTATAAGCACTGGCCTTCTCCCAAGTCACCAGGGGAGTTCACACCTTTTCACCAATGGACAGAGTTCTATACTTAGCCCTAAGTATCTGATCTACTTGGCCCTAAGTATCCTATCCACTTAGCCCTAAATATCAAACAAATTGATTACCATTACAGATCTGCATTTGGACTTCATAGTTCTTTCTCTGAATGTGGATAGTATTTTCCATCAAGAGTCTTTTAGAATTGTCTTAGATCACTGCATTGCTGAGAAGAGCTAATTCTATCCAAGTTGGTCATCCCACAATGTTGCTGTTAGTGCATGCAGTGTTCTGGTAACACTTCACTCAGCATCAGTTCATATAACTCTTTTCAGGTTTTTTTGAAATCTTCTGGTCAGGCTCTTTTTTATAGTCTCTGGCTTCTTATACCTTCTAGTATATGCTGAGAAAATTGCTTAAAGTTTAGGTTTGTCTTAAGTATAGGGACTTCCCAAAAGTGATCAGAGAAGTATTCAATGTGTAGCATAGATCAGTTTTAGCCACAAATAATTTTCTCCTCATACAAGGCATATTTCAAACATAAAAGATTCATAATCTTTCATTGACGAAGTTTTTAAAAATGAAACAGTAATCCATATACTATATTTGGAGGTGGTTACTTTAAACGTGAATTATTTTGTGAGACTATTGCATGGTCATTTCCCTTTACCTCAGCTCTGCACCACCCAAATGACTTTCTGAACACCCATATCTTCTGGCAAGGTAGATCATATCTCCAACTCATGTTCCTGGCAATCATTATCACAATTACGAAGCATTTAATAGCTATAGGGACCAGATCCCTACTGAAGAATCCAAGTACTTCCTACTTCTTAGCAACTTGAGGTTGCTTTTAAAGCCAGAAAAAAAGTCAATCTCAGAATTGTAGTGTGGCACCTATGCTAAAGGAAAGAAACAAAGCAGAAGAGGCACCCAGGGTTTGAGGTTTAAACTCAGTTCAACTAAGCCTCACGAGTGCCATGTGCAAATAATTTCCATAGTTTTTAGTGGGAAAGGATCACTATCCTCCATGGATGATCCAGGACAGAGGCTGAGAGTCCTCATCTGCTCAACAGATGGCAATAGAGAGTGAGAGTAGATAATGATACTTCGTTTAAGTCTACTTAGTAGAACTGCTTTTGGTGGCTTGTGGACAATTCTCTTTTATTCAATATTCCAGCACAGGGTAGAGGTAGGCACATAGGGTTGTGGTCTTTTAGTAAGGGACTCAAATCCCTGTCCCATCCCCCTAAAGGCCAAAGCACAAACTCTGGTGGGATTGATCCTATTATGCTTCTCCATGGGAAGAATAACTCATTTAAAATTATCTTTGCAGGTGTGCTAATCTTGTCTTTAAATCTTGCTGGAGATTAGATCTTGGTCTAGCTTAAAGCAAAGACAAGCTGTTTCTATAGCCTTGTAGTAATGCTAAGGGTGGAAAGGACTTTAAAGTACAAGGATGAAGAGGAATACAATATATCTGAGTTTCCATGTCCTCCAATGTTTATATTGGTTTTCACTGTTTTTTACTATAACCTCCTACAAGGTAAGTACTGTGATGGCTTGATGTGTTATGTATCCATTCCCAGTATGTATTGAGAAAATATAATTTGATGATGAAGGTGCAAGGGCTTTGCAAAGGATTGAATAGAGCTTTGAGCCTTTAGAAGGAGCATTGATATAGCCATACCAAGTATTCTGGGGTTGCATAAAGTATTTCTTTTTAAATGCATTTGCACTCACCCATCACACTTTGGATGGCTTTTGAAGGCTTCTGTAAAAGGTGTTGTTAGTCTTAGTCCAATTCACTGGCCAGATGCCAATGTCATAAAAACCTTTCACCTCCACCCTCACTACAGGTACTAATTAGCACCCTTTCTAGAAGTCTGAGTTCAGAGATGAAGAATTGATTGGCTCTGAATACTGTGATACCTTTTCACCTGGGGAAGCAACTCTTCCAAAGACAAAGAAGAAGACTCAGCAGGAGGGGGACTTACATTGCTGCCACCTGGACTGTTCCTTTTTCTGGACAGTTTCAGGTTTTAACATCTGTTCAAACACTACATTTATTAAATTAAATAACAAAATACATTCATCTGTATATGAGCTGGCTCAAAAGAGGCAGAATGGGAAAACATAGTCAATGTCTGTTTAATGTAAAGAGAAATGCTATGGGAATTCAAATCATTAGGAAAATATTCCCCTCCCCCCTTCCTTTAGCATAACTGTGTGTGGGGGGGTTTAAATTATTGGGTTTAATTTTTGTCAGTTGAATTTGGAGTTCTGTCATCTGTGATGGCTAATTATTTATCCTTTGTTCTTTGTTACAAATTGAATGCACTTTAGAATGGCCTTAAAATCAGACTCAGGAGGTCCATTGTGAGAATGTGCTTCTGTCTTTGTTTGTGCAACAACAATGCAATATTCACAATGCCTATGGTGATTGTAAATATGCTGGTATAGTTATTAATCACAAAATGTAACAGACTCTCCACATGGGTTACCATATCCAGAACATTTATTCAAATACCAGAAAGCTGAGTCCCCAAACCAGAAAGTCAAAGCCATCATAGTAGCCATGGAGTTGGCACATATAGTTATTATGGCACAGTAAACACCCACATTCTTCAGCCCTCAAAACAGAATAGGGCCCCCAAGGCAAAGATCCTCCTCTCCTCACTTACAGTAACTGCTCAGCCTTCACACAGCTCACTCCCAGCAGCTCTGGCTCCTCGAAGTTCTGGTCCCTGGCAGTCCTCAGCAGGAGTCCTCAGTAGAAGTTCTGGCTGGCTCAAAAAAGAAGTTTGCACTGCCCTTGCCACATCCAGTTATTGAGCTGGCTCCAGCCCCGGCCCCTACTTGGACTTGCCCCTTCCTGCCTCATCCCTTCCTGCTTTATCAGCAAGTTCAAGGACTATGGAAGATCTTCATATCCTATTATCATCACAATATGAAAGACAAAAAGAGTTCCGATCCGGAAGTTCTTTTTTATAAGGACACATCAAGTACTGGCTTTCCTCAAGTTGCTAAGGCCACATGACAACATCTTTTACTGAGTAGGTTACCCTCTTAAATTCCAGACTAGCATAAGTAAAGCAAGTGAGGTGGGAAGTATGTTGTAGAGGGGAATAACACTGGACTGGAGTTGAGAAGACCTGGTTTCTTGTTCAAGCTCCATCACTAATTAGTTCTGAAACATAGGGATTGACCTTTCTGATTCATCCTGTTCTCATCTGTAAAGTGTGGTAGTAAGACTAGATGGCTTCTAAGGTTCTTTCTATCTCTTACATCCTATTATTTTATGAAATAGGAACATAATTAGTAATAAAGTCAATGCTATGACCAGCAGATGGTTTGGAAGAAATATTCCCTCCAAGCTACTCTTCAACTCCATTGTCTTGCCTCTTATTGATCTCTTTCCCCTTTATTACACTAATTTCTTGACCATAGAGTTTCTTCTTTGACTCCCTGTCTTCTTTTTACTGTCCCACACCTGAACATTTCACTTTCCAATAGACCCTGTCCTTTGCTTGCATATTCAGAAATCTTTTTTTTTAAAGCAAAGGGCAAACTTGGGAGGATGGAGGGGGCAGAGGGATCCAGGGGGAATCAAATGGCAAAAGTAGGCAACTTGGAAAGGATATTTGCAACTGAAAAACTGTGGTTGGGGTTAGAAATAGGGTTATGGCAGTAATTAAAGGGAGTTTTTAATTGAGGGAGAATAGAAAACTGGGGTAAAGGGCAAGTAGGGATGAAAGGGAAGAACACATGCTTAAGTAAAAATGATGCATGGTGAACATCTGATCAGATGGGAAGGGGGAGGAAGTGTTGAGATGAGAGAGAGAACAATGAAAATTCAATATGTATTAGTTTGGTTTTTGCATGAATGATGATTTGGGGCCTTGCCTATTCCAGCATTATCTCTCATGTGCTTGTGAATATATACTTCTGATATAGTCTCTGTGTACTTTTGTATGTATAGTGCCTCTGTCTAGCATCTGTCTGTAAGAGAAATGGATGTTTGACCCTTGGTAAAAGAAAAAAAATGCATCTGTGATGTGAAATGTGACAAAAATGCTAAAAGACTGAGGTGATTAACAACTATGACTTCAAAAATAGCCTTTATTTGGCCAAGATAAGCAGAAAGCTGGGGTTTATAAATCCGATGAGGAGGTCAAATTAGCCCACTATGAGTCTTATTTAACTTGGCAATTCAAATTGTTAACCTGTTTCTAGCTTGGCTGTTTTTATAAAATCATAGAAACTAAAGATGGAAAAAACCCCCAAACCTTAGGTCATCTAGACCATGTCCTGCCAAATCAACACTGATCCCTACTGTATAGTATCAAGTTTTATTTGCTTACATTTTAGATGGTTCCAGCTGCAAGGATTTCATCTTTAATAGAAAACATTACAATTGAATACATGTCATTGGTCAGCAATTTCGTCTTTTATTAAATTTAAATTTCTTTGTTCATTTTTATGCCAATAGTTCTAGCACCTCCACTTCAAGCTCCCTAAAATTCTTCATAATCTTCATTGCTCATTCACCTTTTAAAATTATGTATTACATTCTTATATAGGTACTTGGTCTATCTATGCTGTTAACCAGATATTTTTCTAATCTTACTTTTCTCCACCACTGTGAATTTCTCACCATGGTGACTAATTTTCATTCAATTATGCCTCTTTTAAGCCATTATTTTTTTTTTAATTTGAACGTTTTCACCCAAAACAATGAGAAAAAAAAACCAATTAGAAAGTCTAGCAGAATCCCTTCATTGAAACACACACACACACACACACACACACACACATACCCCTTTAAGTAACTACTCATATAAAAGGTTTGGGGCTAGGTATCTGGAATTCTTCTTTAGTACCTGAAAGATCTCTGAGTTCATACATGTGAATACTCCGTCCACTAGCCTTTTTATGCTTTCATGTGATGTCATCACTAAATTTAATAGCCTGCTGGCCAATGAACCTCTGATTACGATTTGTTATTAGTTTTTCCTGTCAGAGATATTACTATGCTGCCTTTGATTTTACTTCAGCAAACTATAATCACCTCCATGCCATAAAGAGGCATTGGAGTAGGAGACACTGAAGATACAAAGATATAATAAAATGGAGACCCTGCTCTCAAGGTGCTTATACTCTAATAGCAGAATACAACCTCTACATAAATAATTAGCATATAAATTAAGTGTAAAGGAGAAATGCAGACAAAATGATGTGAGAAATTTGGGGAGTTAGATGTGACCTACTTAAAAATGTCAAGGAAGGATTCACAGAGGAGGCAGCATCTGAGTTAGGCCTTGAAGGCCAGTAGAGATATCTATCAATAGGGAAATAAAGGAGAGTGGAAAGGCACATTCTATGGGATATAGCATGGAGCAAAGGATAGTAACAGGAAAGGGAGAATTTAGGACTAAGTCATTTGTGTCTGTCAGTTTGACTGATATTTAGAGAAGATAATGAGAATTATTGTATGGTATGGCTGGAAATGTAGGTTGGACGCAGGACCTTAAATGCCATTGTGATGGGTTATGCTTCATTCAACAGGTAGTGGAAACCACTGAAGTTTTGCAGGCTTGTGTGTATTTGTCCTTTGTTTTCAAAGAGGACCATGACATCAGGGAAATGATGATGTGACTTGCAGTTGACTTTGATTTGAGGGAGGGAGGGCTGGGCAAGGTCACCAGCCTCAGTTTCTCCTCCAGAATCATCTAGGTCCAGTGGCCAGATATTCATCAGGAACCCTGGAGATGGCCTAGGATACAATGGGAGACCCTGCCCCTTTTAGGTTTTGAGATGTGGGCTGAGGGAAGGGAAAGAGCCTAAGATATTTCTGAGGTTTTAGCCTGGAAGTCTGGGAAAATGGTGGCAACAGAAATATACAAATGAGGAGAAAGGGAGATTGTAACCTTAATATTGTATATTGGGCTTTTATTCCATTTTTTTGGCAATATATGATTTTGTCCTGGAATATGCCTAAGTCTATAATAGTAAATATGTTATAGTGGAATTCTACTTATTAGGTTTCTAGAGACTGAAGGGATCTCAGAAGTCATTTATTCCAACTTCTCCCTGGAGCATGTCTTCCATCAAATGTCCCCTCTCCTTTACTTTTCTTAATTCTACAACAATTACATTCAACAAATATATACTAAACATCTGTGATATGTAAGGGGCTTAGTGGGGATTGGGAATTAAAAAAAATAGTGGTTTGTGACCCGAAGGAGCTGTTTTGGAAAGAGGTCCAGAACTATGATTTCCATTTGTTTTGGGAATGCCCAGTGAGAAAATTTACTCTACCAAGGCACATGTGAAACTGCTTTGAAATTTATAGCATTAAAAAATTGTCTAGAGAGTAAGTCATTCTACTACAGCAGAGGTTCTCAACCTTCCTAATGCCACCACCCTTTAATACACGTATTGGGCATATCTGCATGTGGGAAGACCTGCCTGAAGACAGAGAAGCGTTGTCTCGGTTCCTAAGACCGATGGAAATATGTGTTTTCAGATGGTCTTAGGTGACCCTGTTTGACCCCTAAAGGGGTCGCAACCCACAGGTTGAGAACTGCTATGCTAGAGTCTCCCAGCCAGGATGTCTGCAGGCAGGACTTGAATTCAGGACTTTCTGACTCCACAGATTTACTACACAAATTATTCTTTCATCATAGAAAAGTAAACAAGGAGTATATATATATAAATGATCACACAATCAGCGATCACATAAGTACAAAGGAATGCATATTCAACTTTCTTTTTCTTTCTTTCCTTTTTTTCCTCCTTTGCTCTGGGGTACCATTAGTAGCATTAAAGTATTACTTAATTCCAAATTCAAGTCAAAATCACTATCTTAAATATTAAACTGTCAGAAGGATAAATCTACTTAAACTGTTATCTTGTTATGTTATTTCATGAATCCAACCCAAGTTGATGGTGTGCCATATATAGCCACTTCATTAATATTCACTACATTTGTCTAAGCAGGTTAGTTCATTGGGTTAGAGAAGGTAATAACGCTTTCCATTTGTATAATGCTCAACTGTTTCTAAAGCATTATCACATGCATTATTTTAATTCTCACAACAAATCTATGAGTAATTCTTATTTCTATACTACACATAAAGAAATTGCAACTCTAAGAAGTTAAATTACTTGCTCAAAATCTCATAGTTAGCTAGAGCCAATTATTTTAGCTCCACACACAAGGATTATATATCCCAGTACATTTTTTTTTTTGCTTTTTGGAGGGCAGTTGGGGTTAAGTGACTTGCCCAAGGTCACACGGCTAGTTTTTTGTGTTAAGTGTCTGAGGCCGGATTTGAACTCAGGTACTCCTAACTCCAGGGCCGGTGCTCTATTCACTGCGCCACTTAGCCACCCCCCAGTTCATTTTTTGTTGCCTCTCAAGTCATCCTTGAAAGGACTGATACCTGAGCAGAGAAGGTATGACTTTAAACTAAGTAGTACAAGCCAGAGGATTGATACAACTGCCAACTGCTAAATTCTACTTTGTTATATCTCTTCCAAAATTCATTTTTCCATTGAGATACATTATACATACATACATGCATATAAAAATATAAGTATATGGTTCCAATAGAGTTTAGAAAAAGAATCACTGAATGTTAGGAATTAAAAAGAACCTGAGAAATCATCTGTTCCAATGTTTTTATTTTATAAATGAGGCGAGTGAAGCCCAGTGGGGGCAAAGTCCCTCAGATAGTTTTTTGAAGGCAACAGATCAGCTTCTAGTGTAGTAAATTATGTCACAAATTAATTTGAATTGTAATGAGAGTTATAAAAAATTTTAAACCACCTTTCCAGCACTACATTATTTAAGCAAGGCATTCCCTGTTTCATTCCTATACGCATGTAAAACTTCATAAAATACAGACTAAATTTAATGATTGCTTGGTTACTTTGGAAAGAAAAATGTGAATTAATATAAGAAGGCATTTCCTATTTTGTTGGTGAGGCATTTTTCTCCTACCATGAGTCATTAAAGTAACTAGGGATTTTTATTTCTGTATGAGATACTTGAGCAATTAGAGACTATTGAAAGATATAAAATGAACAGATTTCCCTTAATGGATTTTGAAAATTGGAAACTCTCTAAAGCTTGTCAAGGGTTTCTTTCAACAGTTGTCCTCAAATAGAGATGGAAAATATTTGGGACTCTGAAGCTAAGGTAGAAACCATCAGTTTCTGGCAATTTCATTTACTATGGCCTACCTATTCAGTAGTTTATTGAGTAGATTGATTGCATGTGGTAAACTAGATGACTGAATTGTTTGACACATCCTTAGTCTTTGAGAAATTCATCTTAGTTTTCAGTCATCTAGATTCACAATCTCATTGTAATCCTTGGCTCCTTGTTCTCATTTTATTTTTTTGAAGCACATTTTTTCACTTTATTATTTTACTTTTTTTTTAAAACAGTGTGATTAATAGGAAAATGTGTTTTGCATGACTTCGTATGTATAATGTTTTCTTGTCTCTCAATGGTAGGGGAGGGAGAGAATTTAGAACTGATAATAAAAATTAAAAATAAAATTTTTTAACTCCTCATTCTCCTCTGTCCCACATGTCTAATGCTGACTCTTGTTATTTCCTTTACATCTCTGACATCTGTCCCCTTTTGTCCACTCATCCAGCAGGTTCAGGCACTCATCATCTCTTGCTTGCACTACTGTAATAGCCTACACACCAGTCTCTGACCCAGAAGCTTGAGATTATGGGGATTTTTTTCTTTTGGAATTTCTTTCAGGAAGCAATGAGTATATTCTATTTTCACTCTGCCCTGTAGTCATAATAGATCTGGGGGGCAGTTTCATTTGTGATTTGTTGAAATAAAGTGTCTTGGTAGATACACACACACACACACACACTTTTCAGGGAGCCCATTAAGTCTTAAATTATCCCTCAGCCCATTTTCCAGGTCAATTATTTGTGATAGATGATAATTTCCATTTTTTCCCAATTTTTTATTTTATTCAAATATTTCTTCTATTGTAAAAGGCACTGATTTCTATCTGGTCTTTTTAAATTTTCAGGAAGCCTATTTAATAAAGTAAACCTTATGACTTGTCTTTTGAAGCTCTTGAATCTTTTCCCAACTTTTTTCTTCCAGAACATTCCTCCTCCCTCCCTCGCTTCCTTCCTCTCTTTCTTTTGAAGAACCAGTTTTTTCATTTGAGTCTCTATTTAACAGTTGCTTAGTTACTCTCTCTTCTTCTAATTTGGATTTTGGGGTATTTATGGATCCATTACTTTTTTATGGTGATTGGTATCTTCTGTTCAATTAGATATCCATCCTTAGTTCCAATCTGGGGCTTTGTGCTAGGGCTAGATTAGGGCCAGGATTTGGCTCCTGTGCTTTTGGGTAGGGCATTGTCAGCCCTACATGCTCTCTACCTGGGGCACCTGGATTCTCTGCTGACTCCCATATCTCTGGGGGTGGGTGGTGGGTGAAGTGTCTAAATTAAGAATGCTGATAGGTTTTAGGTTCCCTACATATCACTGAAGTTCATAGTGATGACTTTTCATGACCTTTGGCATTTTAGGAAAGAGTACTGTGGAGCTCCTGAGACTGAAGTATCCAAGTCTGTTATACTGTCTTGCCTACACTGGATGCTGCACATCCAAGTTGCTCTCAAGGTCCGTTATGTGGGTTTCTGACAACCTGGGGACTGGTTTTGTTTATCTTGTTGCCTCTTGTAGGCTATAGATGTCCATGGCCAGTCTCTAGGGTCATTCTTTTAACTTGGTTACCTCTGCTAGCATGGGAACTTCTGGTGGTCCCCATTTCCTATTTCCCATGGATTTCTGACATTTTGTCCAGTTCTGGCTTGATAAAATCACTTACTGTTATTTATCATTAAATTTCTTGATTGTTATTTGATATGTTACTATTTTTAAAGGTTTTTTTTTCTAGAGTAGGTATGTGGGATCTAGCCCATTGCTTCTGTTCAAAAAGCTATCTTAGGCAGAAGTACCTACCTCTAGACTGTTTAATATTTCAAATCTATGCTCCACAAATAGTCAGCAAAGCTATTTTCCTAAACCACATCTCACCACATCTATCCTTGACTCAAAAAAAAACCCAACCCCAAACTTCAATGGTTCCCTATTGGCTCTAGTGTCATATATTATTTCATTTTTATGTCATCCTTTTTAATGTATTTTTGTGTCATTTTAATAATACATATGTACATATATTATTGGTACTTTATTACATGTATATAATTTATAGCTAAGTAAATATACACATATTGGATTAACTGCTTATGTATTCCTACTTGCTGTAGGATTATAAACTCCAGATCTGTCCAGATTTGGGACAGATAAATCCCAAGTGTGGATAATTTAGTGCTGATTATTATTCTCTGTCTCCTCTAAATGAGAATCAAAATCTCATGTAATAAAAAGTTTTAATTCTGATACTGTGTGACCTTGAGCAAGTCACTTAACTCCAATTGCTTTGCCTTCCCCACTCCAAAAAAAAAAAGAAAAAAAACAGTTTTAATTCCAATAAAAATGTCACAAATACTAGATTGGATTGGGAATAAGAAAGTAGGCTGGGAAGCATGGGGCTCACTCAGAGTAAGGGTATGTCCCAGACACCAGCAGGTGGGGTCAGCTAATTATTACCACCATCACCACCAACTACCATTCCCCTCCCCAAGGTGGTTGCATTAGTTATTAGGACACCAAATAACTTTTTGGAACTAGTGATTAAGATTCTTCATGAGTTACCTGATGATGCTAGGAGAGAGTATGGAGTGAGAATGGGTGACTCCCATCACTATTCTCCCAAATAAGAGTATATGCCCATATGCCCAGTAGGCTAGTCCTAGTTATAAAGGTCATTTGTCCTATGACATTAAGATCCATGACAGAGGTCTAGCTAAAGGCATCAGAATCTGCTTTCTCTATTTTCCTTTGTCCCCTGGGTTTCAGGTTGGGAGTGTCCCTGGATCCTGACCTGGAGAGAGCACAGACTTGCCCATTATCACCATCTATCTCTGGCTTCAGATGCATCTTTCACCTAATATATTAAGCACTCAATCCAGTACTTAGAGTCCAGAGGTATTCTTCAGGAGCCTGGGAGTCATCAGATGAAATATTCCTTCTTCCCTTAGACTGATTTACTCTCCATTTGCAGAGTCACACTGGCTTCTCCTCCTGGGGTTCATAGGGGATGTAGCTGCCTTTGTTCTTGTGCAGGTAAATGATGATGATGATCAGGAGTGAGAGAAGAGTGACGAAGACCACCAGGATAACAACTGCAGTGACTGCCGTGTTGGCAACAGCTGTAGGAGTCAGGGTTTCAGTGGCCTGTAGAAGAGCATCAGTTCTTTAGTGGGAAGTGGGGTTGAGAGGCCTGTAATGGTGTGTGTGTGTGTGTGTGTGTGTGTGTGTGTGTGTGTGCGTGTAAGTGCAAGTAAGAGTCTTCACACTTGGAGAGGTGGAGGAGAGCTGATGTGGAACCAGATGTGGAGAGGACCTGGCCACTGCCGAGTGTCTCCTGGCTCAGTTCCAGAGACCTTGGAGAGGGGGAGTCATGTGGTTGGACAGGAAGGATGGCGATGTTCTTGCCCAGTGCCCTAGCTTCAGAAGCTGGGGGTGTGGTCCTTGTGGTGACGAAGGTGACTGGGAATATCCCTCACTCTCATTTTATCCCACATGACCAATAAGTTGCCACATCTTATTATATCACCTCAATATCTCTCATATCCATCCCCTTCTCCCCATATTCACCGTCCTTACCATTCCACACCTGTGCTATTATAAAAGTTTGCTAATTAGCCTTCTTGGATCTAGCCTATCCCTTTTCCAATTCATCTTCCACATTTTTGCCAAAGTAATATTCTTAAGTGACAGATCTGATTCGGCTATTAAACGTGCTTGGTTTCCTTGCCCCTCTAGCATCAAATACAAGGTCTTCTGTTTCAACTTTAAAATATTTTTGTACCCTGTTTCTAACCTTTTGAGCTTAATTGTACATTTCTTCCACTGAAACATTCTATGATTAAACTGTCCTTTTTGCTGTTCCTCAGACATAATACTCCATCTCCTGTCTCCCTGCATTGCATAGCCTGTTCCCTATTCCTGGAAGTCACTCCCTCATTTCTGTCTTATAGTGTCCCTAGTTTCCTTCAAAACTTAGTTTAAATGGAACTTTTTACACAACCCCATTCCTGATCTCCCCAACTACTATTGTATCCTTTATAAAATTACCTTGCATTTATTTTGCATAGATTTGCCATACTGTGCATGAGAGACAATGTGGCATATTAAATAGAGAGCTAGCCTTAGAGTCAGGGAGAATTCATATTCTGACATATACGATCTATGTAACAAGTGACTGAAGTAGTTTACTAAGCAACTCTCCAAGACAAGTTGAAGAAAAAGTGTTCATGTGAAATGGCAGGAATCCCCACTTTGAGCTCTGCTACACTGATGGAATATGAGTTTGGTAAAAAATTAAATTGGGTATACTTACGTTTATATATGGTATTTTCCCTAATAGGATACAATCTCCTTGAAGAAAGACCTAGCATAATGCCTGGCAGTCTGTAGGTATTTTATATATCTTTTTTTAAAGCTACTTTTTGAAGAAGCAGCTTTTTTTTTTGAAGGGGGAAATGCAGGGCAATTGGGGTGAAGTGACTCACTCAAGATCACATGGCTAGTAAGTGTTAAAGTGTCTGAGGCTGGATTTGAACTCAGGTCCTCCTCACTCCAGGGCCAGTGCTCTATTCACTGTACCACCTAGCTGCTCCTAATTTATATATCTCTATAAATTGTTGTTGTTTGTCCTTCATTCTCAAAGAGGACCAGTGACACCAGCAGGGTGATGTTTTGACTTGCAAGTGAATTTAGTTTAAGTGAGGCAGGGTTGTATGTTTATCAGTCTCACTCTGTCCTCTAGAGTGATCTAGCCTCAGTGGCAAGACAGAGGTTGGGATGACTGGAGATGGCCCCAGATTCAATGGGAGACCTTGGCCTTTTTAAGATGCAGTCTTTTCCAGGTCTCAATTTGCCTGAGACAACACTCACTCACGTCATTTAAGGCTGGGTAAGAAATGAGAAAAAAGGTAGCCTAATTTGCCTATTAAAAAAATCAACCAGGAAAGGTGAGATGCTCAGGGCTTTTGGCCAGGACAGAAACAATTACTATTTACCCTCACTCTGAACCATCAAAACCCAAGCAGTCACCAAGTGAGGCTTGGGCCAGGACCTAGTACTTCAGTCAGTAGTGGTAGAAGAAATTTTCTCATTGGAAATTTCCTACATCAATAAAATCATAAATCTGGACCAAAACATCTTTTGAAAATGCTAGAATGAGATTTGTTGTTTTCAAATATGATTCAGGAAAATCCTCAAGAGGGAGAACTGTGGTTAAGAGAGTCATATGAAAGATATGCATGAACCTGCCTCACTCCCATTTCCTCCAGCAGAGACCTAAAAGGGGCACTAGATAAAATAGTAACCAAGAAATCCAAAGAGAAGCAACAATATGCTCCTCCATCCAGCCTAGTTCACAAAAGAAGCCTCCAGGCATAGGAGAGGGGTCCTAACAAGGAAGCCAGAATAACCACAGGAAAATAGACCTGAAGCTTGCCAGGTTTCTAACCAGGAAGGTTTCAGAGGACTGGAAACCGGAAGGGTTCTGATGGGAAAGCTCTATAAAGAGGGCAGCATGGAGTAGAAAGTCCAGATAACTGACCAAGGATGATGTGGAAGATCTGAAAACCACAGTACTCTGAGGACAATATGGAGGGACCTGAAGCCTGTTAATTTCCAGAATGAAGACATACCAGAGTAGGTAGAAGTCAGTGGGAGAAGTCCAGGAAATCATCAGAACCAAAAAGAGACTGACCATGAAAATTAAGGGAGGTGCAAGTACATGACCTTGGTATATATTTCTAAGTCAATAACTGAGGATGAAATTATCAGTGAACAGAAATGGACAATGAACACAGTGAAGTGCTATGTGTCAAGATACAGTTAAGAGGTAAACTCAAAAGAATGTAGTACTTATATAAATGTAATCAGAGGCTCCAGAAAAAAATTGGTTACAAGGAATCAAAGATGGGATATAAGAATGAAGCAAAGGGTATTTATTTTTGCATAGATTCACTGTTTTCTTTTTTCTTTTTTTAACAACTTGATTTTTAAAATCTTTTAAAAATATGTTTACTATTAGTTTGCAACATTCAGTTTCACAAGTTTTTGAGTTTCAAATTTTCTTCCTTCTCCCCCTCCCCATGGCAGCATGCAATCTGATATAGGTTCTACATATACCTTTGCGTTAACCATTAGTCAAGTTGTAAGGAATTATAATCAATGGAATGAATAATGAGAAAGAAGAAAGAAAACAAAACAAAATGAAAAAGAGAGACAGAGTAAGTAGTCTGCTTCAATCTGTATTCAGACTCTGTCATTCTTTGGATGTGGATAGCTTTTGCAATCATGACTCCTTTGGAGTTGGCTTATAACCTTGCATTGCTGAGGGGAGCCAAGTCTATCAAAGTTAGTCATCACAGATATGATGTGTCTGTAATAGTGTACAATGTTCTCCTGGTTCTGCTCCCCTCATTCAGCATCAGTTTATATAAGTCTCTCCAGGTTATTATGAAGTCCATCTGTTCCTTGTTTCTTATAACACAATAATATTCCATTACATTCATATAGCACTATTTGTTTAGCTATTCCCCACTTGATGGGCATCCCCCTTGATTTCCAATTCTTTGCCACCACAAAAAGAGCTGCTATAAATATTTTTGTACAGTCCTTTTCCCACTCAAATGATCTCTCTTTGGGATACAGCCCTAGAAGTGGTATTGCTGGGTCAAAGTGTATTCACACTTTTGTAGCCCTTCGGCCATAGTTCCAAATTGCTCTCCAGAATGTTTGTATCAGTTCACAACTCCACCAATAATGCATTTTTGTTCCAACATGCCCACATCTTCTGCAACATTTATCATTTTCCTGTTTTGTCATATTAGGTGATCTGACCAGTGAGATGTGGTACCTAAGAGTTGTTTTGATTTGCATTTCTCTGATCAAAAGTGATTTTAAGCATTTTTTCATGTTTATTGAAATCTTCAATTTCTTCCCCTGAAAACTGACCGTTCATATCCTTTGACCATTTATCAACTGGGGGAAAAAAACTTTAATTTTAACATTCATTACATTTTTTGTTCTAAATTCTTTCCACTTTTTCCTATCCTTCATTTGTCCATTGAGAAGGCAAGTAATATGAAATAAATTATACATGTAAAGTTAGGTAAAACCTTTCCATACTTGCGATGCAAGGAAAAAAATAGAACAAAAATTAAGAAACACAAAGAAAGTAAGAAAAAGCGTGCTTCAGTCTGCACTCAGAGTTTGTCAGATCTCTCTCTCTCTCTCTCTCTCTCTCTGTCTCTGTCTCTCTCTGTCTCTCTGCAGGTCAATAGCATTTTTCATCATTGATCCTTTGGAATTGTCTTGGATCAGAGTATTGTATTGATCAGAGTAGCTAAGTCTCTCACAGCTGATCGTCATTACAATATTGCTGTTACTGTGTACAATGTTTTCCTGGCTATCTCACTTAACTTCACATTAGTTCATATAAGTCTTCCCAGGGTTTTCTGAAACCATTGTGCTTGTTATTTCTTATTAGCATAATTGTATTTCATCACCATCATATAATACAATGTGTTCAGGCATTCTCCAATTGATAGGCAGCCTCTCAATACCCAATTCTTTGCCACCACAAGAAATAACTGCTTTAAATGTTTTTGTATATATAGGTCATTTTCTTTTTCCTTTGATCTGTAAACAGATGTACTAGTGGTATTTCTGGGTCAAAAGGTATGAACAGTTTTATGGCCCTTTGGGTATAGTCCCAAATTGCTTTCCAAAATGATTGGGCCAGTTCACAACTTCACCAACAGTGCATTAGTGTATTCCCTCCCACTTCCAGCATTTATCATTTTCCTTTTATATTATGTTTGTCAATCTGATGGGTGTAAGGTGGTACACCAGAGTTGTTGTAATTGGAATTTCTCTAATCAGTAGTGATCTAGAGCAGTTTTAAAGTGACTACTGAGGGGGGCGGAGCCAAGATGGC
>CM053599.1:175385190-175396020 GCA_028646575.1 Pseudocheirus occidentalis | reverse complement strand
ATCATTTATAGACAAAATTGTGAAGCAGACAAAGTTAAACCTCCTCCTCTCAACATCCTGTCCTCTGGGTACCCCATGATACCCAACTGTGACATTTGGCCTGGGTCTATCCTCTTCATATTTGAGACAATCTCCTCTCTTTCAATAAATTTGAATAAAAATGTACCTGGCAATAAAATCAAAAGCACATTTGTGTAGGATCCTACTTTCTGTTTTTGAAAGTGACAGATCATCTAAAAATGCTCATTTATTAGAGACCTTTCCACTCTTTTTGTTTTATTATTATTTTTGTTGTTGTTTCCTCAGTTCAAAAATGAGTATAGGGGCAGCTAGGTGGTACGGTGAAAAGAGCACCGGTCCTGGAGTCAGGAGGACCTGAGTTCAAATCTGACCTCAGACACTTAACACAAAACTAGCCGTGATCTTGGGCAAGTCACTTAACCCCAAATGCCCTTCCTTCCCTCTTCAAAAAAAAAAGAAAGAAAGAAAGAAAGAAAGAAATAAAGAAAAAAAGAAAGAAAGAAAGATGAGTATGATAATTATACAAACTCTCAGGGTTGTTGTAAGATACAAAAAGAATATAATTCTGAAGTGCTTAGCAGGTATGTAGAAGGCACTTGATAAACTAGATTGTCCTCGGATGTCTTAAACACTACATTTCCTAAAACTGAACTCATTATTTTCCTTTCCAAACTGTCCCCTCTTCCTAACTTCCCTATTACTGTTGAGGAAGCCTCCAAGGTGCCCAGGCTCATAACTTATTCAGTATATTTCAGTGGCCCCTGATTACCCTCAATTTCAAATATAAAACCCTCTGTTTAGCTTTTAAAGCCCTTAAGAACCTGGCCACTTCCTACTTTCTCTTCCCACGTATTTTGTGGTCCAGTGACACTGTTCTTATTGTTCTTCGAATACATTCCACCTTTCGACAATGCATTTTTCCTGACTGTCCTCCCTTGTTTTCCCTCCTCATCTCCATTTCCTGGATTTCCTGACTTCCTTTATGGCCTTGCTAAAATACCAACTTCTGCAAGAAACCTTTCCTGATTCCAATTAATTGTAAGGCCTTCCCTCTAAGATTATCTTTAATTTATCTTGTTGTCTCATAATAATCTCTAATACATTGTGTTTGTACATCTTTTTTGCGCATCATTGTCACCTCCATTTTACTGGGAACTCTTTGGAAGCAGGGATTTCTGCTTTGTTCAGGACAATTTAATTGATAATTTGTCTTGGAGATTTTGATTTATGTTCTCTCAGACCTTGAAAACTCTGAATATTGCTTTGTGAGTGATTCTAAGTCAGTAACAATTTCATCTCCTCTAGACATTATTTTGTTGTTGTTGAAAGTAGTTGGTTTTACATTTTCAACAAAATAAGGGTTTAATCACAAGACAGTTTGTGTACTATTCTGTGAATTTACCTGTATCAGAAACCATGAAAAAAAAATCCTTTGAAATAGACCTTTTAAGAAATCTGGTTAGCCACAACATCATAACAATCGTTAAGGTCTGAGAGGAAGGAACTGGAGGGAGAGACGAAGGGATATGTAAGGCAGAAAAGAAAATAAGGGAGACAGGGGAGATAGAGGGAAAAAGGAAGAAGAGAAGGAGGAGGGGGGAGAGGAGTCCCTTGAAAAAATAATAAATGAAAAGACTAACAATGTGGTAAATCAGACATCCGTATAGTCAAACAGGCCACAGAGTCTAAGTAAATGACCACTTTCAAAACTGAATAAATCATACTCCAGAGGGTACTGTGGGCTTATTAAAGTATAGTTATGTTCTTTAGCCACAAAACTGCATTTCATTTCAAGGTTATTCCAATCCAGTTTAACAAGATGAAATAATCACTGTCAAAGCAAAATAATGTATACATATATATTTTTTAAAAAGCAACCCCCCCAAAACAATCCAATGCATGTGCATGGGCACTCACTTGCATGTGTGTGTGTGCACATGTGCACACACACACACACACACACACACACACACACACCTCTAGTAGTTGACAGTAGGATAAAATTCTTTTCCTGAAGGTGACAGCATCTATAATGTTCCAAGATTTGAGAACTGATAGTTATGAAAGGTCTGTGCTCTTTCATTTGAATGTAATATTGTTTACAATGGGTAAATGTAGTCAAAATGAATCTTTGGAAATTTAGTATTGTATATTAGGGCATCATGAAAGATTAAGTATATAAAAGAAAGTGAATAATATTGTCTTATCAAAATTCATCCCTGAATTGGGTCAAGGAGGGGCTGTGGTGAGAAGCCTAAGACTTCACAGGTGAAGGTCGTTCTGGTGAGATGTAAAGGCTATTTTTTGGCTCATTTTCTGTGTGGCCTGCAGGTAGGATGTCTTGCCTCAGGCAGTGTTGTTGC
Organism: Pseudocheirus occidentalis; assembly: GCA_028646575.1. NCBI lineage: Eukaryota > Metazoa > Chordata > Mammalia > Diprotodontia > Pseudocheiridae > Pseudocheirus > Pseudocheirus occidentalis. Next base: position 175,393,636 of record CM053599.1, on the reverse strand, counting down.
TCTCAAATATTCAGAAGCCCTGAAACAAATCATTCAATTCCTTTCCAGAACTACATGCATAGGTGATAATCCAGGGGAGTCTGAGAGTTCCAGTCCCTTTATTATTAATATCTGGCATGCAATATTTCATTCAGAAAATAACAATTTTAGTTCTTTGGACCCTCCATAAGTAACTAAAATAAATTCTATAATAAGTGGCAAATCACTCCTTGCTCCTTTCACTATTCACTGTGATATCATTAATCAGCACCAAACTCCTGATAATAAATCTTGATGTTCCTGAGAATGTGAAAATGCATTATTCGCTGCTTGTCCAGTATCCTGTGTGCTACATTCTTTGTTGAAAACAACTAGAAGGTTCAAGGGAAGCCGCTTTAGCTTCAATCAGCTATTCAATGATTTCACTTTTGAGAAAAACACAAGTACCTTGGGATCTCATTAAAAACTGTGAAAATTGCTTTGTCATTTGTCTATTTCCCTTCCAGAAAAACAGAACTGTGTGATGATTCTGAACCTGTGCTCTAAGGATATTTGGTTTCACAATCTACATTCATATATCTCCATATCCACATACAGTTTTACAGTTTTTATTTTAGAAGAGGAGAACAAAGGGGGAAAAAGTGAATTTCTTTTTACATATCCATTTGTTTGACTTGATCATGGGGGCATTATCCACCTATGTTTAATAGACAATGATATACCTTATTTATTTGTGTCTTATATAAAAGTCTACATAAAAAAGACTTATTTGTGTCCCTATAAATTGAAGGAAAAAGAGAAGACAAAGGAGAAAGGACCTTTAGAATATTAGAAAACCAAAATCCCTAACCACAAATCTATAAGGTCTTGTGTTGTATAAAATGTCATGTGAAAACAAAGAGAAACATAAGCCCCAAGAAGGGAAGCAGAACATTTTACCCCCATATCAGCAGAAGTGGGTGTAGATGATTCTCTAGAAATCAAGATTTGATGATTCTGTTCAGCCTGGGGTTAATAAATAGTCATGGACTCATTCAATAGATTTGAGTCTAACTTTTCTTGATAGAATTTGGGGTTTTGTTGACAAAGGTACTGGAGTGATTTGCCATTTCCTTCTCCAACTCATTTTACAGATAAAGAAACAGAAGTAAACAGGATGAAGTGACTTTCTCAGGATCATACAGCTAATAAGTATGTGAGGTTGGATTTGAACTCAGGAAGATGAGTCTTCCTGACTCCAGGCCTAGCCTTCTGTCCACTGTACCACCTAACTGCCTCGAAGATATTTATTGTTAAAGACATTAACTTGAGATAGGGGATTGGCTTTCATATACTCACAGCTTTTCTGGAAATGATAGCATTGGAAAAATTAGTATTTAACACAGTTATGAATTCTTATACCAATGGTACAATTTTCAGAGAAGAAGAGAAAGCCCTGGTCCTTTCCAAATTGCAGATAACTGTACTTTCATTATTATGTGTATATGATACTATAGATATAATGGCATTAATTTTAATGTCAAAAACTGAGGAGTACAGCCAATAGGTTTAAGTGGTTAGAATATATTTAACCCAATCCAACAAATAATTGTCTACTAGTATTACCACTATACTATTATTATTATTATTAGTTATCTACTAATACTGATTATTAAATATATAGTACCAGCTCCTGGGGATAACAAAGACAAAAAACAAAACTTTGACCTCTTGGAGGACAGGAGAGAAGAGGTAGGAGTGCCAGATGAACATAATAGGTGAACAAAGAAACATAAATACAGTACTTTCAGGAATGGGAGAGTGACAAGAACTATCTTGGGGCCCAACATTAGCACCGAAATAAACTAAGTATTCTATGAGCCATTATGAGGAGGGGGAACATTCTAGCTATGGGTTAGGTAAATTTGGCTGGAAGAAGGTGAGTCTAGAGATGCATATTTGAAAGTTACATGCTTGTCAGCATTAAAATTGTAACTGAATCTATGAGAATGGGTCACCATGAAAGAAAGTTTAGAAGAAGGAGAGGAGAGGAGAAATATGAAATGAGTTTAGGACACAAGAATTTAATATACAACCTTTAGGATTATTGAGTATATTTAAGAAGTGTGAAGAGGAACCAGTAAGAGACAGATGCTAAGGGAGGTAAGAGAATACACATGAGACTGTTTAATTGTATGGGAGGAATGAGCACTAAAAAAGTATCCAGGTTGCTGAGAAGTAAAAGAAGGTTAAGAAAGTACATGAAACTTGATGATTAAAAGAGCAATTTCAGTGTACTGTTGGAGATAAAAACCAAAGGGGAAGTGTGGGTGGAGAATGGAAGCAGTAAAAGTTAGCAATAAAGAATCTTTACAGAGACACACACACACACTTTTATATATGTATATGCTTTTATACTATATATATACACACACACATGCAAATACATACATACATACATGCATACATGCCAATTCCAAAATCCAGTAGCCAGTATCTGGATTTTTGTATGACTGTAACTTTCTTGTTACATAAAGAAGGGCTCTATGTTTGCCTATGTGTGTATGTATGTGGGTATTTAACTGAGAGAGAGAGGGGGAGATAGAGACAGAATCACAGAGAGAGACAAAGACAGAGAGAGACAGAGACAGAGAAAAAGAGTGAGAGAGTGAGTGTGTGTGAGTTTACGAGGCAGAAGGGTGTCAACTAATGTATTTATCAGCATTGCTTGCTATTGCTGCTTGTTAATATCATCACAGGCAAGTGAATTCAATTTAAGTGAGGGAGGGCTGTGCAAAGTCACCAGTCTTTTTTTCCTCCAAAGCGATTGGAATCTAGTGGACAGATACAGATCAGTACAACTGCCAATGACTCAGGATGCAATGGGGAACCTTGGCCTTTTCAAGATAAGGTTTTTAAAGGGTCTCAGTTTGACTGAATTAATGCTGGTTTAGTGATTAAAGTTTAAAAGGAAATGAGGCAGAGTATGACCTCTAAAAAAAAAAATCAATTTGGGAGGGAAAGACCCTCAGGGTTCTGGCCAAAATAAAAACATTTGCTATTTATATTCATTCTGAGACAATCAGGGCTCAAACAATGACCCAGTAGGGCTTGGCCTGGGACCTCTTGTTGGTCAATCAATGAGAGCCACAGTGATTTGAGGTTGTTAGTGTAATGAAAAGGTATAGAAAAATTCAATTAGCTGCATCATTGCACTGGCCTTCTGTTTCAGAAATCTGTCATTTTGCTCATCCAGGAGATCTGTTAAAAGAATATGTATGATTCATCATATTACGCCTCTTGAAAAACAATTTATTAAACAATCCCATCATCTTAATACATAAAATGAACATTTTTAAGCTTAGCTTGTCTCAATCTAATACCCCCTATTTACTCTGTGTTATAGTGAGGTGATATAGTGGATTGAGCATTGGTCTTGGAGTCAGGAAAACTTGAGTTCAAATTTGACCTCCAGAAGCTAATTGCTTTTTCACCTTGCAAATCACTAAGCCCTGTTTGCCTCAATTTCCTCATCTGTAAAATGAGCTGGAGAAGGAAATGGAAAACCACTCCAGCATCTTTGCCAAGAAAATCTCAAATGCAATCATGAATAGTTAGGACTGAAATGACTGAAGAACAACAACAACAAATAGAATAGTGGGTAATATAATTATCATACTGCTTTCATCTAAATATATTTGTTAGATTTCTATAGATTTGCAATTTCTGTTTTTCCTTGGATATCAGTAATTCATTGGTTACTTCTCTATTATTCACTGATTTGACTTCAATTCTAATAATAATACTTAGTGGTTCATTTTAATTATCTAGATAAAACTTAGATGCCCAGTTAAATGAAGCATGGTTCATTTAGACTCACCTAGAGTCCATGAAATTTCCACTTCTTCTCCAAACCTTAATTCACGAAAATAAATAAAAGTACCTTGAATATTATATTACGCTTATATGATTATATTTTTTGCTCTGAGTTTTGCACATCTAACAGGAACAACCTGGTGAATCCGATGGATGTCAACCAAATCTTTCTCTAGTTGACCTTTTACCTTAATGATAACAATAGTTGATAGCACAGTTCAGGAGATGGATCTTGATATTTTGGTGATTTCCTAGATTTCAGCTTCTTTGTCATTCTAAAAGTACGCTACTACTGAAAAGAGGCACAAACACCTTAATCACATTGAGAGGGAATGCAATCATATAAAAGAGTTTTAATCCATTTCATGATATTCTGTCCATTTGACTGAATTATGCTATTGGAGTGGCTTGAAAAGTTTTGACATTCATACTATAGTATGATTTTGTGGCTTCAAAGTGTTCTTCAGGGGATGCTTAATGAGCAAAGGTAATAGTCTCTCATACTAGATTAATATGTGTGTTCTGGGGGGTAACATTTTTTTGTGCCAGTGGGGAGTATTATACTTAATATAATGGTTCAAATTGCTTCAGTTGAATTCAACATAAGGGCTTTACTTTTCTAAGTGGGGTCAGATTGAGATTAGTTCTATTTATGCATGACAAGTGTTCCCATGTGCATGGTTTAAAATGTCTTTCTCTTTCCTCTGTCAGAACATTAAGACAGAATATGAACTTATCACATTGATAAACAGTAAAGTTGACTGACTGATGGACATCTTTAGTGTCTCTCTGTCTCCATTCATTTCTTTCCCTCTATATGTGCACATTCTTGGCTCCCTATTTCTAAATAACAACAAAATCCCAAGGTGTCTCAACCCTTTTATTCATCTGAGCTAATATTCCATTTCTTTCACAACCAGACTCCTATAGGATCTAAAACTAATGACTGCCTTTCTCTACCACTGATTCATACCTCATTTAAAAGATTTTGGGGTTTGTTTTCTTTTTTCTTTTTTTGAACCTGAAAAACATAAATGTTTCCCCAGACAACATTAAAAAGAGGCTTTTATATGAGATTGTGAATCTCCACTACATACATTTAAAATAAACATACATATGTGCATGTATTACATATTTATGTATATTTCAAATTGAACATGGTGGTTCCATTATTGTCCTCCTTATGTTTTTTCTTTTGAATTTTTTTTCTGCTCTCTTCTGTTTATTTAAACATTTTTTTAATGATAATCTTTTCTTTTTCTTTTTTTCCTTTTTAGTATCACTATCTCTTACTTATATTTTCCTCCTAATTCTCAGAGCTATCATGCTCTCTTGTAACAGGCAAATATAGTCACGCCTCTTTCATAATTATTGTGCAGTAACTTTATATCATGTTCACATACTGTAGTATGCTTTGTTTAACCATTTTCACCAGGGCTTTGTGTACTTCTTTTTTTGCGGATTAACTTTTTCTATTTTTATGAAAAAATATGAAAAATAAGTTCATTCAAAAGAACTAAAATGTATAAAATACCTAGCAATTCAGCTGCAAATATATAGAGAGGAATAGTATAAATATATAAACAAAAGACTACAAAAATGAAGATACACTCAAATAACTGGAGAGAGATTAATTTATTATGATTGGGCCATGTTGATATAATGCAAATAATGATTCTGACTAAATTGATTTATAAAGTCAATACCTTATCAATTAAAATATCAGAGTTACTTTATAGAGATAAAAAAACATATTAAGAAAGTCATATGGAAGAACAAAAGGCCAAAAATCTGAAGGAAAATTATTTTTAAAAATCAAGAAGGAAAAGAATCTAATAATATTAGATCTTAACCTATAGATATAAAGCAGTACTCTTTAAAACTTTTTGATAGTGACAAAAAAATAGAAAAGTTGATAGGGACAGATTTGGTGTATCAGAGTCAGAAATAATCTCCTAAAGTATTGTTGTTGCTGCTGAGTAGTGTCCTATTCTTTGTGACCACATTTGGATTTTTCTTAGTAGAGATACTGGAACAGTCTGCCATTTCCTTCTCCAGCTCATTTTACAGATGAGGAACTGAGACAAAGAGGGTTGTGACTTGCCCAGGATCACCTAGCTAGTAAATATCTGAGGCTAAATTTGAACTTAGGAAGATGAGTTTCCCTAACTTTAGGCCTGGCACTTTCTATCTACTGAACCATCCAGCTGCCTAATAAAGTAGCAAAGTGTTCAACCAGCCTAACTGATGTAACTTCTGGGATAAGGACTCACTATTTATCAAAAACTGCTGGAAATATTGAATAGCAGTCCTGAATAAATTTGGCTTAGACTAGAATCTCATACCACAAACCTCAATAAGCTCCAAATAGATGCAAGATTTATATATAAAATATAATACAGATTAGAGAAGCAGGAAAGGAGATCCCTTATACAACTATGGATAGATAAAAACTTCTGGACCAAATAAGAGATAAAGTAACATAGGAAATAATATGAAAATTTTGGCTACATAGAATTGAAAAGATTTTGTGCAAAAAAAATATCAATGCACATAGAATAGAAGGGAAACAGTGATATGGGAAAACATCTTTGCTAAAAACTTATCTCATAAGATTTGCAACCTAAGATACAAAGGGACCTGATGTAAATGTATAAAATAAAAAAAAATTGTCAGTAGAATATGAAACATTTCTCAAAAGAAAGACAAGTTATTAGCAACCACATAAAATCATTAGTAATCAAAGAAATGCAAATTAAAACAACTCTGAGGTTTTATATAAAAACGTTAGATTGTCAAAAATGACAAAGCTAAAATGGCAATTGGTGAGGGGTCACATGTGGTAGGATAGATATACTACTATGCTATTTATAGATCTATGAAGTAGTCCAACTATTCTGGAAGTCACGTTAGAAGTCTTTCCTCTAAATGAGGAATGTTTTGGGGGAAATAAAGTAGATTCTATATTGGATACTTTGAATTCGAGATGGCCATGTTTTTTTTTTATTAGGTTCATAGTAAATATTCATGACAATGGATAGATAAAGGTAACTTGGCAGTGGGACATAGGGATATCCAGTTGTCTTCATGATGGACAGTGCTCAAAAGTGTAATTTATCAAAAAATGAGATTAAAGATGCTGTTTAGTGAAGAAGTATAATTTGATATTCAAAGAGGTGGAAATGATGGGCAAAATATGACAAAACAATATCTGTGTTTTGAAATAATATGGTCAGGCAACCCATTAATGTAGTAAGTTACACAAAAGGCAAGGAAGGAAGTTTTTGTCATGGTTGTGGGGATGAGGCAGAGAAACCATACCACTCCTTTGTGATGTGAAAGAAATGACTCCTTAAACTTATTTTTAATGAGCATACTAATTTTATTTTGCAAATATACTGTTGCAACTATGTTCTCTTAAGGATTTAATAAGAAACCAATTCATTATCCATTGAAAGGTGAGAAGTTGAGGAAGCCAGAGTCTTATTTGGGCAGAGAGTAATTTATTGAAAAATGTGACCATAAAAGTAAGAGATATAAAAGGGAAGGGGAGGATGTCTCAACCAAACAATTGCAGAAAATATTATTAAAACAGCAACTTTCTTTGTTCAGATTTGCTTCTTTTGTAACTTCTTGCAAAAGGTGTTTCTTAGGAGCCAACTAAACTTAGCAGTAAGATGAAGTAGAAAAAGTGATAGCTTTTGGGTTAGAAAAACCTGAATCTAAGATCCCTTATTATTGCCTAACTGATGGAGGCTAAGTTACATAACCTCACTTTTCTCCTTTGTTAAAGGATGAGGTTATAATAGATGATTGCTAAGGATCTTTCCACATTAAAAGCTATGATCTCATGGGATAGTATGCTTTTGGTTCTCCTTACTCCCATGATTAAGTAAATCTAGTGTAAGAAAAAATGGAGCAGCTCAGATTCATCTTTGGATGTCTCTATTTGAAATCTTTGTCTTGTTTCACTCTATATAATCAGGTATTGTTTTACATTTAATTTTTTTCTCAATTATATGTAAATAAAAACGTATCATTCATTTAAAAAAAACTGGAGTTCTAAATTATCTCCCTCCAGCCTGTCCTTTTGGAGAAGGCAAGCAATTTGATATTGATAACACATATGAAATTATGCAAATCATTTTCTGATAAGTCATGTTGCAGAAGAAAATACAGACCAAAGAAATCAAGAAGAATGAATTTAAAAAGTATGCTTCATGCTGAATTTAATCTCTACTATTTCTTTCTCTGGGAGTGGATAGCATTTTTCATTGTAAGTTTTTCAGAATTGTCTTGGATCATTGTGTTGATGAGAAGAGCTAAGTCTTTCACAATTTATTATCATACACTGAGTCTGAGATATGGTACTGTAATGGTAATGAAATCAGATGATCTTCCATGCCCCTTTCTATTGGCACCTAGTAAAGGCAGTTAGCACCTAGTAAAGGCTTAGCTCCTTACTTCCAGTTAACTCCTTGGGAGTAGTTCACACCTTAACAGGAAGGGGCTGAACAGGGAGGAGCTACTTGGGAGTAGTTCACACCTTAACAGGAAGGGCCTGAACAGGGAGGAGCTACACTGTATATAAGGAGAGAACCAGGAGGACCTT
>CM053599.1:175371645-175385090 GCA_028646575.1 Pseudocheirus occidentalis | reverse complement strand
TGGTTTCTGAATAAAGGCCTTGGTTCTGCCTTCCATGTGGAGAGTTTGCTACATTTTGTGATCCAAAACTATACCAGCATATTCATAACCATCATGGGTGTTGTGAATATCTCATTATTGATACAGGTACAGATTAGGGCACCTTCCTTTACATTTTTTCCATTGATTGATTACCTTGATATTATGAACATTTTGTTCTTCCAGATTAATTTTGTCATCATTTTTTATAACTCTAATAAAATAATGTTTTGACAGTTTGGTATGGTATCGAATAAGAAAAATAATTAAGGTAGAGCTGTCATTTTCATTATATTAGCTTGCTCTGCTCACAAGCAATTAATATTTTTCCCGTTCTTTAAATATGATTTTATTTGTGTGAAAAGTGTTTTGTAATTGTGTTCAAATAGTTCCTGGGTTCTTGGCACACATAATCCAAAGTATTTTAGATTGTCTTCAATTCTTCTAAATGTAATTTATCTTTCTACCTCTTTCTGCTGAATTTTATTGGTAATATATAGAAATGCTGATTATTTATGTGTTTATTTTATTTCCTGCAACTTTTCTGAAATTGAGAATTACTACACCTAGTTTTCTCATTGATTCTCTAGGATTGCCTAATTATACAATCATATTACCTGCAAAACAATTCTATTCATTGCCCATTTTGATTCCTACAATTTCTTTTTCTTGCCTTATTGCTACAATTAGCATTTTAAAACAATATTGAATAATGGTGGTGATAATGGACATCCTTGATTCACCCCTGACCTTATTGGGAAGGCCTCTAGCTCATCTCCATTGCAGGTAATGCTTGCTGATGGTTTTAGATATATACTACTTATCATTTTAGGGAAAGCTCCATTTATTCCTCTGCTTTTTGTGTTTTTAGTAGGAATGATTATTGTATTTTGTCAGAAGCTTGTTCTGCATCTATTGAGATAATTACATGGCTTTTGTTGGCTTTATTATTGACATGTTCATTTATGCTAATAGTTTTCCTAATACTTAACTAGCCTTGCATTCCTGGTATAAATTCTCATAGTGTATGATCTTTGTGAAATATTGCTGTGATATCCTAGCTTGTATTTAATTTAAATTTTTTTTGCATCAGTATTGTTAAGCTTTAACTAATATAAATATGAAATTATCTACAAAAACATATGAAGGAAAACAATATCTGTTTCCAGAGAAAGAACTGATAAAGTGATGTATAGTATGATTTTACATGTGTGTACCTTTTTCTGTCTAATGGTAGGTATCTCTAGGGCAGAGTGGGAGAAGAGGCAAAAAAAGTAAAAAAAAAGAATTTAAAAGATAACTTTATTATATATTTAATAATAGAAAGTTGTCCATAATTGATTTGCAGTTTCGTGTTCAATTGTCATTTTAAAAAATTCTACTATGTTATGGAAATGCTTGTTTTGTTTAAAAATTAAAAAAATAATAAAATTATTCTTTAGGGAAATTCTTTGATAATATTCTTTCTCTGTTTCTGCTCTTTTGTTTTCTGGTTCATGTAGCAAAATCATATTGTATCCTAAACGGAATTTGGTAGGACTTTTTCTTTATCTATTTTTCAAATAGCTTATATAGTATTGGAATTAATTTTTCTTTTACTGTTTAATAGGATTACTTTTTAATCCATCTAATCCTCGAGATTTTTTTCTTAGCAACTCATATATAGCTTTTTCAATTTATTTTTCTAAGTTAGCATTATTTAAATATTCTTTACTCTTCTGGGCAACTCATATTTTCATAAATATTGATCTATTTAACTTAGATTGTTAGATTTATTGACACATAAGTAGGCAAAATAACTTCTAATAAATGCTTTAATTTAATCTTCATTGGTAATAAAAATACTTTTTTTTCATTTTTGATACTGGTAATTTGGCTTTTTCTTGTTTTTTTTTTCTTTTAATCAAATTAACCAATGATTTGTCTGTTTTATTGTTTTTCATAACACTAGCTCTCTCTTTTATTTATTAGTTCAATGATTTTCTTACTTTTGATTTTATCAATCTCCCTTTTGATTTTCAGGATTTCCAATTGGGTATTTAATTGGAGAGTGGGGTATTAAATTTATTCTTTTTCTAGTATTTTTTTTAGTTGGATGCCCAGATCATTGATCTATTTCTTATTTTTTTGATGTAAGCAATTAGAGATATGAATTTTCCCCTAAGTACTGCTTCAACTGCATTCCACAAATTTTGGTATGTTGTCTCACAATCATCTCTTTAATGAAATTACTAATTGTTTTCCTTATCTGTTCTTTGACCCACTCATTCTTTAGAATTAGATTATTTAGTTTTCAATTAATTTTTATCCTGTCTTTCCACAGACCTTTATTGAATGTAATTTTTAATGCAGCATCAAAGGTGCATTTGATGTTTCTGTTTTTGTGCATTCAGTTGTGAGGCTTCTATGCCCTAACTAGGACTTCTCAAACTTTTTCCACTTGTGACCCTTTTTTCCCTTTTGGAAGAAGCAGCAGCATCATTAGTTGGCGTTGTGTGGTCTGAAGGCATGTGCTGTGCAAAATACACATGCTCTATGTTCAGAATCAAGGCTGCAATGAGTGAAGTTGCACAGAGCAACATGGTCAAGTGCTTCCAGAAACACCTTGGATTCATTAGATTTTGATTTTTTATAAATGTTTTTGTCATTCCTCATTCAGAAACTTTTACTGTTGCCAAATATTTCATGACCCTATGGGAACATGACCCACAATTTAAGAAGCGTTGCGAAGGCATTCTAATACTTGCTCGATTTCTGTGTAACCCATGTACTGAAGAGAAAAGGTATGCTTCTTTGTGTTGCCATATATAATTTTAAAAAATTCAATTCACCTTCTTACTTTCTTAGTTATTTTATTGTTAGATTTATCCAGTTCTGAGAGGGGAAAGAGGAGGTCTATCATTAGCATAGTTTTACTCTATTTCATCCTGGAACTCATTTAACTTTTCCACTAAGGAACTGAATGCCATGCCATTTGGTGTATATATGTTTGTACTGATATTACTTCATTTTCTATGGTACCTTTTAGCAAGATATAATTTCCTTTCTTACCTTTTAAAATTAGGTCTGCTTTTGCGTTTTCTTTGCCTGCAATCATGATTGCTCTCTCTCTCTCTCTCTTTTTTTTTAACTTTGGCTGAAGTATAATAGATTCTGCACCAGAATTTTTATTTTAACTCTCTATCTCTCTATATGTCTCTCTATTTCAAGTGTGTTTCTTGTAATCAACCTATTTTGTGGACTCTATTATTTAATTCATTTTGTTACCTACTTCTGTTTTATGAGTGAGTTCATCCTTTTCACATTCAGTTATAATTACTCAATGTGTATTTTCCTCCATCTTGTTTATTATCATTGTCTTACTCTTTTTACTCTCTTCTCAAGTCAGTTTTGCCTCTTTCCACTACTTTCCTTAATCTGTCCTTCCCTCTGTCAACCCCACTCTCCTCTTATTTCCTTCTTCTCCTACTTGCCTGTACTGTAGGATGGATTTCTATACCCAACTGAGTATATATGGTTAAACCAATGCCCACTTCGCTTTCACATTCCCTGTTGTTTGAAATTGTTCTTTCTTTTGCACCTCTTTTATGTGAGATGATTTTTCTTCCCTTTCCCCCCTTCTTGCAGTGCATCCTTCTTTATCACCCCTTAATTTTATTTTAAAAAATCATCCTATCACAGTCAACTTTCACCCATGCCCTCTGATAATATGGATTGGTTGTTGTCCTTTAAGTCAAGGTGCAATGTTTCTGACTGTAGATGTTCAGACCAATATGAGCTTAGAAGATTCTACCACAAATTGGGCACAAATAGCTCCTATGAACATTTGGAGGGGAGATGTCTCTAAATTTGTGCATCTCACATTTTTTCTCACTACTACAATTTTGCTTCACTCATAGAACACAATGCCTTCCTTGATGTGGGCAAGGCATGCTGGGCATTGTCTTTCATGTCTTGCAATTGATTCTAACGTTCTTCAGAGAGACCTTGAGGGTGTCCTTATATCAATTCTGATCACCATGTGAATACCTGCTTTCATGAATTCTCTATAAAATAGTCTTTTAGGCTAATGTATATTTGGCATTCAAATAGTATTGTCAGCCCATTGGAGTTGCACTCTGTAGTAGAGTCTGAATGCTTGGCAATTTAGCTGGAGAAAGGACCTCCATTTCCAGTACTTTATCATTCCAGATGATCTTCAGAGTTTTCCCAAGGTAATTAAAATGGAAGCAATTTAATTTCCTGACATGGCACTGGCATACTGTCCAGGTTTCACAGGCATACAACATTGAGGTCAGCACAATGGCTCTGTAGACTTTCAGTTTAGTAGGTAACCTAATATCTCTTCTATCTCAGAGTCTCCCAAATAATGAGGCAGTTCTGGAAATGCATATATCAAACTGATAATCTATATGTGCTTTTCTGGGAAGTACTGCCAGGTTAAGTGAACTTATCCACAGTTTTCAAAACCTCTCCATTTGCTGTAACCTGGTGGTTCTCAACCTTCATAATGCCATGACCCTTTAATACAATTCCTCATGTTGTGGTGACCTCCCAACCATAAAATTATTTTCATTGCTAATTCATAACTGTAATTTTGCTACTGTTATGAATCATAATGTAAATATCTGATATGCAGGATGTATTTTCATTGTTACAAATTGAACATAAACTACAGCTTGAGAATTGCTGCTGTAACCAATGGTTTCATGTATGGATAATGTGGTGCTGGCTGGTGGAGAGCCTCTGTGTGTGTATGTGTGTGTGTGTGTGTGTGTGTGTGTGTGTGTGTGTTGTTAGGCCAAAATTACCACAAGCATCAGACAACTAAGTCATACTCTCTTGCATTTCCACTTCAGAAACTGTGTTGAGTGCATTGTCATCTGTGAACAAAAAATCATGCACCAACTCTCCATCTTTGGTAGCCTTTTAAAATTAAATAATTTCTCATCATTGTGGTAGCTGGCTGGGGTTTAGGGTATGTATGGGTGTAAGTGTTGCTAAGCCATTTTCAGGGCTGCTTTCTATGTTTGGTGTCCACCTGATTCAGCTGCCTCTCACCTGTGACTCCAAAAAGCTGTAATTTATGCAGCAGCCACATCCAGGTAAATTGTTTCAGCAGATGGGTCAAACTAGGTTGAGGATAACCAAGGGGTCTCAAAACTATTGGTGAGTTGGGTGATGTCTACTACAAGCATCTGCCGACTTCCTCCAGCAAAATGGGAGAATGAAAACAATTTGTTCCAAATACATATTCTCCTAAATGGAATAATGATTTTAATGTTCTTAGGATTTATAATCATCATCTTCCCACATAGAAATGTAAATATTTTAAACTGATTGATTCTCTTATGATCTCTTTTTCATGCTTACCTTTCTATGCTTCTCTTCAGTCTTGTATTTGAAAATATTTCCTGTTAAGCTCTGATCTTTTCATCAGGAACACTTAAGAGTCTTCTATTTCATTAAATATTTATTTTTCCCTGAAGGATTATACTCAGTTTTGCTAAATAGCTTATTCTTGGTTGTAATCCCTACTCCTTTACCTTCCAGAATATCATGTTCTAAATCTTCCAATCCTTTAATGTGGAAGCTGCTTAATCCTGCATAATCTTGATTTTGGCTTGATGATGTTTAAATTATTTCTTCTTGATTGCTTGCAATATTTTCCCCTTGACCTGGTGACTCTATAATTTGGCTAAAATATTCCTGGGAGTTTTTATTTTGGGATTTATTACAGGAAGTGATTGGTAAATTCTTTCAATTTCTATTTTACCCCATGGTAAATGTTAGATATTGGGGTAGTTTTCCTTGACCATACTTAAAATATGATTTTTAGGCCTTTTCTTTGGTCATGGCTTTCAGTTATCCCAACAAATCTCTAATTATGTCTCCTTAATATATTTTTCAGGTCATTTTTAATGAGATATTTCATATTTCCTTCCTTTTTATTCTTTGTAATTGTTTCTTGATATCTCATGGAATTGTTAGCTTCCATTTGCCTAATTCTAATATTTAAGTAATTATTTTCTTCAGTAAGCTTCTGTACCTCTTTTCCATTCAACTAATTCTGCCTTTTATAGCATTTCCTTAAGTAGATTTTTGTGCCTCTTTTACCATTTGGCTGATTCTGCTTTTGTTCAGTATGTAAATGTGTATGTATATATGTGTGTATACATACACATGATATATATGTATGTGTGTGTGTGTGTGTGTAAGCCTCTTTTACCAAGCTGTCAGCTCAATTTTTATAATCTTCTTGCATCACTATAAATCCTATACCCCAGGTTTTCCTCTAACCTCTCCTATTTGACTTTTAAAATCCTTTTTGAGATCTTGCAGGAATTCTTTTTGGGCTTGTGTTTAGTTTGCATTTTTTTCTTTGAAGTTTTGTTGTTGCTCTTTTGTCAGCATTGTCCTCTTTTAAGTTTGTGTCTTCATCTTCCCTGTTACAAGAGTAAAGTTTTATGGCAAAGTTCTTTTTTTGTTGTTGTTGCTCATTTGCTATTTCTTGACTTTTAATTTTATATTGATATTGGTCTCTCATCCCAGGATGGAGAGGGCACTGTCCCAAGCATAAAGTTCTTCATGCTGCTGTTTTCAGAGCTAGTAATGAAAGTCTGTAAGTTTTTAGCATTTCTAAGGTGGCATGATCTAAGGATAGGTATGGTCACTGCTCTCCTGACCTGTATTTTACCTTGTATTTACCTAAGTAGGGTCTTTGTTCCCCTGTGTCTACAAGTGCTGGTGATGCTTTTGGTCCTGGAACTATGACCTAGAATTATGTGCAATGAAATAGGGACTTGAATACAGTGCCAGGAGAGGTTCTCACACAATTTCCTATTGATCTATCCCAACACCTCTCCACTTTCTGTGGGCTGTGAGCTCTGAAGGCCACTGTTGCTGCCACTGCAGTTACCTCTAATACCTTTTGCTGGTGCTGTGGTGTGGCCTGTGTTGTTATAGCTGGCACTGCATCTTCTGTGCTATGCTCTAGGCCAGCACTTCTTAAACTGTGGGTTGGGACCCATATGGGGCTGCCACCCACAGCTGAAGATGTGTTGAAAGGAGTGTGAGTGCAAAAACTTTAAGAACCTTTTCTAGCCAGACCACCAGCCTAATAAGAAAGACCTTTCGTGCTGAACTCCTAAATTGTCTTGAATTGGAAAGTTGTTCCACTTTGACCTTTGTTGGCTCTCCTGCTTCAGAATTTGATTTGAAGTGTTATTTTAGAATTGTTTGGAGGGGAATTTGGGAAAGTTCAACTAGGTGACTCTGTTCCTCCATGTTGGCTCTGCCTTTCCACTCTATGTAACTGTGAAATGGGAGGACTTCTATTTAGAGGGAGGGTTTTTTGTACATATTAATGAATATTTACATATACATACACACAGATACACATATACTTACACATAGCCACACACATACACACAATATATGTGTAAATATGCATGTACTTATGAATATATGTAAATATATATATATATATATATATATGTGAATAAAATATTTAAACTCTTCCCTCTACAGAA
Organism: Pseudocheirus occidentalis; assembly: GCA_028646575.1. NCBI lineage: Eukaryota > Metazoa > Chordata > Mammalia > Diprotodontia > Pseudocheiridae > Pseudocheirus > Pseudocheirus occidentalis. The sequence continues at coordinate 175,377,540 of CM053599.1, read as the reverse complement.
TGACTAAAAAAGTGCAAAAGGGGACTAAAATAGAGCATTATTGTTAATTCATTATTAAATTATATATATGTATATGTACATATATACATACATATATGTATCTCTATATGTTGTTTGATCATTTTTTGATTGTGTCCAACTCTTTATGACCTCATTTGGGTTTCCTTGGAGAAGATACTGGAGTGATTTGACACTTTGTTTTTCAATACATTTTGCAGATGAGGAAACTGAGACAAACAAGGACTCAGCCAGAGTTACATTGCTAGTAAGTGTCTTGGGCCAGATTTGAACTCAGGAAGATGAGTCTCCTTTATTCTAGTCCTGGTACTCTACTGTGCAACCTAGCTCACATGTGTTTAATGTATACATACATATATATATATGTGTGTGTGTGTGTGTGTGTGTGTGTATACATTATATATACACCTATATCTGGGTTTAATGTATACATATAGATGTTTAATATATACTTATATAATATCTCACATAAGAGATTGGATAGAAACAGGAGGACATAGATATTTTAAAATAAGTTATATTAAAGAAATTCATTTTCTTATTCTTTATAAATTAAAACATTTTATTTTATTGATTATTATTAAGTTCACAGTTCAAAAACTTAAAGTCTCTATCTCTATGTTATCCTTCATGTTGAAGGGTAAGATTCCCATATGCAAGACTTTTGGACATTCTCACTGGTTTAATGAATACTTTATAGGGGACCAGATCTGTAATTTTATTCATATAGGGAGCTTCTCTTTAACTTACTGTCTGAGAGAATTTTTTGGAGATACTTGAGAAGTTAAGTGACTTTACCAGGGTATATTTGAACCCACTGCTTTTCAACTGTAAGACTGTCTCTCTACCTGCCATGCTTACTTTTTTAAATTAGAAATTTGCTATTTTAATTAATTTATTAATAGTTTTATAGAAATATTTTATAGTCATAATATTTTTTCAAGGATTATCACAGACAACATTTTATCATATATTTTTTTTGTATAATTTTCCCTAATTTTCTTAGTGGAAAAGATAAGGTATTTTTGGATTAGTAATAGGTTTGGTATGATGACTGTGCTACCATCACAAGTTTCTTAAGCTCTCAGCCTCAGTTTCCTCTTCTGCAAAATGGGGTCAATAACAGTACCTAATTTTCAGGATCTATGTGAGGATAAAATTATTTATCTTATGTAAAGTGCTTTGTAAATATTAAAGCCTAGCTCAATGTCAGTTCATTGCTTTTGTTGCTCCATATTTCTTTCACTGTGCTGTTGGGTAACTTTGCAAGATTGAGGGATGGAGAGTAAACTGTTTCTAGCAGACTTTTCCTGTGAATGGTAATTGACTCCCTTTTTCTTCTTCTGTACCATCAATAATGATTGACATTTTCATGACCTTCCCAACATCTGATGACAGAGGTAACAAAGTTCAGTAGGGGAGGATCTAAAGAACTTTATCTCTTGCTTATTTTTCCTTGAATACCCTGGTTCAACAGATGTAGGAAGACTACTATAAATTTGTCACACCTGGTCATTTTGACTAATGGAGTTGGACACCATCTTTTCCTGGTTGGGATGGTGAGTTTAGTATCTCCTTTGCTTTGAGGGTTGTGGAAGAGACTTGACCTTTATAAGAATGCAAGTAACACTGACATCAGCACTAATGAAATGAGCCTTCTACGATGGAGTGAAAAGTTGCTGAACAGAGTCTGTTTTCAAAGCAGATTACAATGAAAGATGACACACAGCAGAATTAAAGTAGCTGTTAATTTTAGTCTCTTGCTAGTTTTAGTTACAAGAAAGAATCTAATTAACTTCAATTTGGGAACATAGGAGGAGAGAACATCTGCTTCCTTGATCTAGAGGGAGTCAGAATCAAAGTTTTGCATTGTTGAAATAGGTTTGGGAATCCTGATTAAACTTTACAGCAGATGAATAAATGCAGAAAGATGACTTTTTGAAGCTACTTAGTTGACTAGTACAATTTTTGAGTTGAGACCCTGGTCGAGTTAATTTGAGTTATTAATCTGTAAAAATCCCAAACAAGCTCAAGTTTAAATAAAGAACCTATAGCATTTAACACTCTCTGGTACAGTCTTCCATGGAAAAGAATTTGAGGAAATGAAGCTTAGTCACTGTGGTGACTAAGGAAATTTAGTCACTGAGGTGAAATGTTAATCAGTTTCTGTTAAGTAGCAATGTGATTTGGATCCAAGGAAATGAATCTCATTTACCATTCACATTATCTTTCTAATTGAAGCCAAATGAGTAAGACTCATGCACTACATTCTGTGCCCCGATGTGTGTAGTTCCATGGTTAGATTTCTATTTTTCAGAACAAATTAGAGCAGCAGTATGGTGAGTGGAAAGCCCAGACCAGCTATCAGAAGAATATACAATGTCTGGGATACCCTCTGAAATACCATTCAGTGAAAGATGGTTTTTGAACTTGCCTGAATGAATTATATACTGTAAGATGCTTCTATGAAAGCAGTGAAACCATTACCACAGACAGGAGAGAAGCTAGGCGGGAGTGCTTTTATATGCTGATTTAATGCTTTTGATTATGTTATACAGATTCAGTCCTTTACAAACCCATTTCTATGGCAACAGGGAATGCTGAAAGCCTAGAAAATGTAACTAAGCCCTTTTGAAAATTCTGACTGGTCTAAAAAAGATACTTTACTTCATTTTAAAGTACATATTGGGGGAATTGAAAACTACTAAATAATGCATGCAGTAGAAAATGTGACACTTTATTTCTAAAACCTGCTGAATACATTACATAAGGGTTAATCAGATGTGCTTAATACAGAAACAAACAAATAGAAACAGTGGAACTGTGAACATACTTGAGTCCAAATAAGCCTTCAGCACTTTGGCAATGGTAAAGGACACAAAGTCAATTTACCTAGGAGCATTTATTGTGAGGATTGTCTTGATATTTCTGGATAGGATATTTCTAGATGAGACATAGAGATTTTAAGAACAAATAAATAAACAGAAGATAACCCATAAAAACTTTTAATAATCTGATAGCTTTGTAAAAGCTTGCCTTAGAAATTAACTTTGGGGACCTCAGCATTTATTTTCTCATAACAAGGGTGAATCGATTATTGAATGGTTGAAAGCACACAATGCACATTGATCTGTCCATGCATAGCTGCATTCTCCCAGCAGGCATCTTGCTGCCTGTAACATATTTTAAATGGGATTACTACTCATTAAATTACAATGACCCAAAGCAATGGTCAACCAAAGTGAAATTACCTTAGTTCATCATGGTTTGGATCATTGCCATTAAGTCTCAGGAGCCTGGTTTCCCTGGAGTGAGCAGGCTGGAAGAATGTACGTGATTGACTACTCAAAATGATTAGGTTTAATCAAGTAAAACCACAAATTTCCTAAATACAACTAAAACCTAAAGAAATGTAAAAACACCATATAACAATGACAAACTATTTTAAAGCTTTGACTAAATTAAATAACAGCTCAATTTAGTAAAAATTACAGCATATGTACTGATGAGTTGGCTGCTGCTCCCAGGAATGACATTCATTTTAGTCAGTGTGAATCTGATAATAGGTCAGTCCAAAGCTTCCAATCACAATAATACATCTACATATTTTATGTTGTTTCCTGGTGATCAAATAAAGCACAAAACATTAAACAATTAATGGTATGGTTATAGTTCTTTTTAAAACAGTTTTTACCAGTGTTGGAGGGAATGGGATACTTTCTCCTGACTTTAGAAGTTCAGAGCAATGTTGAACTTTGGAATATAGGAAGTAGTAAAAGGACACACACACACACACACACACACACACACACATCTGCAAAGACAAAAAATGCCAAACCAAAATGTGAATAGGGAACCAGAAGATGATGCTGAGTTGTATGTTTGAGCTATCAGCTTGATAGAATTTTTTTCTGAAATCTTTTGATGAAGCCATCCCTAATCAAAGAAGGAGATGATGAAATTCTTCATGAGGCTTCACCTTTTATAAAATACAACTTCATGATTTACTCTCACTCTGCTACTTCATGATATTCATTTTCTCCTTTACTTATATAAAGTGCTAACATACTCCCATTTATTTAGTTAATCCATGAGGTTTTTCATGTCTGTCCTGTTATCTGTAAATGTTTTATATCAGTCTGCACTCATGCTGTCTGCCTCTCCGAGAAAAGGAGAAAAGAGAGAAGGTATTTGCAGCATTGTGAGTTGAATGAAGCATAAAGAAAGGATAGCAGAGAAAGTAAGCCTGACTCCCTACTACCCCATAGTCTTTATGGAAGCTGATAAATATAATTCAAGAAGCTTTCTAACTGACAGGGTTTGGGGTGAGTAGGGAGAGCACAACTGAACACATGGCTGGGCTTAAAATCCTGATGTGCCTGTGTATCCTTTGAGTATGAAAAATTGTATGAAAAATGATATTCACATCTTTTGTTTAATTGGACCACTGTTCTGTCTCCTGGCAACAAATTCTTACAGCTTGAAATCCAGACTTTGCTTTCTATTAGGTCCCCTCTCATTTCTCGCTAATGTCTGGTTTGAATCTTTTTTCAAACTCTGCCACTTTCTTGAATAGAAGCAAGATACAATGAAAAGTGTAATGGATTTAGAAAAGGAAAGCCTGTGTTCAAACCATGGTTCTCTGACAGTCTTATGATCATCAAGATGTCAGCATATGTGTTAAGCATAAGCCTAACACTCCTACTTCACAATTTCAAAATAAGTATATACCAAAGCTATAGGAATTAAGAAAGGAGCATGGTAAGAAGACAGAAATATCTCTAAACAATATGAAACCTTCTGAAATATCTCTAAATAATATGAAACCCTCTGAAACATTGGATGACTGAACTGCCTGAAGCTCCCACTTAACCTTACACCACATGGAGTGCAAATAAACAGACAGATGAGTTTAAAGTTGTAGAAGCCTGGGATTCCATCCAGTAACCATAAGAAAGCAACTTGGTATAAATCAATCAATCTATAAATCAATCAAAAACTATTTATTAAATATCTGCTTTGTGTCAGGTACTGAAGTAAGATAAAAATACAAAAATGCAAATCTTTGCTACCAAGAAACTTGTATAAATGTATGCATTTAATTATATGCAAAATATATATGAATGAAAGTAAATTAATTTTTGTGGGGAAGGAACTAGAAACCAGAAGCATCATCTCCTATAGTCAGTGGTGCTTTATCTGAATTTTGAAGGAAGCTAGGGAATCTAAAATGTAGAGCTAAGGAGAGAATACTTTCCAGGCAAGGTAGGGCTAGGAGTGGGGGCAGCCTTTACCAAGGGATGAGAGATGGAATATCATATGAAACAGCAATGTTTCAAACACTATAAGGAAAACCCCCACAAGAAATCCCATTTAGGTTAATCTTAGAGTGAATGAAAGGAATAACATGTATCCTTTATAGGTATACAAATAACGAAAGGTCAAAGAACATGATTTTTTTTTTGGTAAGAAATGACCCAGAAGAACACTAAATACATTAAGAGGTTGTCCTGATAACTGGTAGGGTAAAGGGGAGGTAGGCATAATAGTAATGAAATTTGAAGATCCCTTTATATTGCCAAGCTAATAGGTACTTAGAACTTAGTTTCAAATTAAGCCTCTCTAAGGAAACAGAGCATTTGAGCCCCTGCTGCTGATGTGACAAGAAGGGGATGAACAGGGAGGAGCTAATACCGTATATAATGAAAATTCCCAGCTGGGAGGGTCAGAACTTCTTAGGACAAGCATCACAGAGGCAGAGCAGCTACTGCTGGAGAGAGAAAGAGAGAGGGAGAGAGAGAGAGAGAGAGAGAGAGAGAGAAAGAGAGAGAGAGAGAGAGAGAGAGAGAGAGAGAGAGAGAGAGAGAGAGAGAGAGA